>JACCIC010000029.1:3102500-3702500 GCA_018907035.1 Sycobia sp. Sy_11
GATGCATTCTCCTATCTACTTTATAAAATTTTTCGAGAATATCCCGTTTGAAAAACGCCTACGTGCAAAAAATTACGAATGCACCTTTTTAAAGCCTCTCACACCCCCACTCTAACCGCGTCCCCTCAAAATTTTCCCCCAATCCTCTGCGGTCGCCTCGTCGGTCGCGGTCTAGTTCCCGCGCACGTATATAGACCGGTCCACCGTCCATCCGGACGTAGGAGGTTAAAAGGTTATATATATATATATATATGATACGGTACGATTCGGAGGTCGGAGTCAACGCCCATGAAAATTAAAAGGGCGGAATTGAAGTTAGGGTGAGGAGGAGCGAGGAGGCGGGAGGGGAAGACAAAGGATCGTAACGTCGCGTTTTTAAAGGCGAGGCGTTACCGCGAAGAACATTCGCTGCTCCCTTATTGGCGTTCAGACCCGCGCATATAATAAAGGAAGGAAGCCCGGGTGGGGACTCCGGTTTGCGGTGGACACAATCTGCGCCCCCGCTTCCCCCTTCCACGATCCGTTCCCCGCCTAAGTCGACGCAGGGTATAATGATAGCGGGGCAAGATCGAGGATTTTTGCTCCAGTGGTTAGTTCTAATTTATGAGAATTAAAAAGGCTGCGGCTTTCGAGCGCAGTGAAGGAGTTTTTTTTTTTCAATTATTCGCGTCGTTCGCTTCTTTTCTTCTGCTGCCTAAATAGTATTTCGTGCATATTTATGCGCGGATAGTATTTCCATGTAGGCTTACTAATGAATATTTATCCGTACCCGATATTTACGGGAAGAGACAAAAGAATGTCATATGTTACGAACTTCAAGCGTGAAGCAGTTTACATCTCTATTGTTTCAGTTCGATCGGATCTTATTCTTGCATCCGATGTTAATTGCTGTGCGCGACCTTGATACACCGAAATGTTTTCATTACTGGCAGAAATCCAGGATATAAAAACTAAAAAGGAGAGAGATATAAATGCCCTTTGTTTTTTCACCTCTTAGTAATGCTTGTAAAATTATATGCGCGCCTACAATATAATTTAATGTACAACATTTCCTAAAGGACAAATATTGCAATCGATTAATTGAAAAATATTTTCTTTTCATACTTAACATCACTCTCTATTAGGTTTCTTAATCACGAACTAATCTTTGATATTTCTTCTTCTCTTAATCTCCCTTTTATTTTCATACCACGTATCTTGCAATTCATTTCCATTGTTTTACGTTTAATGCTTAATCAAATGACAAAAAGCTTCTAAAAGTACGTTGCTTTTTATATAAATTATGATTCGTTAAAATACTTAATAAATTGGCATATATTAATATATTTGGTATAAGTCCAGACTTGAAGGACAATTTAGCAGTCTATTCAGATTGTTAAATATTCTTGATAATAATGCAAATTACCTCAACTTTGTTTCTCTTTGTATTGAATTCGCGTCCCAATTCTCGACTCAAGTAGTATTGGATTTAGACTAGGAAGATAAATAAAACATACAAGTTATTCGTTATACTAGGAAACTATACGAGTTACAAATACGAGATTTCCAAGTTTTTCAGTTTTCCTATAAGTCGCACATGACAGATACATTATTATTCAGACGCACGTGTGCAAAGTTAACTTTTTTTTCAAGAAAAGCGATGATCGAAAACGAGTCCCCCATGCGTAAAGTGAATATATAATATTCACATATTTAATACTTCGCACACGCTAATTCTTCGTTTCATGGAAAAACTATCGAATAAGCATTTCTCACACGGGAATTATGTATCGAATTATTCACAAGAATATGCATATATTTCGACTAATCGGATCCGAATCAACGCAATGCACAAGCTTACAAACACGTGGTTAATCTGACTTTTTATCATATAAGTAGTATGCAAAAATTCTAAACGCATCCGTCCAATCAAACATCCTCCATAACGCTTTCGAGGTTTCTATAAGCTTTCCTCTATAAAGCTCAATATTTGCTTATCCAGTTCTATCGAACAGTCACCCGTGCCTCCCGATAATCCCTACAGCTTTACCCCGAGCGCCGCGTATAACTTATACATGTATATTATATCTGTGTTCCTACAGATAGAACGTATATATATATATATATATATATATATATATATGTATATAAGAAATTGAGTCTCCTTTCCCTGACATAAGATAATTATACAGCTACGTATTAACGTATTGCGAGCCGTGCGAGTACGAGAGTATGACTGAAGTTAATCGCAAGCACATCGTGATATCCGGCGAACGTCTGGTATATTTCGACGTTATATGTGGCTAACGATCTGGTAAGGGTAGGGATGTAGTGAAATGGGGGGGGGGGTTGGGAGATTTCATAAAAGCTATAATCACAGACACGAATTAACCGAGTATACACGGCGAATATACGGATCGATAACCGCATCGCTTCGGCTTGATTGCACGGCCGGTACGCAAATGCCTATAAATCCAGAGGGGACGGACTAAAAACAATGCAATGGCAGGAATTTTCTTCAGACGCTGCAGCCGTGGTATGTCGGAAAGCTCGCGGGCATATCGATGAGCACCGATCGATGTTCCATCTCTCTCGGGACCGAAGCGAAAACATTGTACGAGTTGTGTCGCTTTTTTCTCTCCATTCGCCCTATCCTAATCGTGCGCGATTTTTCCTATATATATATATACTTTAGGTGGAATTAAATTATATTAATCGTCTATTTTATATATATTTTATTAAAAGTCTTATCACGTTTGTCATTTTCTAAGTTCTTTTATATTATATTTTTGTAATTTAAGATAAAACTGTTTTTCTAGCGCTTTCAAAAATAGTCGGTCAATCTGTTCAGATCGTCGGAAAACTAGATTAAAAAATAATAAAAAAGCGAGAAGTATTATTTTTTATTAATTTTAAGCTTAAAATTTTAAAACAGTTATCAAAAGTATAGTTTTTACAATATTTTAATAAACGCTTTTTTAATTTTGTTAAGCTACAAATTTCATGACTTTTTGGATTTAAAGATAGAATGCATAATAATATTTTCACGAGAAATTGCAATTATTTATTTCTCAATAATTATTTATCTAATCATTTCTCTGACTGTATCTGTACGGAGCTTTGAAAACCTTTCATATTCTAAATTTAAACCCAATAATATATTTACAATTATATTATTACAAGTAAATTCTGCTCTTGTAAAAATTACTTATTAGAAGTCTTAATATTTGAAGTCTTCGTACTTCCAAATAAAAACACAATCTTAACCTTGAAATCCACCGCCATCTTGGATTTCGAAATCTCGATGACATAGAGTCTTTAATTCAGCGACCCTGGGTACCTTCATATATCATTGCACCTCTATACATATATATCAGTTTAAATATAACATGTTGGGATGATAAACGCGATACACCCGAAAAGGGTTGACGCGGCTCTTTCTCGCGTTTCGATGTGATCTATATATATATATACTATACTCTACCTATACATGGCACTCTCTTCGGCAGTTCATCGCGTCTGCCCTGCCACCTCTCTCGTATCATAACCGTCTCGCTTCGCATATTCGTCGCTATATCGCTGTGGGTGCGCGGGCAGCGAGCCAAGCTCCCCTACGTCACTCCCCCCCCCCCACCGCCGCCACGTCCGCTGCCCTCGGCGCGGTGCAAAATATATACACTACACTCCTTTTAATTAGCATTGTTCCGGCCAATTTTGCCCTCGTTCTCGCCCCCCCCCCCTCGACGTGGCTACATATACCGACACTAAGTAGAAACTCTGTCGACTATTTGCAACAACAAATGTGTATGTGCATGTGCGCGCGCGCGTGTGTGTGTGTGTGTGTATGTTAGGAATTGAAAAACATTACATAAAAAGTCTTTTACGCGGAAAGGATAATAAGCAAACTTTATCCGATCAATTGAGAATAAATTATATTATACGTCTCCCTATTATTCGAATAATAGTCCGAAACTTAATTTATCATCCTAAAACGTTTGATATTTCAGCGATCACCCTTCGAACTTTTCGTTTAATCGAAGGTTAATACCCTCGAATTTATGCCTTTCAGCTAAAAGACTCGAGGACAGATGCGACGGGGAGTGGGCGAGGGGTAGAGCACGAGAGCTCGCCATTACATCAAGGAGATCGTAAACTATAGTCCTCCTAAGATCGATATACAATAATTTACTATACTTATACTGTTCGTGATGGGTTTGCCGTAAAAAAGTTTCGTTGAGTCTAGGGTGCCATGTGGGTGGGGGAGGGGGGGCGAAGTGAAGGGTGACTTTACATTCTTCTGCAGTAATTATATATAGCAATATATTAAGGAATGGATTAGCGGGTCTTCGATGGATGTTCCTCGATCACTTACTTTAGCTTTTAAAAGAATGAAGTAGCGCAGCTTGCTCCTGCACGCCTCTTAGTGGCGCTCACCTGAAACAGAAATAAAGACAAAACGTCAGTTGTAAATTTTCCTCGGGCGGATAAGATATCGGCTAGATTAATTAGAACAATGTAATTTATGTATACACTTAAGCTAAGTAAAATTTATCGATTCTTTTCTTATATATATATCTGTATAAGTTAAAAGAAATTTATAAAAACGTCCCCGAAATCTTTACGTTTGTGTGTATATAGATAAATTACTACTACTATACACAATTTTATACATGCATACAGACACAGAGATAAAGACACATATGCTCACACACACACATATTTTCCTGTTATAGCGTTACAGAATTAATCGTCAGAGGGCCAAGGACCGCATCAGCGAAAAAGGAGTTGTCGTCCGATAAAGGGAAGCTAATTGAAGGGCTGCGGTAAATAGAGGATGAGAAATCGCAGGGTACACAAAAGGTATTCCGTCCGTCGGATCGAGACTAATTATCAGCAGTAGTGTGTGCCTGTGCGTGCATGTGTGTGTGTGTGTGTGTGTGTGTATGTAGTGGGGTTGAGGCTGAAAGTCGGACGAGCGATAGATGCGGGAGGGCAAACCAGAGTGCAGAGAGAAAGAGAGAGAAAAATAGAAAGAGAGAGACAGAGAGAGAGGGAGAAGGGAGGGGGTGAAAAGTGAGCGACAAATTAACCAATGTGAAAAAAAGGAAAGGAAGAGAGATAGAGAGAAAGAAAGAGAAGGAAAGCTTAACGCGAAAGATAAAAAACTCAGTGGGAAAAAGTGGGGAAGGAAGCAGCAACAAGGGGATTCGAAAATAAAGAGGAATGAAAAGAGAGGGAGCGAGAAATAGAGAGAGATACTCGAGGAATCGTGGCGAACTCCGTTTCAGGCGTGTCGGAGTGGGAAATAAATAATACCAATTGAGGGTTAATGGCTCTGGCTCTCCTTTGCTGCGGGAGGAAGCTATACGTATATTTACCAGCGGGACGTGTGATTCCCGGTTAATTATGTATTTATTCGACGCCGGCGTAGAGGGAATTTATATTCGTATTTGTACATTGCAGGGGCTTGAACGGTTCGCTGGAAGAAGAAGAAGAAGATAGAAAGAGAGGGGGGGGGGAAGAAAGAAGAGAGGAAACGAAATGCTGGATAAGAGGTGGGGAGATGATTTAAGTAAAAATTGATTGTGTTTATTGTTTGATGGAATTGTTTCGGAGAGGGGGATTCTTTTCTGCTTCTTATACGTATCTTTTTAACTATATTTAAAACGAGATCTCTGGATTACCAGTTGACAAACGGTCATATATGTGCATCATGTACTATATATTTCAAAATTTTCACGATGTTCAGATGACAATTTCGCTTCGAATAGATGACTATTTTAATAATTTCTTTCCAAACGTTTTTTAACATTTAGAATATTTATTATTAAAGTCGTTTGAAACAATCCTCGGGTTTACTGATTTATGAAAATTTATCTTCGTATTTCGATGTGATTCGACTGAGATATACCGTAAAACTATATATGACTTTAGATTTACAACCGTCGCTAGCGACGTCTTTAGAATCTCTTATAATTCAGATCTCAGAAAACTCGAAAAAACGTTCGTTTAGAAATTGGCATAAAAGAAAATACAATAAACCAATTGTTAAAAATCAGAAAATCTGTATTTCCAAAAAAAAAAAAAAAAAAAAACACGGAGCAGGGGATCAATTTTCCGATTAAAGAGCGCCCCGAAGTAAAGTCCGAGCAAGTTCCGCGCGAATTCCACGGTCGCATCGGCGCGCCGCGCGCATGGTCACCTCTCCGCGCGCTGCAACAGCGACGGACGAATCAAGTCAACGTGCTATATATATATACAACAGTGCCCCGCAATTTTCCTTTTTGCCGCGGTTTCGCAGACTGCGGCATAGCGCTCGATTCTCTCTCTCTCTCTCTCTCTCTCTCTCACTCACACATACGCAGGAAGCACTGCTGCTGCTGCTGCTGCACGCGCTAGCGCGGCGGGCCGCCGCGGGTCTCCCTCAAATTTACGAGTATAGAGAGCCCTGGCCGCCCGTCGCGCCACCACGCCGCAACGCGGTAGTATAACGGCGACGTGTTTTACGCGGAGCGCGAAGGGGAGGGTGGGAGGGGGGCTGCCTCGTAAATAAACAATTACCCCGGGGGGCCCTTTTACCTCAACCCTCCCACCCAACTGCGTACACCTACGCCTTTCCCAAAACACCCCCCGAAAGCATTGATTTCTTTTTTCGCTCTCGAGCCAGCGCCCCGTGGAACTACCGTCATAGGGTGTATATATATATATATATATATATAGGTATAAGTACTATTTTTCGCTTTTTGTACACCGACGGGTCGGGGCTTTTTCCCAAGAGAAGCACTCTCGGCGTGTCCGCGATTTCGCGCCAGTCCTGATTTTTTTTGTTTTTTATGTTTTTATTTTTTTTGACTACTGTTCCTGTCTTTCTTCCCCACGAGTACGTCTCTAATAGACGTATCTCGATGATATTTCATTTGTATTGTATTATTGTAATGTACGTACGACGTTTACAATTATACGTACCGGCAATCCCGATGAAAACTGTAGCAGATGCCAAGCCATTTCGAAGTCGACCGTAGCATAATTATTATTTCTCCGATTACTGAAATTTTAAATAGAAGGTAAAAAAAAATTGTCAATTTTGCGTCAACAGCTATATGTTATAGGAATTGATCCTCGAATTGATGGGTGATACATCCCGCTCGCGATCTGCAATTGTCTCACATTTTTCCGCATAGCTCGCCACCCGTGTCGCATTACGTCGCGAAAATCGACTGCACGTTTTGTCACCAACATCAAGCCCGGCTCTATTCGTTCGCCTCTTATTGTAAAATAACGGGAATGGGGGTAGAGACGAAATCGGTTATTTACATTATTGCATGAAACATGTAAAAATTTACTATTGTACCCACCAGGGGGGGGGTGAGTAAGGTAATCAACATTGTATAGTAGTGAACGATATGTCACTAATTATCATTAACAACAACAAGAAACCTGTTATAGCATTCTTTCATGTGCGACGTTGCCTGTCAACGATACGCGTTCGCAATAATTTACTTTAGACATCCAGATACTCATTGCAACGTTCTATCCTTTTAATTGAGAAATGAAACTGGGATCGTAGTGAATTTAAATGAACTTATTCAAATATAATGAAAATATATTTATCTACTTTATCTAATTTCATTTTAATGTAACAGATTAGATTAAAAAGGAAATTTAAGTGAAAGAATTTATATATATATATATATATATATATATATATATATATATATAACGCTGTTGTTTACGAATCCGTGCAGCTGCCGCGTTTTTCTTGGTAATCCGCGCACGTAACACTATTTTTTAAAATGTCTATTTATATTTCTCCGTAAACTCCGGATTCTCGAAAATTCTTTCAAAAATGGCCCGACGGCTCGAGCGAATTTACCCTCTGAAAATCGAATAAAATGAATATTTACTTTACTTAAAGTTCATCTACGCTTATTTGAGAAGTTCAGATGTAAGGAGAGTTATATGTGCGAGTATTTGCTCATTTTGTAAGTAAATAAAAGTTCACTCGATGTATAAATGAAAATTTACTTAGAAAAAATGAAGAATTCATTTACGAATAAACCGATAATTTTCGCTTATTCCATAAGACGAGCATAAAAGTGAAAAGATATAATGTTTTATATAATATTAAGAAAGAAAAAAAATTCATGCTATGTAAGGTCGCAATTATACATAGAATAAAAAAAAAGTACACTTCAAGGATATTAACCTGAAAGTTGATTATATCAATTCAAATAAGGTGCCTCATAATTCAGGGTCGTTATTTTAAGATAATACTCGAAAAATGCGAGAAAAATGCAGGTCACCATCTAGTGGCCGATAAATCAACTAATTAACTTATGTGTATACGTTGAAAATAAAAAAGATGCAAAATCAGTTCCTTGTTTTGATAGGTTAAAATTGAAAATTTACAAATAGGTTAACTTGACTCAATTAGTTAAATTTATTCATTTTTAGAGTATAGAGTTAGAAGTCCGGATAATAAAAATACTGCATGAAGTGAACTTCGAAGGACTAATATCACATCAATAAATGAATTATTGAAAATAAAAACTCTTGATTGCTTTGTACAATTATTTTATGGTATTCAATCGTGAACATTATTTGTAGGTTTACTCTTATTTCATAGGAATTATATATGAATTACGTTTTGTATTAAAATTATTATTATTAATAAGAATAGCATTTGCAATATTGTCAAAAAGCCTAGTTTTTTTATAATCAGGTCAAAATATCTTATAAAATTATGTTTATTCATTCATTCTACAGTAGGGACAGCTGTTTTGATCTGATTATTTAGTCTTTATTGTACAGGTTTATTATGATTTTCTTTACCTAATTTTATGCCTTGACGAAGGTTACAAAAAACGTGACCTGCTAATTGATTTTAGTATAATAGTGTCATAAAGGATCTTTATTATATTTATTACTTATTACACATAGACCTGAATATAAATTATGATGTATATATATATATATATATATATATATATATATATATATATATATATATTGAAAATTACAACCGTATATATTCACCTTTGATATGGAAAGATGGAAAGTTGGATATGGAAAGTTTAAACAAGTTTAAATCCAGCTGCCTATTTTATTGCACAAAAAAAAAATACGGCACCAGTCGGGAATCCGGGCGAGTGCGCCGGGTTCGCGCGCGAAACTTGTGACATATCCGGGGAGGGCGAACGTGCTGCCGATCGTATTTCACCCCCTGCGTTCGCCAACGCTGCAAAGGAATGTAATCCATCGACTCGCCGGCGTGACATCCCGTCATAATATTGCATCGGGATTCGCGGCGATTTTTACACGCACCCGCAGCGGGCCGTCGCGTACGGATTTTTCCGAGCCGCGGAATTCGCGCTCCCGGTATTCGCCTGGCTACGGGTCCCGCCGCCGCGTTCATTAGCTGCGCTTTTGACGATTGATGGCGAGCGCGGGTCGGCGGGGCGCGAAAATTCTCCGCGTTTTGGCGGTTAGAGGGAGCGGGAGGTGGTGCGGGGACGTTGAAGGTGATGGAGTATATTGCGCGCGCGCGTGTATCTGTCCGTGCGGCGTCACGAGCCGGGGCATTAACGAAATTCATTTGGAAACTTTGCCATGTCCTCGATGGAATTGTTGGGTTTCAATTTTGATCGATAACTTTATACAGCCGATCGGAAAGTTGGTTCATTTTACGAAATTATCGTT
The DNA here is from genome assembly GCA_018907035.1 of Sycobia sp. Sy_11. Taxonomy (NCBI): domain Eukaryota; kingdom Metazoa; phylum Arthropoda; class Insecta; order Hymenoptera; family Epichrysomallidae; genus Sycobia; species Sycobia sp. Sy_11. The sequence goes on from JACCIC010000029.1 coordinate 3,112,179, forward strand.
TATTCAGGAAAATTTTTTTGCTCGTTTCCTTTTTTCTTCTTCCTTTTTTTGCTCAAATTGAAATTCGCTCAAATAATACGCGCGGCAAGGGGTGCAGGAATATTTATTGCCACTGATTATGCAAATTCGCGCCGTCGTGTAACGCTCGTCGTTTTACAACTTTATTTTGAATTAATTTTAATTTTACATATATTATAGAATCGTGATGCAAGAGAGTAAATACAATAATAAATTTGAATTTAATCGTATCGAATATGCCCCTTTTTCAATAATCGTCGAACCGCGTCAGTCAATATAATGAATTTGCAATTAAATGCAAATTAGACGCATCCCCCGTCCCTGAAAGTAAGCTCGTAGGATGAAATATTAATTTTAACCGCGAAAAACCTTGAATTATTTTCCACGCGTTCGAGTAAAAACTTACGCTAAGTTCATTAATGCGAAAGGTTTTACATTACAATATGCCAATAGAATATTTAAAAATATTTAAGAATATACAGTGTGTATACTGCAGTTGAAAAAAAAAAAATATATATATATATATATATATATATATGTATATATATATACATATAGATATGATACATTCAATTTCATGCCTATGAAATATTATATAAGAAATCGTTAATTATACGGCACAGACCTATAAATCAATCAGACCAACAGACGCAGACAGTAGCCGCTCAGGCCAAGTATTATAATACCATCCTAATACGCCGTCGATGGGGGGAGGGGCGCCAAAGCGCCAAAACACATCTATCAGGCATAAAGTGTATACGTGAAACGTGACGCCCCCCCCCTTTCGGCTTCTAAAGCCGACAAAATTCAACCAGAAACGTCCGAAAGAGCGAGACGTTACGGGATTGTCGCCAAAGGCTGTCAGAACAAAGCGGCGCGCGGCGCGCACCCCGGCAGTTTTAAGAGATTAGTCTCCCTCGAGCTCACCCTCTCCGGCGCTCGCTCCCTCTCACCGAGAGTTATATAATATAAAAGACCCAGTTTTCATTGTAATTTTCGGCTGTGCATAGCGCGCGCGCGTGCACGGGCATACAGAGGGAAAATTCTTTAGCGCACAAGCACCGGAGTTTTCCTCGTTTACGCCGACGTCTGATAGCATTGTACGTGTTTCTCTCCCTCTCTCTCTCTCCCTATGTCTCTCTCATTATATCTTACTCTAGCCCTGAGAATTTTTTCTCTTTCATTTTTTCCTGTTTTTTTTTTGTTTCTTGGCCCCCTTTGAATTCGTAATGTACAGCGCATCGCTTCTGCGCACTTAAAAAATTCTATCCATCGCTGAACAACGGATGGAAGTAAGGAATTAAAGAGAGAGAGAGAGAGAGAGAGAGAGAGAGAGAGAGAGAGAGAGAGAGAGAGAGAGAGAGAGAGGGAGAGAGAAAACGACAACGAAATAGAAGAAGGCTCTGTCGGTTTCGCACGCGGCGGCAGTGCAGAGAAATCGATGGGACTTAATTGAATTTGAATCCCGGCTGTCTGGAAAATTTCATTTTGCACGCTTCTCCTTCTCCTTCTCTTTCTCTCTCTCTCTCTCTCTCTTTCTCCCTTTCTCTCCCTCCCTCTCTCTGCTCTCTCCTTCTCAAGTGCAAGCTTTCTCTCCGACGCGAAGGATTTCGAGAATAGCACAGTCGTCCGCTCGGCCGTCCGGGGGCCGTTGAATGAACGGAATAGCTGAGAAATTCAAGTTGCGCCTCAGTGCATAATTTCCCGTTGTTTTTCTGGGGATCTCTATAGTGTACATAATTTTCTCGCTTATAGAAATATTTTTCGTTCGAGAATTACCTTTGCTTTGTAAATAAAATGGAAAATTCGCGTGGATTTCAGCGTAATAAAAACAAACATTATTTTATCATCCGCAATTTCTCACATTTTTATGCAACTACATAATTATACTGATTATCGTATGGAACAGTACGCGTCTGCATAATGTATAATAATGTTAATTTTTATTTTATCATTAACTTAAATCCATTTTCTGTGATTGCATTTTGTTACTTTTATAATGCTATGCTTTAAATTTTAAAATTCAAATCTTTTTCGCCATATGTAAAATAATTTATAATTTGAATATTTTAAAACAGATTGAAAATTTGGTATTTATTTTTTATCATTTCTTAGGTAATTATATTCAAGTTAATTATATTCCATTCTACTGTATTGTTAGATTGTTGCTATTATAATCACAAATGATTGAGAAATGTAATCTTTTATAAAAATTATTATAGTTTGTTTTCACAATTTGTAGCTTTGTATTCTTTAGTTATCTTTTTAAATCAAACATGTTATCAGCGTTTTAATTGATTGACAAATTCCACATCGTTTTGTTTTATCATTTGCCATGGAATGGAAACTTTTGTTCATTATATATTGAAAAAAGATATTTTAATTTTCGCAAATCTATAACATTGATACATCAATGTTAAACGAACTTGTTATGAATAACAATGTCTTATGAAATTTGAGAATTAAGGAATTCGTTAGTGATAGAGTAGTCGTTAGTGAAGTCGTTAGTATATAAATTAAAATCAAAATAAAATGTGTTCTCCAATTTTAAATTAGAGATATTAATTTTCATAATTAACTCACCAGGATTTTGAAAGAAACTGCAATTATATGTGAAAAGTATGGTGTTTATGCAAATAAAATCAAGAATTTTCTTTTTTAATTTGTTCCTTTTAACAACTTTTTTTGTATTTATTTATTATTTAAACAAATTTAACAATTTGTGCTATCAACAAACTAAAAAAATATTGCCAACGTGTTACAGTCCTATTATTAATGATTATAAGAGTGGTACAATTTCATTTCTGTACTTGGGGAGCAGCCTGAAGTAGCTGGTAATGATAGACTCAATTTAATGGGATACGAGTGGATGAGTTGGTGGAATCGGGTAGGCAGACTGCTGATCATCATTTTTTGTCTTTGAGGATGGTTACAGCCATCACGATTTTATGTTTTAGGCGCCACCGGGGGATGATTATTGGAGACAAGGACGATTCGATTGTCCTTCTAATTGGACTGCAAGATCTATAAAAATGTTTGATAGTTTTAAAATTTAGTTTTAAAATTATTTTTTAATTTTAACGAACAACAAATTTCCAAAGTACGCTTGGGCGCCTAAACAAAGCCGCATACTCTTGCGAATCCGAATCAACCGCGCATGAGATCAAAGCCTCATTCTCTAGCACTTATCTCCCCTATATAGCCATGGTTCTCTCCTCCCTCTCTCTCTCTCTCTCTCTCTCTCTCTCTCTCTCTATATATATATATATATATATATATATATATATATATATATATACTATATATATAAACACACACGCACACACACACATGCACACACAGAGACTAATCCTCCCCTGGCGCGTTTTTATTCCGCTCGGCACGTAGAACTGAAAAGGGCTGCCGGAGCCAAAGCCGCCCTGATTCCGACTCTATAACGATCTCACTCGCCGCACAATGGTCGCCATTGCTCGTGCCCAAGCTCTCGCGCATGAACAGGAAGGCACGGACTTGGGCAATGTAACTCGATTTCGTGGCAATGCGTGATATATATATATATATATATATATATATATATATATATATATATATACACGCGCGTGCGCTCACATGTGTATGCAGTCTTCAGAATATACTGTGACAACTGCGAGTAAGTGATCAGTGAAGTGGTTTAAGCGAAAATTTTAAGTATTGAAAAGACGTATAAGATAAGGGCAAGTACTCGATAGTGATACTCATCTTAAAATTATTTACATGGTCATTATAACTATAGTAGGATGCATTGATTTATGATTAGAGCGTGAGAAAAAAGTGAATTTCCCTTGCCAATCCCGTTATCAATAATAAGAATTTTATATATTTATATATTTTCAGATATAGATGTATTTGTTCTTTTTACATAATTTGATCTCTATGTTGCATAAACTACGGCCAAATAATCGGGATGCCAATTCTAAAATACAATGATGACCTTCATATGACCTTGATAATTAAGATCGAGGCCAGCATCACCGTCGAATATCATTGGCGCTCTATATACGTTTTCCATTCAACATTGTTTATAAAAGAATTTCTCTTCTGGAGTCATAGAGCTGTTTTGGTACTTTCTGAATATTCAGTGTATTATACATACATACGGGTCCGGCACTTTACTCGAGAATGAAGCGATGTAGGATCAATGATAGTTGAGGGATTTATGACGACGATATAATGCGTGTGCAGGGATGTTGCGGCCGTAATGCGTCGCACAATTTTTCTTTATCGCCTGTATATATATATATAGGTGGGTCCACGTGATGATTGATCAGCCTAGTAAGTTATAGGTCTCATCGAAAGCATTAGCTCATTATATACTGGTGTCAATGTATTGTACTATGAGCCATGGTTCATCGGCCAGTGACGCTCAATTCGTGATGAATAAAAATAGATGTTCCCCGGCAAAATGGGCTTTTCGTGCGTAATAAACTACAAGAGCTCCCCCATCCCACCGTCGTCTATTTCATTCTATTCTTCATGAGATCTATAAACTACGCAAAGATCCCTCCACCGCCTAAAGTCTAAAACCTCTAGTGAAAATATCTATTAAATTCTACGTGAAACTTTTCTGCCTCCATCATAATGTGCTAAACGTTGTCAATTATCTCAGTGAAATCGAGTATGTATATATGGACATAATTTAAAGTTCGGATGGTCCGTGCTTATATTAACTTCTCTCATTAAATCCACGCCGTGTCATAATATCGGATCGAAGGAATTATTTATAATCCCCATCAGCCGCCAAGGGGGAGTCGGGCTTTGAAGGGCCGGGCGCGTTTCATCGTTTATCGAGAAAATAATGAAAAAGTACAGCGCAAACACCAGTCACGGGGCGGGGGTCGTTCGATTTTCCTTTTCGCGCACATGTACACAAGGATAACGAGCATAAAAAGATTGAGCAGCACGCGACGCGCCTTCTCTCATCCGCAGTGCGACGCTTTTCATCTCTCTCTTGCTCTCTCTCTCTCTCTCTCTCTCTCTCTCTCTCTCTCTCTCTCTCTCTCTCTCTTTCTCTCTATCCCCCCGACGATGAAGCTTTATGTCGGATATCGCGCTGGTATAATCCCGGCCGATTGTAACTTCTTTTTACGGACCCATCCAGCTTATATATATACCATTACTTTCCGTGATTTCGCTACATTAATTTGCATTTACGTTTTCGCGATTTCAATGGCAAAGTTACCGTCGCTGGCACGAGGGCACGCCGGTTTCGCCTCTTTTTATTCCTTATCCGGCGACTCGATGGCTTTCTTTGATCGAAAATCGAGCGCTTCTAGATTCTGCGAGACGGGCTTTTAAGACACGGCTTCGCCCATTGGCCAAAGATCCATTAGAATTGAAAATGAAATGGCTGTAATTATATTTACATGAATTTGTAATATTCTGAAATTGTAATATTTTGAAGATACGGCATGCAATTTTCCGTAAGCTTAAGAATAATCAAGGCATTAAAAAGTGAAAGAGCAATATATGCACATTACTGGGTGTAGCATAAATTTATCCAATTCAATGTAGATAGTGATAGAGGTAATTCGACATAACAGATGTGCGCTACTCTAAACTATGGTAGTTCATTATATAAACTCATTTTTCCGTCGTGGTGTTGGTAAACCATAAGCGCTCGTTTATTACGAATTCTTACAAAAAACAAACGCCATTTTGGAATGACTTCATTTTTTACAATATATTATATTAACGGGTATATAGTACAAAATTTTTCGTACACATGCTACTACTAAAAATTATCTGTGATCGTTATGGGCGAGAAGATATTTTGATACTCGATATAATGATGTTTCCTTATTGATTTGAATGCTGTATTTCGCACGAGGCGATTTCAGATATTTATAGATGATAATGGTTAATGTAGAATAATAAACGAGCCGTGCTCAGACCCCGAATGAATTATTCGAGCAGGTTTTGGAATACGTTAGATACGTCTTGTATACGCCGGACGTTAATCCGTACATAATAAATATAATTACCCGTGATCTCAACTAAAACGGTAATGTCGTGTTGCATATTGTATCGTAGTCTGTTCAGAATATATCTAAAATTATCCATGAAATTGAACAGTACGTGAGAGGAACAGGAAAAATCCACTCGATTATCAATTCTGAATAAAAAATTAATTATAAGTAAGGCATATAAAGATATTATTGTAGAGAGCGACATGGTTAGTAGAAAGAGTGTTCGACGATTATGTAGTGTCATCGCCACGAATGTATAGGGAGCACCACACCATTCTTTAATATACAGGGATCCAGAGATGTGATGAGCATTCGCAAAATCCATAACTGAAGCGTACTAAATTACAGACTCAAAACATGTTAAATTTCTATGGCTTCGATTATTCACGATGATCTTCTATATCCTAGACGGATTTACGAAAATTTTGACGAAAAGAACAATTGTGTTTACATTGTGTAACTAATTGGAATTTAGAAATCAATGGCCAAAAATTCAATATAGCTTCTAATCATAAATCTCCATAATTAATCATGAAATTGAATACAAAATAGTGTTTCGAAAAATTATCAAACTTTTCAATAAAGCTTCCACAGAAGATATTAAATACGTAAATATACAGTAGACAAGGAATATGGTTCTTTGTAATGAAGAATATATATTTTAATTTACAAAAATTGCTGAAATTAGAACAGATGCATTATAAGATGAGCATAGTAAGTCAAAAAAGTAGTGTAGGTTTCGTTTTATTCAATTCCTGATCCGAACTATATAAAACACCATACAAAAGAAGTTCACTCAATTTTGGTCCCTGCAGCTGAGAATATATGGAGAAGACCTCTCGCTAAATTTCAGGCGCACCGAGCTTTAGCGTGTGACGAACTTTTCCATTCGCCCGTCGAACGAATCTGTCAAGAGCACTCGAATGGTTCCCCTTCTTTTTTTTTTCGTTGTTGTAATATTTTCACGAAAATACGGCACCAAATGCAACTTTTGACTAGTTTTGCGTGGAATTCGCAAACACATATACATCTAAAAGGAAACATACACGGATCGAAGAATCGGAAACGGTCTCTGAATCAATTCCATACTCCCCGATTTGCATGCAAATACCTTCTATCCGAGTTTCTCTGTCTTTTTTCTTCCTTCCTCTGCAGTCCCATCTCTTTCTTTTTTTCTCCACCACGCCCGAGTAGAATTCCAGAGGATATTTAAGAACGTTCAACGCATTCGTTGTTTATCCGCTCTCTCTCTCTCTCTCTCTCTCTCTCACTGTCTATCACCCCATCCCTCATCTTTGACTTTTAATTTCTACTCTTTTCCATGTCTACGAGCTTTCCCTCATCATCTTTTGCTACATTTCTCTATCTCGGTCCCTCGCTTTTCTCTCAGAGAGGAGACATCGACTTTTATATCCGGTAGCTCTCCCTCTCCTCTGTCTATCTCACTATCTCGCTCGCTACATTTCGATTTTTTTCTCATCAGCGTTCGGGACAATCTGCATCAAACAAGGAAAAAGTATAGAGAGCGGGAAAAGGGGGGGATGTGCGCGGAAAGCCCTAGAGTAGAGATGCAGATATTGATAATGCAGATAAAAGAAGAGTCGAAGCGTAGAGTGAGGTAAAAAGTGTATATATATATATATATATATATATATATATATATATATATATATATATATATATATATATAATGAGAAATCGTTTCCAATATTTAGCTCTGCCTATAGTTTGAAAAGATTGCAGAAAAAAACGTATACGGCAAATTTACGAGTGGTGCATTCGGTTTTTAGGTTTTTATTCGTATATTTCGATCGCACTGTACATTCCAATATTTTTGTCGTAGAACATTCGAAATTAAATTTTGCGCGTAAACATGGATACGGAATTTATTTTGAAATTAAAACCCACTCTACTGTATAAAGCGCGAAATTTTATTCCGTAAGGAGCATATTGCGTGTACCTGTAAAATTACGCAGGCACGCGTTCGCCGCTCCAACTAATTATGGTTCTTTACCGATACGCAAATGAGTTTTTCTTTATAACGCTTTTATTTTCTTAAAGCCAACAGGCCATTTTTCGCTGACTAAACTGTAATTTTTGTTCATTGCTGTCAACGGGCCACATTTTCAGAAGTTTGTTTACTTCTATAGAAAATTATATAACATTTTTTAGGACTTTCAGTACCAAAATTGAGAAACGCAAACCTTTTATTAATGTTATGACACGTACTTTCTTCATAGTAGAAAAGATTGGTTCAACGATAATTGCAATTGATTTAACCACATTGATTATTCTACATTAGTGAATTACAATTATGAAACATTTATATTTATTATTGGCAAATGTATTGTTTCAGTATTTATTGTCGAGAGCCTAGATAAAAAAATTATCTAATAATACTTCGTTCGATATTCAATATACGTTTATCGATATTCAGACGATATTGCGGTGCATCTCCTGTTTAATTACGAATACAACAGAGACATAATAAATTAAATCAAGTCTTAAAATACAAGGGAAAAATCGATTATAATTCCGTATAATATTATGCATATATTATAATATGACTGAGAAGAATTCTTCGAAACTGTGAAAAAAAGCTAAGGGATAATACATAAAACAAAAAAATTTACTGAAATTCAACCAATAACTATATACTCATCAAAAGAAAAACGTATTAATTCTATATTTTTTCTGCATCAGGTTTGAAAATTCGTCTCCATTATGAAAGCGTTAGCAAGAGGCAAAAGTTATTCATTGCTATATATATATATATATATATATATATATATATATATATATATATATATATATATATATAAATGAATTTATTTCTTCGTGGTTCTGTACTTCGTTTAGCATGAAGTAAGGAGGAAGAAAAATACTCGCAGTAATGAATTCATCGTAATACGATAAAAACCCTACGCAATATTCATGACCACAGCTACTAGCTAGTCATGGTACTATATATATATACATATATATATATATATATATATATATATATATATATATATATATATAAGTAAAATAGCCAAACGTGTGGCGCAACATGCGCGGATCGATCCCCTTTAGATATATGAGGAGTAAACGATGGCGAAGAGAATATTTCACTCCCTGGGTGGATTCGTGGATGAGGGGAGGAGTATATGAGGAAGTTACATTCTTTTATATATATATATATATATATATATATACATATATGCATGTAAGTATATATATATATATATATATATATATATATAATAGACAACGAGGAAAACAGCCACACGATCGATGGTTAAGTACTTCAATTTACACACATCTTGTATTGATATTTCAAATGCCGGCTTGCCTATATAATAGAATACCGATATAACTTTGAATGTTAGCGTTTATGTCTATTGATACGGTCGGTTTAGATGACAGTTCGAGCGTCACAAATCAGTATAAACGAAAACATTATAAGATGTTGTTATAGCCTCAAGGACCAACGAATACTAACTCGTAATTTCTTCAATGCTTTGCTGTCGCAAGAACTGTACAATAGTTTTTGCGAGACTGTTTAAATTGTATCGCAAACTGTTGGATTTCCATAATAATTCTTCAATAATTGAAAATACGAAAATACAAGTTGATAGTTTTGGTTTTCTGGGCAATTCATTGGTCGATTTTAGATCTCAATTTTTTCACAAGAGTTCACATTAATGTTTGATCTCGCGATCTATCGTTCCCAATACAATATTGGAATGGAAATTCAGGACAAAAAATAATATGCATAATATCAGGTCAATATTTACGTGTTTTTTACCAAGTAAATGATTTTCTGAAATTAAGACAGCATGATTTGATTTAGATGTACTCTTCTTTGCATTAAGTAAATACTTGCTTTATTTAAGAAAATACTTTTTCCATGTAAGAAACTAATTGACTTGGTACGAAAAAAGAAAATATTTACTTGAGAACAGATTTTTTTTTAGTATATCGAGCGGCATAGAACTTGCTTGGATAACGCAGACATGGCGTGTTTCGAGAAAGTTACGGAATTATAACGAGCTTCCGTCCCGTGCTGATGAATTAGAATTAATATAAATTAACATAGAACGGCCGCGTTCGAAAAATATCAATTTCTTCAATATAGAAAATCTTCCTTAACCAATTGTTACATCCTGTCAGAAGTGTTTTTATTGAAGACCGAGTCAGATTATTATATAATTGACCGCATATTGCGCTGTCATATCCGACGAATTCATCCGGAAATATATATAGATATGCATACACTGAAGGCTACATCGTTGTAAATTAACAAAGTGTCCAATCTACAGCTAGAAAAATGGATTTAAGACGATAGTTAATTCTCGGCTTCAATTCTTTGAGCGATGCGTAAAAATTGACAGTAAAATGAATACTTTATTATTATTATTATTATATATCATCAGCCATTGAGCTCAATTGATAATGGATGATTTAAAGGAATCGCGAATATTTATACGTGTTGTAAAATCTGTCATTTTTATTATTGTTTGTTTTCCGAATTGTAGATCGGGACCCGTATTTTATTGCGGATGGACATATAGTCGTGTCGCATATAGGCGAGCTATAACCGACAATAAATCAATCAAGTATTATATATAATTCGTCGGAGAATTTTAGCGACATTTCCGCTCAATGGCGTATTTAATAGATGGTTTTATTTATGTAGAGTATGACTAAATGGATTTTTCGATTATTTTAGACTCGAGTCTACACGAGTTTATATATAAGTATGTAGCATAGCGATAATAACAATAAACCAAGGAAAAAAATTTGATTTAAATATCAGAGCCCGGACGGATATCTGCAGGTTTCCAATTCTTCCAATGTTCGTATTTCGTAAGATTCGAATATCGGTGAGCTATTTGGATGCCTCGAATTGGAGATTCGAATTTATATTGATGAAACCGTGACGGATAATGAAATAATTTCGATTTAATGTTTTGACCCAGACTATTTATATCCGCTTCTTAGTGTTAAAGTTCCGTCTATTTTGAATAAGCTTTACATTTACATCTCATTTTAAATAAAATGCTTCAAATTATGAGGCATTAGAAAATCGTTTCATTTTTTGTAATGGCAATATATAAGCATTTAAAAACTATTTAATTGAAGGTAAAATAACACAAATTCGAAGAGCTCATACGAAATGCAGCCTACGGAAGGTGGATAATGATCATTTGTCGGATAGGTAATGATTGATACAGATCGGTACCAAAGTATCGAAAATACATTTATTATTGCATTTGGAAAAATTAATCGCTCACTCTTTGCAGATACTAAAATTCATTCTATAAATTTTTAAGGAGTAGGATAGCCATGTCAGCTCGAAAACGTTGATTTTCACCCTTTCACTCACCCTTCTTTATAATATAGCAATGTCAAGAGCTAATGTTCATTGTGCCATTGATAAGAAATCAATCTTTTGTGGAGTAACGCAAGTCAATCGAACGCAAGTACAGAATTGAAGTATTCATCTTAGCAAGCCTATCGTTAGTGACATACATATAGTGACCTGATCTTGACGCGAAAGCACGTTCACACAAATCAACTGTCTGTACGACGAATTGTGGGGCATTTCAGCCACTGCACGCCGAATATTGTAAATCCGACTCTATATATATAAATAATCAAACATAATGATCAAAAAATAATTCAGATGAATCTAACACGGGGAAGTAACGAAGTAACGAAGACGTGCTACTACAGCTACGGAAGAGCAGAGGTCAGGGGGAAAAAGCCCCCCGCCCCCCGAGGACGCAATCAAAACCGCTATGGTTTGCCGTTCGCTCGATCCCCATTCCCATCTCCCCCTCGTTGCCCACTTATATCTCGCAATAGAGCTCGATATCGAGGCGAAAAGACCAGTAGCCGACTCGACCAGCCTGACCCCAGCGACAAACGGTACCCAATCGCTGTCTATTGTAGATAATAAATGTATAGGTGTACTTATTTTCATTTTGAGCAACTTTTATTTTACTTTAGAGGTCGTTCTCCAAAGCAATGAAAGATCGACTTTAAAACATAAAGCAAAGAAAAAAGTCATATTTGTATAACCTTGTTAAACAAATGTATTTTATATGGCGAGATACACTACTATTCTCATATTATTTTGTTATTATATAATAATTAATTCCTATTTATAAATAAGTATATGTATATAAAATCCAGTTTATAAAAAAACACTCAAAATAAATAACTCTCAAAAATAATCTTGGCTGAATGCTGAAGATCAGTCTTAAGCCAATTTCATTGTGGAGACAATACAACATTTTATCATCCGCGATTTTTTCAAATAACGCGCTCCTGCAAATTAGTCAAGACTATTCCTCCTTTTATTATATTTGCCATAAGAGATTTTCCCGATGCATCAGTTCAGGACCAATGCCAAAGTTTGCGCTTCTGCAATAATTTTGTAAACGTGGAATTGTCGGCTGTGCAGGATTGATGGCTTTTTGACGCGCGATTCGATCAGGATTGATGGCGTTGTATGTTTTAGAAGATTACATCAGTCCTTTATAAATTAGAGTACAGAGACCTTTAGATTATAAAATTTTAGAGTATATATTTTAGAGTATATCGATCCTTTGTTTTACTAATACCACTGACGGCGAGCATTCACTAAACTTGCTTCATTTTGAAAAATTTTATAGCGTAATGTTATAAGAAAATCAGTATTGAATATTGGTAGAGCTTTATTGGTAGATTTTTTGTTTATAACATAATAAAACGAAGGCTTGTGCTCGTAAATTTCACGATTCTTTTTTTATTTTACGCCATCATCTTGCACTCATCATCCATAAGCTTTCTTACCGTCTAGTCATAAAAGAAAACATTGGACAAAATGCACTGAATAAGAAAAAAAGCAGCAACACGAAACTCGCTTCTCCCTTTCTCTCTTTTTCTCTCTCTTCCTTATAAAAAAGCTCTCATGCTACGCGAACGTGTCAATTTTTTCAGCTCTCCAAAAAAGCGCTAATAAAACTGGCCGACGCCGTGGGTGTGTTTATGTGCGTGCGAATGTGCAAACCCTTTGGTCAATAATCATCTGCCACATACCCGAGCATCCGTACGCACACAGACACACCTACACATGCACGCACAATTACGGAATATAATGCAGGGCGGGCTTAATTAATTCATGAGTCACGGGTGTGAGTCACGCTCGATTATTATAGTCGCATCTCCACGTGACTTCTCGAAATTTAAGCGCGCGATTCCGTTGCGAGCAAGAATGCGTCTGCTGTATCTATATATATATATATATATATATATATATATATATATATATATATATATAGATATAGAGAGAGAGAGAGAGAGAGAGAGAGAGAGAGAGAGAGAGAGAGAGAGAGAGCAAAAAAGTAGTACAGCACTCAATCCTTATTATTCGAGAAACAGTGAAAGAGGGGACGAGGATAGAGGAGAAAGCACTCGACACATACCGAGTCCTAATTCTGATTAAGAAGCTGGCTGGAAAATAAGCCGAGGCGAGCGAGAGAGAAAGAGAGAGCGCGCGCGTCCAGCGAGCCTTTAAATTCATTACAACCGCTGCGCTCACTAGACTATATATATATATATCTACATGGGCGATGGCACGCGAATCTCGAATTAACACACGGCGAGCAAAGGATTCTCGTTTCCCTTCTTACTGCTGCACGCGCTCCCGCCCTGCAATACACTCCCCCCCCCCCGACCGCGGTGGAGGGCTACCGCCGCACCGCCCGCGTTTGTAGCATGAAAAACGCGAGCTAAGTGCATTAAAGCGGTTAGATTGCTATCGCCTCTGCCCCCCCCTCCCCTCTTCCCAACGCACAACCCACGCCTTCTGTGTTGTACAATGGCTTCACTCTGGCCATAAGCAAATGTTCTCATTATTCATCGTTGCCTCTGCTCGTACTGTTTATGGCTTTTCTGGCTGAGCTGGTTTTTATACAAAAGAACAATATATAATCATATAAAGTACGCGCGATCGGTCGCTCAGCGAAATTGAGAATAAAATATAAAATAACGACATTATTTAATTTATCCTCATTTGGTGTATATATATATATATATATATATATATATATATATATATATATATGTATATGTATTATATACCTGTTATTTTGTTAAAATGAAGAGCTTTATTTAATAATGAAGCCAATTTTGACGAGAGGTCTTCGTGTGCCGCGGGGTACGAGAGGCGCGCGGGGCGTGGCAACGAATCGTTGATTCGGTCAACAATTCTGCTGTAATTAAAATCATTGAGGTTATCTATAAATTAAATTTAAGCATAAATAATAAACGATAAATTCATGAATTTTCCATCCCCTCTTTTTTTAAAAAAATAATAGTAGTAATCTTAGATAGTAAAACAACTAATAATGGAATTTCGAGTATTACTCCAAAGGACTATAAGCCCCGCGAAATCTTGACTTTCTTGTTTGGGAATTATCTGACATAGGCTGAGGTAAATTTAAATCATAAGTAAGTAATTTAATATAATTGGGATAATTATCTGTAGTAATGTGGAGGTTTTAAATATTTTTAAATAGTTGAAATCTATTTAAAAGTATATAGAAAAATATATCTATCTTCTCTAATCTATATATGTTTCCCAGCCTTTTCGAATTACTCCACCGATCTTCCGCTGCATATAGTAGGTTTCATAGGTTATACGCTAAATTATGAAAAAAACAAACAAAAAAATTTCCTTAAAAAAAATAAAATGAAAGTATAGTTAAAGATACGCCGAAATAAAGAAAAGTAAACTCGGAGCGTTCCACCGACAAAGATCCCAATTATAATCAGCCTCGCGTCTGCGAGACGGAGCGAGGGAGTGAGGTGAGTAACCAAAAGAAAGAAGAAGAAAAAAGCCGAAAACGAAAAGCAAGAATTCATTCCCAACGCTCTCTCGGCCGCCGTTAATCAGAACGAATCAAGCGGCCGAGCCTCCTCTCCAATACATCATACCGCAACCCCCCTCCCCCAACCTCATTATACCCTTAAATATCACCCGCGTCAGCCTCGCGCTCGCTCCCGTCGCGAGCTTATTCGCCGCAATTTAAAAAGGGTCAAGATTGAAATGGTGAAGGAGCGCGAGGGGGGGGGGGTGGGCGTAACTCCTTAGTACATAGGCCACAGCGGCATCTCTCGGCCGCTCTCTTGGCTGCATCGCTCTGCAGCACTCTACGGCGTGTAAACTTGTAATCAGAGCGAGAGGGCATCCGAGCCCGCGGGGGTAGTAGAGCCCCCCAGCCCCAACCTCCCGTGAAATATCGCCGAGCGGGTGGGGGGAATGGTAAAATTTCTTATTCTGCCCTATATATATATACTTACTTTGCGCTCGAGAAACCGGGTGGAAGGGAGGGGGGATTGCAGTTTAGAGGAAGCGGAGAAAAGAAGACTCGCACGCCGATGCGAGCTCGGCAACAAAAAAATTAGAATAGCCGGGGGTACGAGAGGGGCGGCCGAGAGTATCTCGACGGGGGGGGGTAGGGGCGGTCGGACGGGCTAGGGCGCGTGCTGAAGGGCCGCGAGCGAGCATCGTATAATCAAATGAGATTGCGCGTTGCGCTTTTAATTAAAATCTACCCCGCCCCCCAGTCCACCCCCCACGCGCCCCCGAACTCTCGCCAAAAAGGAATTTCTATCTATCTATCCGGCTATCTATCTATCTCTAGCTCGCTCTTTTTACCTCGACGAGGGCAGATTCTTTCTGCGAAAATCAGTATTTTACTCTCTTCGCTCTGCGGATCTGGGTACTTTTAAGCGCCGACGAGATTTCATTAGGGATCCTCTATTAGCTTCTACGATCGACCACACGTTTAATTTTATTGCATATTTTTGCGTATAACATTCAGTTTTCTTGGTAAATTTTAATAAAGGATTTTTAGATCCACGACGTAAAAAGATATAGAATCTTCAAAAATTCCAAATGCCTCTGGCTGGCAAATGACTATCTTGTACGTAAATTCAAGAGTGAACCTGATCTTCAACTAGTCCTCATTTTTAATATATTACAAATAAAATTAAGTCTTAAAGTATGATTAATAAACTTTATATGTTTTGTTTATCAGAAATAACAATATTTTTTATACGCTCTTTTTTTATTAAATACGATGCTTTGCTTAATGCCTTAATGTACTAAATATTTGTTAATTTGATCTATTGTTAAATAAATAAAGATATAATTGTAGTCAAATGAGCTATTAATACATATCGCGAATTCCAAGTCAGTAGAAATCTTGTATACTAATTCTGATAAG
The DNA here is from genome assembly GCA_018907035.1 of Sycobia sp. Sy_11. Taxonomy (NCBI): domain Eukaryota; kingdom Metazoa; phylum Arthropoda; class Insecta; order Hymenoptera; family Epichrysomallidae; genus Sycobia; species Sycobia sp. Sy_11. Next base: position 3,128,467 of record JACCIC010000029.1, read on the forward strand.
TGAAACCCAGGGCAAGAGGAGGGAGGGGTCGTCCTTTGTCGACGGAGAACAAAAAATTTGGAAAACTAATTTCACGAAAAAATTCGACACTTTGATATCATGTGGCTGCGCTATCGAGTAAACGCCATTCGATAAAGCCAAATCCGACTACATTAATTGTAGATGCACTGCTTGACCTTTGCGCCCTCATATTGCGTTCTCATTTTGATCTGAGATATTAAATAAAAACGATGCTTATTTTTAGTTGAATACTTAAAATATACAGATTATGATTAATTAATAGTATTTTATACAACAAATCTGTAAAACACTATTTTACACACTGTATAATGTCATCGTCGCGTGCAAGGATGGAAAGACGTGCGCCAACGCGGAATTTTGTGTAATTTTATAATAATGCCAACCGTAAGAATCAAGACTAAAACTACTACGAATTGTACGATCGCTTCGGTATAAAATAGTGTTTTTACATCTCGATTTTTTGAACAATCACTGATATGTAAAATACCGTTTTACCGTGGGTTACGAATGGGTTACGTATGGTACATTCTGAAGTACTATATTCGTAAAGTAAGAATTTTATGCTCGTGCAACGAATTTTAATAGTCTCACTTTTCACGCACGTAATTAATTAAAACGACTTTTTTACCTTCTTAATTGAAAATGTCCTACTTCACAATTCAAGATTAATTATATTTGATTGCGATTGCACACGGACTAATCTCCTCTAAATTAGGATCGCGTGGATCGTCAAGTGAACAGCATAATACTTTTTAATCTTTGGCTCAACAGTTGCGAAAGCTCGTGGCAGGTGAGCGATTATTCACAAATAGTCCGTGGAGCTTCTGTCGAATACGCGCGCTGAATTTCTTCCCGTATAAACTTCACTTGCCCTTTTCTTCGCTCGGTCTTCTTCCACTTCCACGGATATTGTACTACCAATCGGGGGATAAGGGAAAAAATGAAAATTGACATTTTTTCCCCAAACGATTTTTAATTCTCAATAACTAATTTTAAACACTCGGTTTGCCAACACTTTCCATCACGAAGATGAACACATATTACTTTTTTTTTTTTTTTTAAAACGATGACCCGCACCCTAGCAGCGACAAATACTCGCGCATGTGCACGCAAACTTTAACGCTAAAGTTTATCATTGCCCCTGGCGGGCGAGAGAAAGACAGTGGGAGCGTGAACTGCCTAAGTATAGAATAAGGAAAGTTTAATTTTATGATTATGGCATTCCCTCCATCTCTCTCTCTCTCTCTCTCGCGTAATAATTAATTTACGAAAATAAACCCTAATAATGCGGGCGATAGTTGGGCGCTAACGATAATAACCACTAGATTTAGGATGATAATATTGTCACGTTAGTGTATAAATGATGACGAGGGGCTGAGGGTAGGGGGGAGGGTGGAAGATGATAGCGCCGACGACGTTAAGACGCATATATAGGGCGATGATGATGATGCATATACGAGCGAATCTATAAGGAGTATGACGCATTATGACGGTATGGTCGAGCTATAATCTTGAATTATCCCGTTTTGTCACTAGATAATGTGTTTTTCATTCGATTTAGAATAATTCAGGATAATCCTTGGAATAAAAATTAAGTACGAGTGAGTATGCAACATCGTTAGAATAGCGATTCCTGAGGACTTTCTTCTTAAATACTGCGAAGGCGTTGATCATACCGCTGTCAATTTTTATCCACGTACACGTTAGTTACGAATTTGATTATAATAATAATAATCTTTTATGTCGTACAAATAGTTCATTATGTATTTTATTATTTTAATGTACGAATTTTCAGTTCACTAATTCTATATGCATCTCTTTAAATTGAAGTGTGCGCGTATTCATTTAGGCTGATATACTTAAACACTTATACACTTTGATTTAGAGTTACTCAAGTTGTAAGAAAATTCGCATTTTATTAAAACTCCAAAGCGTTTTAATAAACCAAATTGAACAAAACTCACTTTAACATTTTACCAACTTCAAAAACATTTTCAGCTATTTAACAATCGCAAATATTTTCGATGTGTACGTTTGCATTCCTTTTGTATTTAATTTCATTACCAGCTTATATATATATATATGTGCATAGAAACTTTCATTATAAGTAGATGCCAACACATCTTGGCCAAAGTCTGACTCGTTTAGCTGCAACCTTCTGAAACTTTGCCGACTGAAAATTCACGGGGCAAATAACAGCTGTACTAACTATAAGTTACCGAGATAGAAATACACGACTTTCAAATGTATTATACGTATGTGACAACCGAGATTTCGGGACAGAACTCGCGCCGTCGAGGATGGTTAAAAAGAAAAAAATAGCAAAACACAATACAACAAAAAATCTGTTACAATTAATTTCCTCAAACGATCTCTCATTGAAAAGCGGAAGTCGGCAAAGTAATGTCTTCGACTGAATTCGCTCCATCCATTTTTTCCCTACACCCCTCTTTACACTAGTTCCTCGGTCCGTCGAACTTCTAGTCCTCCCCCCCCCCACCCAATTTCCCTCTCTTTCCGTGTCAGCCACGAGAACTTTTTTCTCCTGCTCGCCCACACCCCCCCCTACTGGTTTTAATTAAATCCTCGCGTCGCAGCCAATTCGAAAATCGATCACCTCTTATACTTTTCTTCAATAAAGGCTATACTTTTATTTGTTTCTTTTCTCCCTCTTATTCTTCTCCGTTGTTGTTCAGTTTTCATTCCTCCGCGTACGTGCACAGGATGAAAAAGTAGGAACGCCATACATATGTATTGTAATATCGTATTTTTTTTTGTTTTTTTTTTGTGTTGTTCTTTCTGGCGACCGGTCGCTTTAAACCGTCACGTACGTATATGTTATATGTATGCGGCGTGAAAGTGTGAAATTCTCGCGTTAGAAAATTCAAAGGAACGTGAGAAACGTGCGTGCTTTGGAGATGGGTGAGAGAGGGGGGAGGGACAGTCGTATACACCTGTTGATTCGGAAAATATGAAAAAAATCACTCGGTTTCGATACAATAACGATCGGTCGAAAACGATATTGGAAAATATAAATATCTCAGACGTTTCGGCGAAACGTTGTCTTGTGTCAATAATATATTTTTCCAGGATCTCGGCATAAACAAACATCGCGTTTAATCGAATCGACGGTGGCGCGAGTCATCGTGCAACGTCAGACGGTCGCTCCATCTTGGGGGTGCGAACAACGGCCCCCGAGCGCGTGCAACGTTGTCGTTGACATCGAAGGGGCAGAGAAACGGATGTAGATGGAGCAAGCAGTTTTCGTTACGCAAGAGCTATCACGTCCTCGACCACATTAGATATATATATATATATATATATATGCAGAGTCGGAAACAATGTAAGGAGCAAAGACGCGGGAGCGCGACCCAGGTTATAGCCCGGTCGTCCGTTATAATCCCACTATGCTTGGCTTAGAAGCTCGCCGGGGCCCGAAAATTGCCGGATAATTTGGTGAATTGCGCGCGACGACGGTAGAATTCACGTGCCAGGGGACACTTTTTTCCTCCGCTTTCGCTCCTCTCTCACTTTCATTCTCTCCTATCCGTCCCTAATTTACTCGAACCCTCTATATCGCATACATTCTCGCGTCGGCTAAAAGTAGCGCTGAAACTTTTGGGTTAATATCCAGTCTCGGGGAGTGTCAAGGGCGTAATGTCAAGAGTGGCGCGCCATTTAGGCCGTGCTTTTAGGATTTAAAAAGTTTTTTTCGTTCTTCTGTTTGAACGTGTAAATACTGCGGAATTGCGAAATGGACTCTGTGTATAAATATAAAAATATCGGAAAACTGATAAAAGCAGAATTGGAATTTTAAAATTGAACCTTGGCTTTAATTTATTCCATTTATTCGCGATCTAAATATTTTAGTCATGTATTTTATATCGATGTCTATCGAGTAAAAATATAAACTCATTATATGTATTGTTTAGAAAAAATTTTGTTTCCCTTTTATTTTCATCTATGCTATAATGTTACAATTTGTTTTGCATATTAGATGTATAGGTTATGTTTTATAAATGCTTGTTAACAAATGTACTGGTATATTGTTATACGATATTATTCGACTTTTTATTATAACTTTTATTATTAATTTATTATCAAACTGAAAATAGTAAAAAATATCATAATACAATACAACATGATCCTTCATTTATCTATTACAAACGATCAGTACATAATTATATATCCATATAATTACGTGTAATAAAACTACCTATTCTTATTTACTTTCTCCCTAATACAAAATACTCTTATAACCTCAAAAACAGGAACTGGTATAATTTTATGGCTCTAATGTCGCGTGATATAATCCTCATTAATAATTATGCGACAGTTGTTTCATTGGTAAACAACTGCAGAACGCGTGTCGAAATGCTTTAAATTCTTAAAATATTTACTATGTCATCGACTTTAGTCACGTAGCCATCCTGTCGTTCGTCTATGATTAAATTTCTGTTAAAAAGCTTTTTAAATAAATAACTGTATCGATTCGTTTGCTCGTCTGTCTCGCTTACCGAGTAAATAAATACACGCTCGTACAAAATTATTCCAATACATATGAGCGTCGTAAATCAAAATTCACGAAATAACAGACGAGCGATAGAATTTCCGCTCCGCGCCTAATAAAAACGAAAAAAAAAACAACATTCCATTTTCACGCCTTTGATCCAGAGCGCAATGCGAGCTGGGCTCTTTCAAACTCATAAAAAACAACAGCGCTTACGACACAGCCTGTACGTAAAAACGCCGAGGCGCTCCGCTCCTAGCATCCCCTGCCGCTCCTACCATAACCCGGACAAGCGCAAAGTCACGCGCGGCGCAGCTCTCGTAATGTCACGGACGGCGTGCCCGCGCAGGCCTTCCGCGTTTAAACCACAAAATTTCCTGCGCCCGCCCGCCGCCCCCCTGGAAAGCCAGGGTAAAACAATCCTATTACGTTGCAGCGCGCACGGTGTAACGCGCGAATCCGTGCGCCCGAAAAGGCTAGCAGTCGGAATGTACAGCGGTGCGTGTATATATATATATATATATATATATATATATATATATATATATATATGGCACAGCGCGCTCTGATGTGCGAACTCTGATGTGAGCCTCCCTCTCCGTTTCGCACCGATGGGCCGGAATTATGCCGGGTCGCGAGGTGTGCCGTAGGAAGGAGAATATTCGCGGAAGCGGAAGAAGCGCTCCCAGAGGAAAGCCCCCCCCCCTCCAACTCTTAAGAGGAAACGGGCGTTACGTTCTTTTGGACGAATTTCGAGAGGGAGAGAGAGAGAGGGAGAGAGAGAGAGAGAGAGAGAGAGAGCGAGAGAGTGACAGAAGGAGGAGGGGTCGGAAAAGCGACGGTTATTATATTGTTTTACAAAAATTCCGAATTTATAAGATGTAGGGTCGGGGCAGCCCTTTTCAAATGTGCAGGATATTTTTGTTCACAAAATTTCAAATTGTTATATATGCTCTATATATAGAAAAACGGTACTCATGATTAAAGTCCCTTCCTACAATAAGATTAAATGGAATATTTATCTTTAAATTTTTATAAATAAACGAACAACGAAACGCAAATAAGTTGGATAAAAAACGCTTTTTCAGGCTTATTTACCAATATTATTTACCAATATTGATAAAAATTCATATCTAACAGTATGAATATTCAGAGACACTGAATACGAATTTTCAAAATCTAAAATGGCTAAATCAAACTGGCTACTCAAAAATATTTTTCAACGCCCATATATTTTCTGCTCCAAAAATAGTAATTCGAAGATTTTCCAGGATATATCATTAATACAAGTTCGTTATCAGGTTGATATCATCATGGAAAAAATAGAATTTTTAGCTAACCTCTTGCGGATCCACTACATTCTTTGGATTTTCTAAATAGGATTCCATTAATTATTACAAGATACACGTGTAAATATGTATATTTTATAAAATGAAGGTTGATTAGAATACCTTTCATCTCATAGTTAAACGTTCTTCTGAATAAATGATTAGATAAAAGTTTATTAAATACGTTTTGCAGTACATATAAATATTTTCGAAAGCAACGGTAGATTCAATATAGATAAATTAAATATACAATTCAGGGATAATTTAATAATCAAACCTCAATTCTTAGTAAGGTAAATTCCGCTTTATGTTTAATTCGTACATTTGATTTTTGCACACTCGCCAATAACTTGGTAATCAGCAAATAAATCCCTATTCGCATAAACGCGTCTTCATGATGGAAAAAATTTTCGTGCCGCAAAGGTTTAAAGCGGGATACCGCATATCCCAACTTCCCCCATACCACGTCGAACTTTAGCTCCGTAAGAGCTAAGCAGAACGGGCGGGGTAGAGAGAGAGAGAGAGAGAGAGAGAGAAAGAGAGCTTTTAATTGCGCGTGTCAGTGTTGCACGAGAATTCCAGTATTACGATCTTGACAGTAGGCGCTTGATGCTATATATATATATACCACCGCATACGGTAAATATGCGCGCGTTCGCAAAATTTCGCGCTCGCGCGGACGAGAGACGAGGCCCAGGGGGGCGGGAGAGCGCGCGATTTCCGCCGGATGGAAAGTTTCTTTTACGCGTGCTGTGCTCTCTGCCTCTCCCCAACCCGCCCCCCCCCACCCCGAACTTCGCCCAGCCACGAAGTGCCAAGTCCTATTTAAGCTCGTTAGTGTCTGCTGGTTTTTGGGGGCGGCGGGTGTTTTCCGCCGCGCGACTGTTTGTTTGCCGTTATACGTTGCCGGCTCGGTCATATAATAAATGCAATTATAGAGGCCGCGGCGTCGGGCGCGTGGCGGCGGCAGTGGGTATTTAAAATGGAATTATCAAGTGCAGCAATAATTGGATCGGCTGGAATACTGTTAATCATTGCAGCTGGTATGCCGGATTAGTTTTACCTAGCGACCAGACGGAATACGAAATACGTGCACTTATATTTATATAAGTATAGGATAGATTTATAAATTTATTTATACTTTATTTAAAATTATGCATTTTAGGTTATAAAATAAGAAGTCCGTAATATATATTTTCTAACAGCGAAACAAATGTAAATTTATCATTCGTAAATTAGAATCATCAAATTCTGGGGAGGAGAGAGAGCGAGAAAGGGGGGGAGAAAGAGCACTAAGCAGTCTTTTACGTATAATAAAGTGACTCTTATCTGTACAAGTGTTCGTGAGTGCCTGGGCGAGAAGATCTAGTAAGAGTGCCCGATATAGAAATGGAGACTGCTCGAGGGGTACAAAAAGCCCCTTGATTTGCGAGAACTGACGCTTACTTTGTAGAAGAGACAGACACAGAGTAGGAGAGAGGGCGGTAGAATGAGAGACGGGGTAGATAGACCGAGAGAGAGAGAGAGAGAGAGCGAAATAATCGTCGGATAAGTGAAACTATTGTTCGCGTGCTCGGTATAAAGTGAGAGGGAATCTCGAGAGGAATCTCGGAATGGAGAATTTCATAAATTAATTTTTGCCCAACTGTTCTCCGGGTAATTGGGCAGATTTTATAAGGTGATCTAATTAATATACCAATGATAATTGCAAAGGACTGGATGGCGTGGCATGGGGCATACGTACGCGGATAGACAGGACGGGCTTCAATTTACTTTCGTCACTTTTGACTCGGTGAAAAAGTGCGGGATAAGGAAGACCGCATGAAATAATTGGAGAAATAGAGAATTGACAGAACTCTGGACCGAATGTGACATTTTTCTCAGCTCCGAGCCTATTTTTTAATATTTTTAAATATCTCGATGAAAGTCCAAAGAACGAATCCTTCTCTCAATTTTGCGAAGGTCTCAATAACGCTGAGACTTAAGCGCGGGGCTTTTCTTACTTTTTTTCTTACTCAGTGGTAGGCTGAAAGAAAAAATTCAGAATAAAAATAAAATTAATAATAAAATAAAAAATAAAATAATAAATAAAATAAAAATAATATTTCATTTATCTTCAGGAAGTAAACTGAACTCTTATTATAATAAAATGATAACTTTATTATTACTTTACAGCTTGAAATACAGCTACAAACAAGATGAAATCTCATTCCCATGAACAAAAAATTTTCTCTCAATATTTATGTAAGTACAGAGTTAAATAAATCACTAATGTAATCCAGCGTTTACTAAATAAAGAACTTTTCGCACTTGATTCAGAATTTTACTAAATTTATTTTGCTAATGAAAACCTAAAAAAAACGACGCTAATTACATTTCCATCCGTGCCTCAATATTTTTGAACACACGGTAAAACTGTACGTGCAGATAAAATTATAAATAAATTTTTCTCCTTTAAAGAAGCCTGAAAAATTGCTCGTGCAGTGGCTTTCGGTGGGTCATAGACCTGGGTAAGATATTTACCCTCCTCAACAACTATATTGAACGCGTCATCCGACACATACGCCATACCTTACGCGTTAATAGTAGAAAAGGCGCAAAATCTATTATTCTCCAGCTCGCCCTTCGTTTGCGCCACGCGCTATTGTCGATTAACATCCGCAGCTTGGCCCCGAGGCAATAAAAAGGCATCGGGCGCTTTCTCTCTCTCTCTCTCTCTCTCTCTCTCTCTCTCTCTCTCTCATTTCGATATATGTTTACGTATACGTATAAATATACACCGCACGGGGAAGATACCCAACGGGCTCCCGGTGCGAATTCCACCGAGCAGCGCTGCGCAACGTCACCGCCGACCGAGAGCGGGCGACGAGAGAGAGAGAGAGAGAGAGAGAGAGAGAGACGTCGCAGCCGGCTCCCGCGCCAGTTTATGTATCCGTATACACATCGGGGGCCGAGCGAAGCACTCCGCCGCTTCTCGACGCGCTTCCACGCGCTGTTATTATTCCGAGTGGCCGCGCCGGGTACAATCGGCTCGTTCGAGACTACGCGCGCACAGATACACGCGCTTACAAATAGAATTCCGTATAAATTTTGGTAAACTGCAGTTAAGGTGGACAGGTTTGGACGTAGGTCGAGGTGGAAAGGGGAAGGGAAAAGGGGAGGGGGGGTCGTCGCGGAGATGAAGGAAGCTGTCCAAACGCACGGGACTATAATATGCGGCACGCCGTGAGAAGTAGCATTATAGTTTCGCTCGATCCTCTCCCCTCGAAGCTTTTCCGTCCTCCTCCTAATTCTACTGTGTGTGTGTGTGTGTGTGTGTGTCAATATGTATATTGCTGGACCCCTTTTGCCCATGTGTCTGTCTATATATGTATACATACAGACATACACATACTCATACATACGCGAAACGTTCTCCTTACAGTGCCTTTCTTAAAAGTATCTTCCCAGTCCCAGTCTCGCGCTAACGGCCCTTTGTCCCCGCAGTTGACGCCGCGCACGCGCGCCCCTTCGATCCGTATATATATATACATTTTTATTGAGCCAGTCGCAGCGCGTTTATATCGTACGCGCTTTTTCTCGCGTCAATAGCGATAATGCGTATAATAGGCCGTGCGTGCGAGCGAGTGCGCATGCGCGTATTTAATGTACAGGAACGAAAAGCGACTAGGATCAGTCAGGATCTGATACGTCGTCGGTCGGTCAAGTTTTTATGTATACGGGCCCATAGACTGCGTTCAGTCCGGTATCCCCCCCTCTCTCGCTCTCTTTCCTAAGAAGTTTGTTTTTGTCTGTAGGCCCCGCCCCCCCTTTATACGGCACGACCTTTGAATTCAATACAGGTAGGGCATCCGCGCGGTTCTCGAAAAGCTACCGTTCAAACGTTCGAGGATGTTGCCCAACATTTTTTCTTTCCGATCAATTAGCAGGATGTATTTTGATACTATACGCGCGCAGGTAGAAAGGGACGTTCGAGCGCATTTGGGCTGAAGGGGAGGTCGGATTAAAATCTGACCGTAGCAACAGAGGGTGATTTTTCACGATATTAAAATATTTATACGCTTTCTGAATGGAAAATGGTTATTCATCTACCGCCATGTTGAGCGGCGTCACGACTGGTCAGATTTTCCTCCGAAATGCCCTTAACTTTAGAAAATAGTTAAAAAAAAAAAAAGTTCGATACTCACAGGATGTCCTCGTTTTAATCACACGCAGCGAAATATCTCGAAAAATTTGCGCTTTAAGCAAATGCAAAATAGAACGAACGAACTTTCAGAAAACGAAGGAGGTTGGCCAAATAACAGACTGAATTTCGGGCTGGCAAACTTATAGGAAAAAAGACCGTTGGGCTGAAATTATTTTAATGTCGATCGCTGTTGCGTACCAAAAAATTTGAAATTCTCTGGTTAAAAATACATTCCGAGATGTATTTGACACATTAAAGCAAAAATCATTGCCATAAATAAAATTGGTTGAAAAATGCGACTGGTTTTCACAACGAGTGATAAGAAATAATACCGACGGACAAGTTTCGGAATGCATCGTGGACAGTTGAATGTAAATTTTTTATCAAAACTACAAAAATGGCTATTAGGAAAATTTGAAGAACAGTGAATTTCTTTTCGAACTGGATTATCTTCGCGGTGTTCCGAAACGATAAAATAGAGCAATCTCTACATATAATAAATTGCGTGATTTGTATCATGGAAAGGTTAAAGAATTATACATGAAATATAGACGCAGATCAATAAGAGATTTGAATAAAGTAACGCTTCTGATGAATTGACTAAAATGAAATAATTGCGCGTTATTAATTAATCGGTGCGTATTTTATGCAATTGACGTACAGACTTACAGTTATAAATATTAATTATTTATCCACAGAGTGAATCAATATCTTAGCGAAGTATAAATCAATAGTTAGTATAATATAATATAATACTTCCATCATTTCATAATGTATCATATGTTATCCATTTATTCATAATTATTTATTAATAAAATGTATTTGATGTATGAAAAATTAAATTAGAGTAATTTTTTTTTTAACGGAAAACCAGACGTTATACAGAACGATAATATTAAATCCTATTTTTATTATAAAATAAAATAAAAACATGTCACTTATTTGATGTTTCTAATTATTTATTTTAATGTCTGTAAACCTTTCCAAGTATTTATACTAATAGCCGAGTAAATTTACTCTAATACCGTTAAATTTACCTACAATTATCTAACATCTCTCTTATTTTATTTGTCACACTCTATGATCTATCCAAATTTTAAAGATGTGGGGAGAAAATGCGTATTTTCAATAGTTGAAATTTGAAAAATGGAATAAAGTAAAAAATAATTAGTTCTTCTATTCCGAGTTTATTCTATCCCATTCCCTATATTCTATCCCGAGTTTAGTCAGATTTTCATAACTTTTCTCACTGTTGTCAAGAACGACGTATTTTCTAGATGCAAGCTAACAAATAGATGAATTAGGGAAATGGTTGGAACTTTCTATCTTGAATTTGGTCATAGATTGCCTAAACTTTTTTCATATACTCGTTCATTATTATTTATATGTACTATCATTTATATAAATGTGTATATTTTACACGTACATATGGGAGAGAGAGAGGGAAAGAGAGAGAGAGAGAGAGAGAGAGAGAGAGTTTTTTATATTCATTACATGCTTTATCTTGTGTTTATACAATATTATGATGTTACAGAAGAGCACTTTTATCGTATATTGCGTTTAGCATACTGGATAATAAGTTAGCTTGCGAATCGAAGGATCGTGGGTTGCTCATACGAGTGGATTCTCATCCAACGTCGACTTTTCTTTCAAGTAAAATAAAATATTTATATGTTTGAGAGGGTCGTTTGACAGTAAAATTTACAATAATTAGTGCATAAAAAGTGTATTAGTAATTGTTAATTATTATATTATAATTCGTATATGTAATTGTACACATAGAAAATTATTTATAAAATCTAAATAAATAAAAATAGGTAAGGTAAAGTTCTTGTTTTCTATAAATATTCAAGCTCTACAAAATTGTTCATCGAGACGAGAAATGAAAAACGAAGAAATATATGGATCTTATGAATTACTAGTCAAATTGTCGAATTGAATTCTGACGAGTCATCTAACGAAGTATACCTCGCAAAATCTAATCTACAGTTCCTCGACTGAACTTTCAATAAAATTGGGACAAATCGCGATCGGAATAAGACTAGATGTCCTCGCTCGATCCCAACGGTAAACAATGAAGACTAACCACATAACGGTCGGATTCTCGAGCGAAATTTTACGCTCGTACGCATTTTAAGAAAGAGCTTGCGCCCGATCGGCCCTGCAACTACTTACGCGATTGTCTAGAATCCCATCCCGTCTTCTTCGAATCTCGTTATCGAGATATTTTCAATCAGCCCCAAATCCGCCAATACAGCTGCGAATCATTATCATTCGAGCGATACACACAGACTCCCGACTGCAGACTTTGCTGCATTTTGTTACCCGTTCCCAGTCCCCCCCCCCCAACGCCGTTTCGTTCTCTCCTCCGTCCCGAATCCAAGCGCATCGAACCGTGCACAATTGTACGTAGGTACGTACGTATGTGGGCATCCATACACTTTTATCCGATTGCATGCATATCTGTCCTAATTCGATGCCATCGGCGACGGAGCGCGTCGCGCAATGAGCCTGCCCCATACCCAACCCCAGGCGTAGGCCGAGGCTCGATCGTCGAACACGCGTAGCGCGTCCAGATAGGAGTAAGGGCGCCCCGCGAGCGGTGCCCATTGTGAAGCGAAGCACGGAGGCGTCAGGGCGCGAAAAGCGAGGCTCGGGCAGAGTGAAAAAGAGGCCAAGAAAGGAAAAAATAAAGAAGAAGGTAATAAATCTAATCTCGGACATTGTTAACCTCGAGTATATATAATGTAACTGTAATAAATTACCCTGTTCCTCTCACCCCCCCCCTCGGAGACTACCCCGCCTCCCGCGCAGGTTCAACTATGCGCAGGGTGTATTACAGAGCCAGAGTAGCGCCAGCCGCGCTCGCGAACGTGTATAAAGCGTCATACGATATACGGGAGCTGATAAGCGCTCGTTCGCATTATACATGTCGCGTACGTATGCACGCGCACACGCAGGTACATATGTGTGTCTGTGTGTGCGTGCGTGCGTGCGTGTGCGTGTGTGTGTGTGTGGGTGGATGTTATGCGCGAAACATCGAGTCTAACACATGCACCCGCCCACCCACCGGGTCGCGAGTTAAGGGGGGGGGCGAGGCTCGAGCGCCCGTGATTTTACACGGGTGCGCTTCTGCAGCGAGGGCGAGGGTATATAAATATAGTGTTTATATGTTATAAGAGGGGAGAGAGAGAAAGAGAGAGAACAAAGGAAAAGACTGTGTACTATATAACGCTGGGAAATGACTCGGGAGAGGGACGGAAGAGAGGTCGCGGAAACGAAGTGAAAAGAAAGTCGCGCCGACTGCGCTGTTGCATGCGCGCTGCGTACGAGGAAGTAACAAAAGTAACGAGGGAAAACGGAGGCCGTGGAATATCTGAGGTGGGGTGGAAGAGACAATGAGCGAGACAGCCGAGTGGAAACGAAAGTAACGAAGTGAATGACACTTCGGGGGTCGGTTGCCGAAGGCTGTGTAGAGGATCGTGGAACGGGTGCTGCAGAAAGATTGAGAGGGGGGAGAGAGAGAGAGAGAGAGAGAGAGATAGAGAAAGTGAGATAGGTGGGGAGTGGGGAAGGAGGTCGGCGCAGAGGGCGCGATAGGCACCGAGTACGTAATAAAGACAAGCGAAGCGAAAGCGGGACGCGGATTCAGTTCCTTCTCCCACCCGTTCCAACGTCCTCCCGCGAGAGAGAGAGAGAGAGAGAGAGAGAGAGAGAATAAGGGGAAGGACGTCGAGGAAAAATGAAGAAATCGACGGGAGAGGGAGAAGTTGAGATAAGCGCTCGCGCGCTTGCCATTACATATCGTTCCTCTCGCCCTCTCTGATGCCATACCTCCGGGTTTTCATCCCTCCATCCCAGCCCCTCCCGCTTCTACATAGTCCTTTTAAAAAGTTTGCCTGTAAAACGAAGAGGGATCGAGGGAGAGAGAGGGGGAAGGAGGGGGTTGGGATAGGAGTGCAGACAATAAAGCGGACCTGCCATTTGGAGACGGAGGATGTACACATATATATATATATATATATATGTATGTAACTGATCGACGGAGAGCGGAAAAACGTCCCCCCCCTTCGACCGCCCCGTCCCTTCCGACGCGCGCGAGACACTTTTATATTTTTCAGTCGTCAAGCGGGACGAGGGGAGGAGCAGGAGCAGGAGGAGGAGAGATCCCTTTTGGAAATTCGGAAATTTCGCGAGGGGATCGAGGGAAATATCTCGTGCGCCCTGCCCTCCCCCTCCCTCGGGAACGCGCGATTGATATTCAAGCGAGGACGAGCGCGAGGCGCCCGCCTTATGATGAACGCTGCATTTTCATGCGAGGCGGGAGATTATACCTGCAACGAGTATGCCAGTTATATGTGTGTGGGTGTATATATATATATATATATATATATATATATATATATATATATATATATATACAAACGCACAGTATGTTATTGAATAACCTAGCGAAGCGCGCGAATGCAATATTTTAATACTGAAGACTCACCCTGGACCCGGGCGGGAGTTTCGTGGAATAATTTGCAATTGGCGAGTAGTTTACTGCGGGCACGTTGACTCACCTGAAACAGAAAAATGGGTTACATTTTATTTAGCCATTTCGAACTGACGAAAATAATAGTAACAATGACAATACCAATGAAAGCGATAAGAATAAGAGTAGTAGCATTAGCAGTAGTAATAACAATAACAATAACAACGAGAACATCAACAACAATCATTCTAGCATAGAGCTACTTGTGTTGAAAAATATTGATGAAATATATTAATGCAAAATAAAATTTTTGTGGGTCTATCCTGAAGAAAAAATTATCGCAGAGGAAAAGAATTATTTTTTCCAGTATTACCATAGTGCATATTCCATAAGAAATTTATGGTAGTCTCTCATTCAGGCACTCAAGACACATATTTCTTTGCGGCTATCTGACATTCCTGAATTTGTTTTTGATATGGAAAAATAAATGATAAGAATTACCCCCGCCCCTCCCAGTTGCCAGGGAAAAAATGACCATTTACACCATCTTATAATGCGTAGACTAATAAACCAATGGACACTCGATGTAGTTGAAATGTAATTCTTCATTTAAAAATATTGTGCAAATATTCCATTTCAAAATATACATTGTAATGACGTTCATTTTATTATATGTTATTTTTGCGGATTACTCAGTACATAGTCTTGATCGATAAACAAACTCATTACCAATAGAAGCGGGGGGTGGCGAGAAATTTCAGAAGTATACGAACATTCACGTAAAAATGTTACACATTCCAATTTATTTTTATTTGTTTATGAAAAAGAAGAAGAAGAAGGAGAAGAAAAAGAGCAGAAAAACGACGAGAATAAAGCGCAGAAGTCCGTGATTTCAGTCGTAATTAAAAGAACAAAAAGGCGAATTCCGCCGACTCTCTCCCAAATTAATTTACCGAACAACTAAAACAAAAGCATCAGTGACGGCGGTCGCGGCGCGTGCCGGCGGCCAAATGCTCACGCTGGGAACCAAAGTATTCGGTTCGATATATATATATATATATATATATATATATATATATATATATATATACACATAATGAAAGCGAAAGTCTCTCTCTCTCCCTCCCCACGGCCGTGTATACCAGCGAAAGCGATATGTACAGAGATAAACGAGTTTCCTGCGAGCGCGGGCGAGGACGAAGGGAGGAAACCAAGGCTACATGGGCCACAGCAGCAGCAGCAGTGGTAGTAGCAGTCTACTCAAAGTAAAAGGGTTGAAGCCCGGGTGGAAATTACAGCCGGGACAGTGCGCGGGGAAGACGAGGCGGGGGGCGCGCTCCCGCCCACGCTTATATATTTTGGCAAAGTACACAGAGCCACGACTGGGGCGTGGTGGCGGCGAGGGGGGGATGGTTTCCGAAATTAAACAAGCGGTCCCGCAGAACGTATATATATATATATATATATATATATATATATATACACAGGGGTGTGCGCGTGCCCCTTTCTCGCCTAATTTACAATGGCTACGCCGGCGGAGGGAGAGGGGCGCGATTCTCATACAGCGGCCATCCGATGCGCGCCTCCTTGGCTCCTCATAAGGGACCGCGTATATAAAGACGGCAAACCCCCCCTCGATATATATATGCTCATAGTTTGATGGTACCGAACGGCGGGGCGGCACCGCGTACCGCGCTTTTATCGGGGACGCCGAGAGCGGCGGGGGAACTGACACTTATATTTATTCGAAATTGCGCTGGTTGATTATTCGGAGCGGGAGGAGGGGCGAGAAGCTAAGAGTCATCGGATCAGAGGGATGGTTGCAGCGCAATTCACATCGTTATTTTGTGCTAATGAGAGAGAAAGAGAGAGTGCGCCTACGATCTTTGCTATTAAGATTAGACCGTACGAATCGGCTTCATATAATCGCGATTTTTTGATAAGAAACTGTTACGTCACTCTGAATGCTCTTTCTTGATGTAGCTCAAGAAAGAGGGTAGCTATATTATTCGAAAGTTATAATTTATTGAATTCTCCGCATTAACAAGTGAAATTGGAGAAAAGCTGGAAAATTATGAATGTTTTTTTTTTGATTTGTCAAAATACTGTTTATTAAAACGTTTTAATAAATTAGTATATTCTAGGCTAGAATAATGAACACACTATACTCAAAAAGTTTATATTGAATAAACTTAATGTAAACATTGAAATTTCAATGACATCCAGCCAAAAAAATGACAACAGCGAAAGCGAAAACGATGATTTTATAGAACAGCGAGAAAGACTGTACTCTTAAATAGCTGTGATAAAATATATATTATAATCCATGAGTGCTCGGTGAAGCCATCTGCTGTTGGAGATGCTACGCCGTCAGGTCATTTTCTTCACTATTTCTGGTCGGAATATATATATATGACCGTATATGTACACGTCGGGCTGGGCAGTAAAAATGCTACCATCACCAACTGAAATATAGTCGACCTCTTGAAAGCTAGCCCATCTTTTATAAGAATTTATTAAGTGTACAACTGAAGGTTGCGTACTACAATAACATCGTGACTTCTCAAAAGATTGACGAAACGATCGAGTTCACGTATGAAATTTATTTTAAGTTTGTAATTTTATATCAATAAATTTTATATAAATAGAAACAATAGCATTTCTTACTTCAGTTTCATCCCTAAGGTATTCATATAGAACATTACGTTGAAAAAGAATGTGTCAACTGCTATACACAAGATTATTTTACATGATAAGATCGACTAACTTGATAATGTAGCAGTCCTCGAAAATCTCATTATATAATTGTCCAAGTGAACAGCAGTCTGTTCAAAAATCCATTCCTATCGTATTTACATTTTTGACCCTGTGGCTCATTCATATGGGAATAACTAAGGAAAGTTTATCGATTACGTTTTCGTATACTCAACAGATGATGGAGTACGAAACAGCGAACAAGTTACTGAAATCAGCGTCTATAGCTCATACACTAATGTAAATATCTAACGTATAATATTGTTGAAACTGTTTATTAGAAAATTAGGGTCCTCTTGGGACTTTTGTTGCTAATCGTGATGAATCTTTTCACAAAGTTTCATAAAAATCGACTGCACCGAATAGTTTATAATAATTTTCAGAGTGATTTTTAAGATTTTTATAATCATGTAATAAACGCTTTTCTTATGTAAGATTTCTTTCATATTAGCGAACACAAATCTTAAAGATCATAGCGTTGGCTGGTTCATAATTTTATCTTTCGAATTGTTATTTATTTGAACAGTTACTTAAGAAATCACTTTTATACAACGTACAGTGCACTGGAAGCAATCACTTCCCACATAATTCAATAAATTTTGTGGATTACATTGTAGAGAAACTCTCGAGGAAATTCAACATTTTTCCAATCAATCCAATTTTTTTGGACACTGTTCGACGCTTTCACCGGAATTAAAGTACGTTCCTCCAGAAAAAGCCACAGCTCTGTATCGACCGAGCGCGTCGAAATGCAAAGGAGATCTGAAGAATAATTTCAGGATTAATATTTCACTCTACTTCCAGATAATCTTTGGCAGCGTAGCCTGGTTTTGTCGTGTAGAGAAATTAAATTTGCGCCTCTATTGTTCAATTTACTTTCAACGCTCAGATCTCGCGTATGAAACTTTAAGCAATAACGATCCCCAGCGATGGTGTTGGATAGTTGATAAATTTCAGAATGCACGACGGATGTTTGATTGGATATATTTTAATTTTGAAAATTCAATCTCCCACAAATCACTTTATAACATTTCCGATGAAAATACATCATTTTGTGCAGGAACAACTGGTGCTTCAAAGAGGTCAATGATATATATATATATATATTTTTTTTCAACTAATTGTTTAATATTCTTTAGAATATAAGTGAGAAAAGTGCAAATCTTAAAATTCTACATTTCTTTCATAAGAAATTCGTTTGCAAATAATTTTGCAAAAATGCCGATATAGCTACAACAAACTGTGCCGCGAATTCGCGCACGTTTTCAGGCCTTATTTGCGTAAATGGCAGCACGATTTTTACCATCCCGCGAAGAAATCTTCAGAATTGCAATAAATAAAACACTTATGCATAGCGATATTGGCAGTTAGAAATTGTCTTTATAGGTTGGCATAAATAGCTTTTTTGCCCTTTACCAATGCAAACAATCAATTAGTGTTACTTCTCATTGCGCTCATATAAAAAAAAAAAGAGAAACAAAACAAATGAAAAGAAAAACCAGTCGAAGCGAAGAACTCCGGCACTCTTTCTCTAGAGAGTGAAAAACTGGGAAAATCCCCTACAGATTCTTAAACGAGCAAACACACCTCGAGCACCGACCATCAGACTCTCTCCATCCCCCGTCCCCCTCACTCCTGGGAGATCCGCTAATTGTCGCGGTAAATACCAGTTAGCTCGATTAGCGGGGCGAGCACGGCGCGCTCGCTGCAACGACCGAGAGAGCAGCATCCAGCGCTGTTTGGCGAGACCTTGGAGAGCTCGCGTTGTGTTGCGGCTATTGAGTGGGAGGGGGATGGGAAGGTGAAGGGGGAGGGGGGCTTTCAACGTCTTATACAGCGCTCCGGGAGCATTGTCCACGCAGCTCCAGCGAGACGATTGCATCCGCGATTCGACGTCCGTCTCTTGTATTTTCTCGTGTATATACATTCCGTAAGCAAAAGGCAAATGGGAGGAGAGAAGAGAGGAGAGATTTCCTGAGCGGAGGGGCTGATCGATCCCTTGTGCATGCCAGCGGAGAGAGAGAGAGAGGGAGAGAGAGAGAGAGAGAGAGAGAGAGAGAGAGAGAGACAAGGACAGAGTAGTGACCGCTAGATCGGATACTTCGCGTCGACGTGGCCAATTATGCACGGCTAATCTGTCACTATATACAGAGGAGCCGTACGCGGTTAAGCGATCCCCGCCGTCTCCTGCCCGCTCTCTACCGCTCCTCGACACAGTGCGCGGATTTATCCGTATATAACGATAGCCCCGGAGAACGGGCGAGAGAGAACTGCGAGCCACGTTCGATTGTTCTCCATCCTTTCATGGCCCACCCCCCCCCCACCCCAGCTCCGGCACGCGGAGAAGAGATATTCGCAAATTCAAGTGTACAGGGGTATGCGGAGCAATTAGCGCCGTGGGATCGACGCGCGCGCCTGGACGGTTATTACGCGGACCAGAATTTTGGTGATGGGTTGGTTGAGGGGGGAGGGGGGAGGTGATTGTCGAAATTTTGGCGCCTCGCCCGGGAAACCCCCCCCCCCCACAATATCTTCTGCGGGGAACAGGCCGCTGAGGATACTGGATTTTCGATTGGAGGATGATTTCGTGAATTCGCGGATCGAGCTATGAGTGATTAAATATGACGATGGGAAGGATGAGCTTTTGAAATTTCCAGAAAATATAATGTGATTTGAACGTAATCATTTGTAGTTTTAATACGCTAGATTTCTGATGAAGTTAACAAATAAATTAGGATTTTAAATTCGCGTATAAAGATAAAGGCAAAATTTGTTAGAAGTCTTTAAAATTATTAAGTTATAGAATTAGATATCTTTCAGTTACTTTTCGTTCATTATATTACTAAGCTTTGGAAATTCAAGTGAGATAAGGAAAAGTGGTAAAAAATTATTGTTTGTTAAAATCTAAATCGAGTAATAAATCACTATTTCTTTTTAAATTTCTAGAATCATAAATGTCAATTAAAACATTCCTTTCAAAGTACTTCCTTATAGTTTGTCTTCCTTTGTAAATTTTACAGGAAAACAACTTCATGTATTTTCGAAAATAAAGAAAAAGTACAATTAAACTACAAAAGCTTTTAGAAATTGGGATTAAAGGATAGGTTACTGTATGTATTGTATATATTTTTTACAATAACGCATTCGCTTGAATTCTTTCATTTCAGCAAAGTGGATTTTCCATTGTTATACAAAGTTCGAACAAAAGAGTTTTTCTCATTCTACTCTAAATTCAGTTCGTTACGTAAAAATCAAATGATTATGTAAGAAATTTCATAACTTCGCAAGATACTAAAGAAAATATTCTACTATATCTGAACAAACTAAAATAAACCAAAACTATTTGTCGTCGACGAGTGCTAATTAAATCTTAACGTAACAAGTTAGCTCATTAGGACAAAAACTTAAAGGGAACTTAACAATGAATTATGTACGCAAACACAAACATATACAATTACTATATCGTAATCCGTGCTTATACTCTGTTTCAAAAAACTTTCGAACTTCATTTAATAAGTGCATATAGCTGAATTTTTGAATACGTCCATTCGCAAAAGTTCGTTGGGCCCGCAAAAAAGATATCTCTCTCTCTCTATCTCTCTCTCTCTCTCTCTCTCTCTCTACATATATATATATATATATATATATATATATATATATATATATATTTCGGCGGAAAAAATATAAATAAAATAAATATTGTAAATTGAGTTGCGTTTTATCACGTTCACGGTTCACGTGGGTAATTTAGTGAAATCTAGTCCGGCTTATCAAGACATTTGTGCAAAAATAAAACATCAAGTCATCTGTTATCGGCTTATAATATACCAACGAAGAATCATCGAGTATGTGGATTGTAAAAGTGAAAGAGAGAGGGGGAGGGAATCCGGACACCTCTCCTCTCTACGAAGCTTAAAAAATTGACAGTTTCGTAGCGTAACTTGTACAAACTTATACATCAGCACTTAGATTATAGTTTCATTATATTTCTTGCAATTCTTTCAGCGAATAAACTTTCAAGCATTATCTAAAACTTTGTAATATCTAAAGTCATTTACACGTTAATCGATACAGCACTTCGATATCCCTTTTTGTAAGAAAAATTACGCGAATATAATCTATATATAAATATATATACATATACATTACTCTTCCCGCTTTTATATAGCAGTACGATTTCCTATTAAGAAATTGATGATGCCCCCGCGAGAAATCTTTCGGCTCGCCAAACGAAGCGCTGCGTCGAAAACCGTAATTCGAAGGTAGCGCGCGCGGACGAGGTAAAAGTTTATACGCCGAGATTTATGTACTAATTATATTTGAAAATGAACATTTCGTCGTGGGAAGTTGTGTATGCCTCTATATATATATATATATATATATATATATATATATATATATATATATATATATATATATATATATAAATAAGGCAACGCCGAAACTACCTCGGTAACTAATTTCACAATGGCCTCAGTTCTATACACTTTAAGATGGAGAGTTATATACCACCTGTATATACAATTGCACGGAAAGCTTATATACCTCCACAATGGCTACCTCATTCTTATTGTCATCTAAGTACTGAAATGCATAATGGATGCCTCTCGTAATTGCATCGAGACAATGCGACAATGTATCCGTTGTCTTTTGAAATTTTTTCATTCGCGCATTTCGGAGTTATTTCACCAATTTCGCCGTTCCATTATTTATTATACTATTGTATTTTGTTACCTTTATCGCAGTCGCTTTTGCTTCCTGTTTTTCAGTGATTGTCCCTATTTTCATAGATTTCTTTTATACTTTCACGTTATCGGAACTTTTCTGAAAGGACTCTCGGTACATTTGTTGAAATCATATCCCGTACGCTTCATAAAAGCTCAAAATATTTTATAAAATTTTGGTGAAACATTACTTTACAGATTTCCCGTGACTATGAGTTCGATACATTTGTCCGATGCGAATTTTATCTCTTTCAATTCACCTCTTGCTTTTCATTCACGCCATGAATTTTCGAAGTAATTGCCGAATATTTTCATTACAACTGTAATGACCTAAGGGTGAAACGTTATCTGGATCAATTGCTTTTTTACTAATTTCATTTTTTAATCGCATCCTCATTTATTTTTTGGCTGTACCATATTTCACTTTGAGTATTATATTGATTTATTTTGCGTTTCATCTTCCATATCATCTGATCCGACGATTCGCTCTTGTGTTCTTATTGCTTTGCGAGTTGACTTTTGGGAAGTTCCATGCACTTTCCATGTCATATTTCGATACTGGTAATTCCGAACGGTATTTTTATATAATATGTGTACGCATTGCGTGTCAAGTGCCTACAATTTTCTCGTTATTTTACGATTTTTTGCACCGTAGGAGGTTGTTGGATACCGTTAAAATTTACAGTGGATTTTCAAACACTTTGTGCGTTTGCGTCTTATTTTTATACTTTTGAAATGGCTGGAATTCCTGTTTTTTTTTTGGGTTACAATTTCACTTGCCATAGTATCTTCTTTTATTTCTTTGTCTTTTATCATTCGCAGGAATGAATTTCGCTAAAATGTCGAAGTTTCGGTAGGTTTGACAGGGCGCACATGCGTTTCAATGTCATTGTAGGAATATGTGTCAACATCGAGGAGTAGTACCATAGTAGCATCGAAAGTTATTATCTTTTTACTACACTTGTTCAATATATCTACGATATTCCTTCTTTTGTAAATCCATCCTAATCATTTGGCCACTACTTGAATTACTATGTGGCTTCATTATTTCTTCCAGTATTTGATGTTTCTTTATACAAGGTAGATTTTTCATCAAGCTATATATCTCAACACAATATCTACATTTTCAACCTATATAAATATAATTTTGTAATAATAATTATTCATGCATCAGCGGATACAGTTAGGTTTTGATCGTGTGTTCTTTATTAGATCGTGTATTTGCAACTTATATAGTATTTTTCCTTGTTCTTTATTTATAATATCTTGCCAATAATAATTCATCATGCTTCTAGATCTGAATATTCATTGCGCACCATATCTTTAAATAATTCGCCATTTCTCTGTGTTTGATAGTACTTTCGGAAGTATCTTGTTTTTTACATTGGTTGGATAGAATCTTTTATTTTGTATCTTTGTTTATGTATTTTTGATTTATTATTAAAATTATTGTTTTATTTTTCTCCTACATTCCAAATTGGTAAATGGGGCAAATGATGATGACTTCCAAACTTCTTTAAGTATTAAGATTGAGGTCCAATTGAAGGACATTATTCGATTCCTCAGATTCAAGAAATTTGTTATAAATCATTTTTCACATGATTCGAAACCTTGTTAACCGAATGTTTAAAATGCTATTTGGACTATACGATGCATTACAATTGGTCGAACAAATGATATTTCTCAAAATATCAGAAAGTATTACGATATAATGATGTTCGCTTTAAATTTTAATAATGAAAATCAAAATTTTTTAAATTCTCTATACTGGATAAATGTTATAAGATAAAATTTTGAAAAATATCACCATCGTGAAGGTTCTAAAATACTTCATATTGTAATTACCGTGAATCATATGGGCATATACAATCGTTATTAAACGATCGTGACAGCAGAAAATTTCAAGTCCTAAGTCTGTAGATCAGACTCCACGTGTATTATTCCTTAAATACTTAGATGTATGAATCAAGCGTATTAATTCATCAGTCGCTTTATGTATATGAGTATACACAAGCACGACTATAATCAACTTGAACAAGTGGCCGTGTCGTATCGCCACATCTCCCCTCCTCTTCAACGTCATCGTCCACGGCTTTAAAGAGCCCCTCAACCCGCCTTCCCGTCTCTCTCAGTCAGTGCCCTAATCCACTGCCATATATATATATATATATATATATATATATATATATATATACACACTATATGGAAGATAACTCGATCCGCGTCAATGGACTCGTCAGTCCCGCGCGCACTTACCTCCCTCCACCCTCTCTCAATAAGAGCCGCATATATACTCGAGTTATCAATCTTGTCCTGGTTTAAAAGAGAGAGAGAGAGAGAGAGAGGTTGAGTGAGAGAAGCTTCTCATCTCATACTCTGGCGGTAAACCCCCCTCGAGTGGCCCTGTTAAATTTATGCGGGGCTGATCTCTCGTTGTCCGTTACATGAGCGTTTATATATATATATATATATATATATATATATATATATATATATATATATATATATATCGAGTCCATCATCGGGGCTACGACGCCACGTATTACAAAGTTTCAAGATATCTCCCGTGCCCAATGCTCTATGGTTCGCCCTGCATCCGCGCGACTTTGATCATATAACCGCCTGGTATATTAGCGTCGTTTCGAATTCAGAGGATTATTCTACGCGCGCGTGCGTGCGTGTGAGTGTCCTAGAGATGGACTCTCGAGCGCAACAATCGTATTTATAGACTATGTCTACGGCATCTCTGTATGCGTGCACGGAGTGTCTGCTCTATTTTCACTATATTATATGTTACATTCTCCTACACATCCGTCAAGACCGCAAATCGTTACGATAGTATATGCACTACGTGGCTCATACCCACCTCCTCCCAGTTCTCTCACACTTACACTATGGATTTAAACATATAACTAGATGTGTGTGACGTACTACTCCCCTGGCCGTTTACAAAACCACCGTCTACATGTAACGCCATCGAACGATATACCAAGGGCCAACTGAGACTTGCAGCTCGTATAATAACCATCCGGGCAAATGTGTGTGTGGGGGGGGGGAGGTAATAATCCGCGATACTCCGTCGTTTCTGATGACGACTATGCTCCCCCCTCCCCGTCGCCCATCACCATCTTTTTATCTTTCCTCCTCAGTGCAGATGCGAGGGTGGGCGAATGAAGATAATGACTGCGTAATTAATTCTCCTCCGGGAGTCAGAGCGGTGAGCGCTCCTTCTCGTCACGTATATATCTCGACACATATGCACGCATATTGTCGGAGCAGGAGAGCGTTTTCATAAACACACACACGCACACGCCATCCGCATATATATATATATATATATACATGCTCGATATCCCCGCTCTAGGGGGTACATCCATATTGCACTTGAGCAAGATATCGAACTAGACTGCTGCTACTACTACAACTACTACCAGTAACAATTTCGAGTACGCGCGACGACGCGGCGAATTTATATAATATATACTAGCAAAGTTAGAGAGTATATATACCCCGGGCGATTCGTATCGGCAGTCATGCTGATGTACGCAAGCTTGTACGTGTCTGCATGTATTTTATATATATATATATATATATATATATATATATATATATATATATATGCTTTTAAACGTGATAATTTTCCTCTGGCTGTTCGTCTTACGCGATATATATATTACAGTGTCGTCGGGTGATTCTCGCATTTAATACATACACACACACACACACACACACACACGCACGCACGCGCACACAAATGAAGAGAGAGAGAGAGACTCTTGTACTTCAGCGAAATTTGGTGAAATTACTGTAGTACAAGAGCTCATCCATAAATTACCTCACTGTATTTTTTTTACAATTTAAGTACCATCCCACCTGATAATAATTGGATAATTTTGTAACGTTCACATTATCTCTGACTTTTAGAAATATCTATATATCTATATATATACAGATCTATACATATATGTATATATGACGATACCATGATTATTCCCATTTCATAAATACTTCGTCTAATGAAGACGTACACGTATATACGCGATAACCAATAAAATTAGAACGAATATGGTGTACTCGATTTTAGTGGCTATAATTGTTTACAGAAACGTCACATAAAAATTTTACACAGAGCGATCTTAAAGCAATAAAATCACTCTAAAAAAAACAGGTTGCCCAGATTTCTAGTAATCCAAAAAAGTTTCAAACTAAAAAAATTTAAAAAAAAATTTCAGATGTCCATCTGAATTTCAAGTTATCTGACTTTTGAACATAAAAAAGTTGAACCGTAAAACATAAAGCATGAAACAGTCGATGGTAGCATCGATATCGATCGTATGAAATATGACTGATGAACTGCATGCAACAAGAACAAATCCGACTCTTCAACTTCAAAATTTATCAGCGCCTGACGTTCTCGTATTATCCAGATATCACACCTTCTTATTGAAAATATTAGTACAATGATTACTAAAAATGTCAAATAAATTTTTTGAAAAAAAATCTGTTTCTTTTGTTTTAGTACGGTGAATGAAAAAACTATCTTCATAAATTAGTAGTTGCTTAGGTATAGATAATGGCATTATGAATGAATTTCATATGCTTATTATAATTTTAACTAATATTTCTACAATTCCCTTAACTTTGATGGAGAATAACTAAGAAGACATTTATAGGTTGATTAGAATGTACACTTGATCGAAGTCTCATTCTTCCTTCGAAGCCCATGATACTATTATCATTTCAAAAATTTATCAGACTCCAAACTCCATAATTGATACGTCCAATTTAATTATTCGTTATAAAGAATAAAGTGCCGTAGCGTGATAATAGGATGACGTTCGATCCTAACACATTTTTGGGCTCATTCCGTAGATAATTATAACTAGCTCGCTTGATCTGGACCAAATCTGTCACCTACATGTATGAGATATGAGCCTCGACTGCTAAATTATGGCTTCCAAGGGCGTAAATATGCCAAAAAGAACGGTTTGCTCTAAAAATGTGTATCGACGCGCAAGGGGTTAAATTTAAACGATGCAGTTAACCAGCGCATTCCGTTGACTAAGTTCTGTACATCATGTACTGTTACCCGAATTAATGGTTAACAACTTCGTGAAATTCTTAGTTACGATGCCGTCAATTAGATGTTTTTATGATTACGTAATTGATATATGTACGTTCAGTACGTACAATACAATTTTTATATTTATTAGTTCATATATATGAACTAATAAATAAACGGCACGAACGGAAAGTGGGCCGAGTTCTCATCGAATACTTTACGAATGAATCAGTCTTTCAGTACGTGAACCAATTGGACGATCTATGGCTTACGGCAATTTTTACGTCAGTTTCATTTCCAAGTGCAATAGATAGAATTTATGGCCTTTTGTTATTATTCAATTACGGTGGGAGTTCGGTGATAAAATAATTTAAAGAACTATCAATTATCGTTTAATAATCTTGAATTGTACACTTTCGAGCTACTGCGAAGAGCGTCCAAAGAAAAACGAAATAATAAATTTCGCCAGTCAATTGAAAAAACGTATTGGATGCAAAAGAAAGTTTTCAGTATATTTATATCGTGATATTAATTATACACAATGCATACGCGTAACGAAACGCGGCGAAAACTTTCACGATTATCCGACCTGTCGGGTGTGCCGGGAATTCCCCCCTCCCCTCAAGTTTTAGATCGATTCCGCATCGCTATTTTTCGACCGCCCTCCATGCCGTGGATGCCTTGCGCCGCACTTGAAATATGTGCCGCGGACCGTTCAATTAGCCCGGATATACGTGCCCACTGCCGCGCCATAACTTAAAATTAGAACTCGGTACGCTGCGCGCATCAGCAGAGCCGCGATGACCAACACACCGCCACCCCCCCCCCCCGCCACTCGCCATCACAGCCAGAACGAAGTATAAATATATACACTCGCCGATACGCGCGCATCAGTCCTCGGAATTTACAGTAGAGCCGCGCGCGGCGCAAATTTATACTTTAAATGAAATTCCGGACTGTCAAATTTTATGCGAAATTGGATTACATATATATATATATATATATATATATATATATATATATATATATATATATATACATATAAATGATGAAGGGAGACTGTATGTAAATTACTCTTCCGGGTTGAGGTGTATGTTTGAGAGAAAAATTGAAACGAGTAGCTCTCCGTACAATACACACACACACACATACTTTCATATATATATATATATATATATATATATATATATATATATATATATGTATAATAATATTTTTTCACGAAACCAGGTAAACCAAAAAAGATAAAAAGATAAAAGACGAGCACTCTATAATATATTATATTATATGAAAAAATTCACCGTGCATCTGTATACACAAACTTTTTTGTTGCTCCTTGCGTGTATATATATATATATATATATATATATATATATATATATATATATACACCATCCCGCATTATTATTTTCAATTCAATTTGGACGAATGGGGAAAATCATTTCTATATATGCATGTGTGTATATGTACGTATATACACAGCCCTGCAGAGTATACAGGAGGAGACGAACACCGTGTTTTGGGTGAGAGGGCGCGACGAGGGGCGGGAGGGGGGGCAGGGAGGAGAAACGAGACACACGCGAAATATGCTCTCAACTTTGCGCATTTCATAAGCAATCCCGGGCAAGTCTGCTTTACCTTTTCCGCGTCCGCCGTAATCCGAGCGGAAAATCTACCCCGCCCTCCCTTCCACCCCCTCGGTTACAGCCCGAAATCCAGCGAAGCAACTCCGCCGCGTATACGCGAGAGCGGCGTGCTCGAGTGCGGCTCGCCTCTTCGGCTCCGCGACCGGGACGAGGTGGCGGTGGCAGGGAGGGGGGGCGGCACCCGGTCCCAACTACTTCTTACTCCTGGATCGATCAATCGATTAACCTCGGGACGCCGCGGCGCTCGGTTATTTGCCAGAGAAGACCCGGCGGTGCTGGAGGAGGGGGTCGGTGAGGAGGAAGGAAGAGGGAGGGGGGGGGGTTTCGGTCGCCCGCGCGCTCGCGTAAATCAGGACTGCTACAATTTGGAAAATCCACATAGGATTTACGTGTATGCATAGGAGAGAATACGGAGAGGGCGTGGGGCGAGAGGTAGAGCGAGGACGTCCGGGACAAATGAACCGGAGCGACGGCGACCGTCGGCTTGTTTGCCCTTTGGCCGCGTTTATATACGAGGGGATGCGTATAGGCGAGTCGTGCATTTGAGCGCGATCGTTAATAAACGCCCGGCTTTCATCCCTCGACGCCCCCTCCAGTGTTGTTTATGCATTATGCAGCGTGTCCCGGCGATTCCGATTTCGTTTCCAAGACGTGATCCTAACTCTGCACAACCGGCGGATTCTATATTGTACGGGTGCGCGAGTAATTTTTCCATAATATTGAGCTATATAGACCTTGAGTAGCTTTCGAACGGGCGCAATAAAGATGATTTTCGTATGAACTGGTAGATCGTCAGAAATCTGTTTTATCATGGGATCGCACTTACAAGAATAGTGTAACGAACAAAAAGATCTCGGTATTTGGGAGATTTACAAAATAATTTCAAATTTCAATAAGTCAATTATCACGAATCAACTAATATGAGTGTAAAAACTTTACTTCGAAAATGTAACCATTTGTGTAAGATTTTGTTGATGAGTCTTTGTAAAATCATTCGTTCATATATACTGTGGTACATAAACGCCATCTGCATACTTTCCTCTTTACAAAGTTCGATAGCAATGTAACTTCCATAATTTGATCTGATCTATATAGATGAACAAGTGTTTCCAAATAAAAAAAATCGAAAAAAATATTAATTTCCAATATATTTTCAATAACAAACAAAATATTAGTTTTTTGAATCGTTAGCAGTGATTTCAAATGCGAGCATATTTATATGGTTCCAAATTCTTTAATTCAGCGGATTCAATTTTCGTTTAGAATATTTCAGTTTTGTTTTTCATTTTACAGATTTTCAATAACAGCAAAAGATTTAGGCCAATTAATGCAGAACATTAAAAAAAATATTTTTTCATAATTTTGAAAAAGAAACTGGAAACGATGCCACGTGATTACAAGCAGTTTCATATGATTTTTATTGCCAACAAGAGTGCCACGATTTATCAGTGTGTAAATAGTTTCTTAATATTTCATCATAGCAAAAAAATCATTCAAATTCGTTGCCGTAGTATAATAGTAAAACTTGAATCCACAAAAATTTGCAAAACTGACAGACTGAAGTACAATTAAAATAGGTTACTTGTCTGCTTTAAAAATCGATATTTTGTTTGACACTCGAGCTGCCGGACAAATAATTCAAATAACAATGTTTACAAAGCATGTCACTGACATATGAGAGAAAAAAAATAATCGAGATAAATATGAAAATTCGTCTAGTTTAAAATTGGCACTTCCGAAATTTTTCATCGGATTCACGGGCTTTGATTGGTTTCGGATAAGATTATCCTGATTAGGGCAGTCTAGCGGTAGTCAAGGATCATTTTACGGATATTATATACGATTATATCTATATGTTCATAGGTTAACGTAAATAACTTGCATTTGATATTTTAAAAATTTCACCAATGATTTCACCTTTTTATAGGCGTAACTCCGAAACCTTAAAACGATCCATATATTTTATCAAAAACAAAGTCACATCATTTTATCGTCGTAAAAAATCGCTATCGAATCGCCTCACGTTATTCCTTCGACAGTAAATAAAAAAAAAAAAAAACAAACAAACACCCGAGCGCGTCATTTTTAATCGACGTTTTATACCGGCTAATCTATTCCTAACGATATAATTGCCACCGGCCCCATGATAAACGTTTTTGTTTTGATTAGTTCGCAGAGGGAGTGCGGGTTTCACAATTGTTAATTATCGTCAGCCAATGTGGGGGATTCTTTCTGGCGAAGGCGAAGTAGCCCAGGAAGCGGGAGGGGTGGTTAGCACGATTGCAAATTACTTGGGGAAGGGGAAAAGTGACTAATATATATATATATATATATATATATATATATATATATATATATAAAAGTCGCGAAAATTCACCTCTTCGCTGAATCTGTAACAATTCAAGTGATTTTAGGAAGGGAAAGTTTGTGAAGCATTGCGTAATCTTTCCTCCATTTTAACTTTCCGACTCTCTCCCCACCCCCCTTCTTCCTGCTCTTCTTCTTCTTCGTTCTCATCTTCCTCTGCTTCTTCTGCCAGCTCGTGTTTGTTCCGGACATTATTAAGTTAGGCGTAATTAGCGAACCATTTCGTCGATTCGTTTCATTATGGAGATTAAGGATTAATCGGTAGCAAGGGTTTTTCTTTTTTTCTTTTTTTTTATTGAGGGCGGTTGCGGGTGGAAAATTCTTTGATATTGATAGAAAGTTCGAATTAATAACATTATTGTAAAAATTCGAGAGAATCGTAATTTCTTTGTTGATCGTTGTTGGCCTGTACTTCGTATAATGCTTACACGCGCTTACGTCGATGGCTCGAAAAACATGAAAAATTGATTTGTACGTCGGTGTTTTTTTTTCGTGTTTTCGAGCCGTGCGTCGATAACGACATATCGAGCTATTCGAGTAATTGTTTTAAAAATATCAAAAATAAACGAAAAGGCGGTAAAATTAAATTTTTCATATTTACAGGGGGTACAATAAAAACAAAAGTTACATGTGGAACGATTTGAGAGCTTTGATAATGGATAATCCGAGCCTGCGAACGTCAAAGTATCTCGTAGGTGGTAACTATAAAATAAAGTTGATTCCGCAAAGAATTAAATTGATTCATTTTGTTTAAAATATATATGATAAAATGAACAGAATATTGTACGAATTAAACGCATTTCTGGTTGAAACATTATCTAAATTTTAAAACTACTAGCTAATAATCTAAATAGATAATTGAAAAAATGGAATACATATATTCAACTAAATGTTATGAAAACTATGTAATTGAAACGAGCCGTAATTACACCCTAACGTTGCATGATGGCACAATGTTACCTAATAGCGCAATCCTTACAAGTATTTGTATCAAAATTTGATCTGTGATTTAATGAAAAGTCAAAAGTTTCAGAGTCGAATTTTGAGGAGCTATTCGGAAAAATCGTGGGACCCTCCAACACGAATCATTTTATGAAATCCTTGGAAATTCTTGTAATTATTTGGAAAAAAATAATACCTCATCCCATGAAAACAATTCTAATATAAAATAATATTTGAAATCCGTTGAAATTACACATGAAATCATTAAAATACATTGAAAACTATTTACTAGCAGACGGAAAAAAATTTTTAATTTACATTTAAAACATAAAATATAGTTAAGACAAAGCGACATTCTAGATGATTACAAATTCTGTATATTACTTCAAAGATTTTTACAATGATTTAAAACAGTTTCAAATGCTCTTTTTTTTTATTCTTCTCGAAAACCACGTTATAATTATCTCAAAAGAATTCAAAAGAATTCGTTGATAAGGATCCAATTATTTCGTATAAAGTACTTTTTTTCTATTAACTATGAGTTCGAATGGACTTTCTTCAATTTCTTTCTCTATTTTAAAAAATTACCAAGGATTGATAAATCATGTTCTGAGTTAAATCGAAAATTACATCGTTCAAAGCTTTATGAAATCAATTTGACATCGTACAGGGTCTGGAAATGATAGAAGTGGCGGGAAAATTATTAACACCCAGCGCTATCACTGCCCGACCGTTCGCCCGAAACTAGGGCGAAGACTCGAAAGGAGAGGAGAAAAAGAGAGCGAGATAAAGTATATAAACTATGATTCGTGGTTGCGCGCCCTCTGAATTATGCACGCCCCCCCCCTCTGAATCTCTCTCACTCTCACTCTCACTCTCTCTCTCTCTCTCTCTCTCTCTCTCTCTCTCTCCCCCCACATCGCTCTCCGTCTGTCCTGTGTTTGCTCGCGCTTTTTGTGTCCACCCTCGCCCTCACCCCCTCGCCATTTTATCTCTACGCCGGGGTAAAATTATGCACGGAAGTTTCGCCCACAGCGCGGAGGAGGTGGTTCGCGCGGAAAGAGGCGCTATATGACGCTCACCTTTCGCCGCCGCAACGAAGTTTCGCGCGCTGCCGCGCGCGCTCGCTCAACGGTTGAGAAATCGTGGATGGGGGCGGGGCGGCGGAGAGCTAAGACGAGTTTTGCTCTTCGTTAGATAAAGAGAGGGCGCGGGAGGGAGTGACGGAGAGATAGGAGAAGTGCTCTATGATGTATTATGCATCCCTATATATATATATATATATATATATATATATATATATATATATATATATATATATATATATCTAGGTGTATATACCAGCAGCATCGTCACCGCAGATTTTTCTCCTCCCCCGTCGCTGATTATAATGCGCAACTCTCTGTCACCTCTCCGCTGTCTGGTGTGTCCATTGCTCCCCCCCCCCCCGCACATCGTACGCGCTCATTTACACACACGCGCGCGCGCGCGCACACACACACACACACACACACACACACACACACACACACACACATTAGTATACATTCGCGCGGGCGCACGAATAACTTTCATTCTCGTGCGGGGGTACGTTCGCGATTGCAGTCCGGGCCGACCGCCGCGCGAACAACCCGCCGTGCAACCTCGCTGTAAATTTTGCGGTCGCGAAATGGTCGGGAGATCTTACTGTTTATTATTCTTATTGTTTATTAAATTGCAAGAGAGAAAGAGTGAGAGAGACTCCATGAGAATCAGTTATTAATGTTGAGAGAGAAGGAGACCGAAAGTTATATTACGGAATATATTGTTTAACGATCTTGAAATAAGGTTAACAGCCACTTGTATTACGTCTCTTCCTCTCTCACTCTCTCTCTCTCTCTCTCTCTCTCTCTCTCTCTCTCTCTCTCTCTGTTTCTTTCTCGACCGTCGTAAAATTTGAATGAAGCACCGCTAAATCACTGCGACGTTTATGCGCAATTTAGTTCATTAGTATACAAACTCGAGATGAAAAATTCTCAAGTCAAGGTGTTCGTTTTGAGATTTATTTAATGTGTATATAATACACGGGACACGGCGTGACAGAAGATATAACCGACGATTTGATTTATAAGTCACCGAAATCGTTCGCGATAAAAATTTCGCTATTAATATCCGTGAATCTTTGTTCTTTTTTTACATTGAATGCAGTGATTAGAATTGTTCCTTATTATATATTATTTTATTTTAATTTGTCCTGAGCTGAATAATTCCATGGACAAAGGTGGAGATGTAAAGATATTTAATTAGAAACTAAAGTCGCCATTAAGTATGTATTGAGCGAATCACTATTTTATATAAGAATAACACTGTATATTTCAGATCATCTTAATCTTTCGCAGTGTATCAAAGATTTGAAGGAGCTAAGCGAAGCAAAATTTCAAATTACATTGGGAATTGAATTTCGTGAAAATGTTACGTGAGTCTGATTGTAATTAAAAAAATAGGTAAAATCATGTGATAGTACATGGCTGTTAACAATGTTTGTTAACTAATGGTGTTCAATCAGTAATCCAGGAAGAAAATTGTATTTACGTAAATCGGACAATTCATTATCGTCACAATAGCTAGGATTACATGGGGCAATTTTTATAAAATTGTATTCTAAGTAATCGATGTTAACTATAGTGTGAAGTTTGTTCTCTCGCTAATCAAATTGGCGCAATTAAATTACTGCTAAGCCAAGGGATGAAGTACGAAACACAAGTAATATGAAATGACGCACAAAAGTTTCAGAATAAGAAAAACCAATAATGTATGCCACACGAAACGAAACCGGGGAGGGAAATTTTGTTAATGTCGTAACTGCTCGAAGATGCTGAGAGAAAATAATTACGTACATGAATCGTATCACGAAGTAACCTCACGAAACATAGATTCAGTTGAATCATACCGATGCACCATATTTTCACGGGTTGATATATAACAGGTAATAAATTGGCATTTATCAAAATTGATTACGAAACCACTAGCGTAAGACCAATTACTTTATAATTTGAACGGATCGTGTAGTGCCTTATTTACTTATATATATATATTTATTAACCTACTACGAATAACAGATTTCACGCATTACCGATAACTTAGAATAGCATCATTCGTACGTAACATGTGACAAACAAGGAATCAAGATTAGAAGATCCTAGAGAAAGACTATAATCGGAACCTAACGCTGCACGTGCATATGTAGATTGTATTTCTATCTCAATACGAAGAAATCCTCACTGAAGTGATCCTCATAAAAATGAATATCATAATTTTTATATAAGTCTTCGAAGAAAAAAAATTCATAATAGTTAAAATTCATCTCTATCTACATCTCTATCTACGTCCATGCTGATCATCCTTGACGAATTTTGATAAGGAGTCTCTAAGCTTCCATGTACTGTGATGGACTCAAAGTTCTTTCAGTAATCTGAGATCGTCTTTCTTACCCGATTCGAAGATGTGATGGTCGGTAATACTTGGGGAGATCTAGAAAAATCCAATTTTCGATTTCAAAAAAGCTGAAAAATGCTTCATCCAAATGAAGATAAATTTATATATATATATATATATATATATATATATATATATATATATATATATAGAGAGAGAGAGAGAGAGAGAGAGAGAGAGAGAGAGATTAATAATAAGGTTAATAGGATCAGAGATAGAATAGTATTTTCTAACTTCGCAATTCGAAATTATGTATAATATAAACATTATCAAAGCGATACTAATGGATTTATGTCTATTGAGCGCAATTTTAAACGATAATCAGCATGGAGATATAAGGAAGCCTTGAGGATTCGTTACATTATTTCATTTTCCTGGAACATATTCAGTGAAACAGCCTTATAGGATTTATGGCTCTTTGTGTATATTTCTACAATTTCAAATACTATTTTCACCGTTCACCTCCATGATATAATTTATTCTTTAAACTAAAAAAAATATTCGAGAAATTACAGATATATATATATATATATATATATATATATATATATATATATACATCTAACAAAATCCATTATAAGTTCGTTAATTCAACCGTGATATTACGCATTAGGCCGAAAAGTCAACGGTTAAGTTCTGTGTATGCGTTTAGCGCTTACAGCCACGAGCACCGGAATTAGTAAAATGTATATATATATATATATATATATATATATATATATATATATATATAATCCATGGGCTCAAAGGTAGAGCTGCGGCTTATCCTCCCCCCTATCCACCCCTCACTTCCACTCTATCCAGCTCGAACCGTCAAAAAATCAAGAGTTCCAGACGATACTCCGGGCTCGTTGTCAAGAAAATCCGTAACGGCAGGCGCTTCGCGGGGCTAAATTTCGTTCTTGCGCGCGTGTATACATACATACATGCATACATATATATATATATATATATATATATATATATATATATACATATGCGTGCCTGCGTCTCTGCGCGTCCACAAAACTAGGATAATCCGCACCAGGCCGCCGGTACGCGGCTAATCTCTAAGCCGCGCCGACACCGCGCGACACGCCAACCGACCATTAAAGGAACGGCGGCGGCGCCCGCGCCCGCGACCCGAGACCGTAACAAAAGATAACAATATATACATACGCGCACGCACGCACGCATGCAGAAGAGGCTCAAAGGGATTTAACCTCCCTGGCCCCCGGTTCCGCGAGCCGCGCCCCGTCTCTGCGTCCGTCCGCGCAGACTCGCGCGGTCGCGCCTCTCAAAAAGCGCATCGTAAACGCCGGCTCGGAGATTATTCTCGGCTCTAGCCGCGGCCCCCGAAAAATCAGCCCGCCGCGATCCGCGGGCGCGCTCGGGCCGAGCGGTCGTCGCGGGACACTTTCCGGAATTTCATTAATGGCAATGAAGGAAGGTCGCCGGGGATAGGGCGAGAGGACCGGCGGCGATCGGTTGGGCGGGAGAGCGGGAGGGCGGGAGGGGGCATTTATACATACGATTCCGAGCCGGGCAATGAAAAACGTCCGCGCGCGCAAACCGACTTGCTCGCGTGGGCTTTGTGCGATGCGGGGATTTATATAATATGTGTGTGTGTGTGTGTGTGTGTGTGTGTGTGTGTGTGTATGCGCGCGCGCATATATAGATGTACGTATATTCCTCTTGTCCGTACCGCAGCGCACTGCCCCTTCCATTCGCGTCCAGCGCACATTTATACAGTCGAGTCGGTTGACTTATTGTCATGTCGTCGTCGCCGTCTAAACTATTTTATCGGGGCGGTCCTTTTGTTCGGCCGTTAGAGGCGTTATTATTATGCAGGTTAACCTATGCTCGCAGCCGCCTCTCCGCGCCTTTTTTCTCTTGCTCTCTCTATAATATACCTGCGGACGGGCGGTGATTCTCCCCGCGTGCGCGCACGCTAGAGCGGTGACATTTACTGGCACGCCTCACCCCTTCTATCCCTCCGCCGTGTGGGTCATGAATATGCAGAAGGGAGCCCGCGCACGGGCGATGATTCGAATGACGAATTTGCTTTTATGCCGTGCTATGATAATTGCGCAGGTAAGAGTTTTTCAAAAGGTAGCAGGGTACTAGAAACATAACTGTTAAAGATAAGTCAACTGAGCGTGCATAAAAATTCACCGATGCTGACAATTCAAATCGCACTTGAATTTTAATGTCCATAAATCCAGAAGAAAAATTCATTATCACTGCTGATAGGTAATAATCCTCTATGGATATTTATGAAAAAATACCGTATCATTTATTATCTCTTAAGGTCTTCTTTGTAAATTGTAAATTTTTATCGAGTTCCGAATTTTTAATTAACATATGCAAATACGATACCACTGTATTCATGCAGCACATATTAAATGCACGAAAGCTAGGTCATAAATTCAGATACAATATTATCCTTTTGAATTCTTCCAAGGTAATTTTTTGCCGTTTGCGAGAGTGATTAGTCACCAGATAGATATGGAATACCTGTATTCTCTATAAATCGAAATTATTTAAAGAAAATCGAGTAGATCCTTTTTGAACAAAAAACTTAAAATTTACAATTTTATACATTGTATAAATCAATAAAATAAGATTTATTAACGATCAATCATTGAGTCAAGTATGAGATAATATGAAATGGTAAACTAGATTTTACACGCATTTTCAAAAACTTTATTAATATTAATCTATGAGTGCATAATCATAAATTTCATATGAGCGTTATGAAAACTTCAGTGATCTTCATCTGATGTTTCATTACTATAGGAATTTGGAAAAAAATTCATGGGATATTTTAGGAATATTCGTTAATATTTGACTTAAATTGTAATAGTATTCAATTCCAAAATTCATAAACCAACTATTCCTAAACGAAATTTCATTGTCAAAAATTCTGAAATCTAACTATAACTTTTATCACTAAAAAATTATTGAAAGATCAGTCGCTTTTAACAGTGTATGTATCGCATATATTAATACCGTCCTATTTGTCATCTATCGATGAAGTGAATGTATGATTACGAGTAAAATTTCACCACCATAACGTTTCGGTAACGTGACGAAAGATTTGACGAGAATTTTTTACTGTATAAAATTTACTAGATTTCAATAATAAAAAAAGAATCGTTCAAAACGGTTTCTTAATACGATGACCAATCATAATTTACAAAATAGTTCTAGAAATAATGAAAACTACGTTAAATAATGGAAATTGTCATCGCGTCGAAAAATCATTAAAATTTGTCAGAGGTGTCCCGATGTTATGACGGTTCCATTTTACTCCGACATCTCCTTATGCATACTGCGTGAAAACAATTATATTGGCACACGCTGCGAAAAATTGCCAGAGCTATTGATTTGGAAAAGGGAGTAAAATTCGAACTCGTCGACAATGAATAGCAGCAGCGCTTGGAAAATTTTGGCATTCTTTTAAGCTAAGTACGATAATATTCTTAACATGCATATGCTAGAGATTTTAATAATTTTTGGCAGTGTACACTTTGCTAAAATCTCTGAAACTTTTATGAAAATTATCGAAATACCCAACGATCTACATGTATTAAAAATACATGATCGTTATGCATACCAAATTTTTGAACAAAAGTTGACCAATCTTACCCTTTAATTGGCAACTGTTCATCAAATTGTGCGTAAACCTAAATTTTTTCATTAAGGGAAGAGAGAACATTTGCTAATTTTTTAACCAATGACAAGAGAGTATATAATTAATAATAATAAATGACAATGATATAATTAATAATAATAAAAGATTGTGAATATAGGGGGGGTGGCTCCAGAATTTCAGGGACCCTGGGCCGAAGCCCCAAAGCCCTTGAGTAAATCCAATCCCGGTCCCTTCGCTCGCCTTTCGCGCCGATACCGACCACGATCGGTATACCTGACACTGTCAATATATATATATATATATATATATATATGTATATGTATCGCATGTAAGGCTTTATAAGTCGTCCCTCGCGCTCGGATTTTTCTTTTCTCCCTTTCATCCCTATGGAGCTCTACTAATCCTATTTGATAATATATATATATATATATATATATATATATATATATATATATATATATATATACATATATGGTGTTTCGTGACGCGCGCGCGAGCCGTTAGATCGCGGTACGATGTCTAATATAAGTAGGGAATTGTCATCGGCAGGAAGAGACGCGAGATTTGCCGGCGTGAAGGAAGCTCCTCTGCATTTCTCGACGATTTTGGAGGGGGGAGGGTCTGTCAAAAAACGGGGCTTTCTCTTTTATATACAGGGGATCGGTTAAACAGGCACACGGGGCCCCAATGAATGGTGGACTTATGATATTATAGAATACATAGAAAATTGTGTCCATAGAACGAGCGTATTTGAGTATGGAGGGTGATGAGTGGGACAGCGAGAGAGAGAGAGAGAGAGAGAGAGAGAGAGAGAGAGAGAGAGAGAGAATTTGGAACATTTCCAATAGTGATAGAGAAAAGAAGAAATAGCGATATATCTAAGGCAAATCTACATATTTCCACGAGTGGTTTAAATCTTTGGCGGTATTCCTTTTCTGTAATGGACATTATTATTATTCTGATTGTTTCTTTTTTCACAAACCGATGCACGAAGAAAAGCTTATTGGGGTACTCGACGAATATTCTTGTATACATTATGTACACACACGCACGTTATGAATTAATGTGCATTATTGTTCTCTTTCTATTTCTCTCTGGTCACGATGGAATTGCATGATGTACAAAACTATATTCCGAATGATACATATACTTGGATTATGCAGAGAATAATGCATACATTCGAGTACTATGTATAAGTAAACGTTTTATAAGCTTCCCATTATAATAGATGCAAATGGATAAACTGCCTGTTACAAAATAGGTCGTCGATAGAGCTAATGCGTTCCCGGTGTAATCTTCGATATATCGAATTCGTGTATGTACATATAATATAAATTTATGGGAATGGACAGGAAAAGAAGGGGGCACTTTTCAGAGATCCCTTCCGAGTTTCTGAATCTTGTATACGCAGGCTCGCGCTAAAAAATTGATTCGCCCAACTAGAATTCATTTGTTATATAATGTACGTGTTAAATGGACTGGAAATCAGAACGAAAAATTACAATGGTATCGATTTTACATTATTACGGCCCGGCAGCTCGTGCATTCTTCATAGTTCCCGGGGAAGAGAGGAGAGAGTGAAAGAGAGAAAATGAGAACAAGTTTATACAAGATTAAAGCTAGACCGTCCTCGCAAATAATTGGTCTTTAAAAATACACCGGAGGTTAACTACGTCTAAATACCTGTCTCACTCTCTCTCTCACTCTTTCATTATACATTCATTCAAGCATTTTCCCTTCTTCTTCTTCTTCTTCTTCTTCTTCTTCTTATATAGCCGTCGTCAATCGTTAACGCCCCCTTTTTCTCCCTTCATTCTTCACTGTCGATGTATCTCCGCAGTTTTACCTGTGCACAGTATGTACAAAGGCCGCCCCGTGCACTTTTTCAATGGCCCAGTTTGGTTTATTCATTTGGAAGAACGGTGGTAATAGCCATGCCGTTCGTAATTTACGAGCCGTAAGATTTTCTTCAGAATAGAAGGCTATCCAGAGAAGATGGGATGATATCAACATGACGTCAGGCTGTCTGTGAGATACCGAATGGTATGAGAAATAACTCGGAAATAGATGAGAAAGGAAGAATTGCTGCATATTGAGGAAGCATCAGAGGAAAACGTGATTTAACGATGTTTAAAG
Organism: Sycobia sp. Sy_11; assembly: GCA_018907035.1. NCBI lineage: Eukaryota > Metazoa > Arthropoda > Insecta > Hymenoptera > Epichrysomallidae > Sycobia > Sycobia sp. Sy_11. The sequence goes on from JACCIC010000029.1 coordinate 3,169,731, forward strand.
ATATAGCTAACCAATATCTATATGAAATTTATATTTAAGATCTCTTCTGGTCGTACACTCTTCGTTGTATTGAAATTTGTGGCGATTTATTAATTTTTTTTTTTTATTATTTGATCTTTGAAAAATCTGAGACGCGAGAATTTAAATATGTTTGAAATGTATATGTACATACTGGCTAGAACGTAATTAACAAATATTTAGTTAATATTCATTATGATAATTTTTTCCATTTTTTCCGAATTTTTTTACTTTGTTTTTGGACAATTGCATAAAATTTTGAGGTATTTATAATCAGAAAAAATACCCTGGTTAACTATGCTTGTAATGCGAAAACAAGCAAAAATTAATTCGAAACTACATTAAATTTCGTTATTTTATCGAGTTTAAAAGCGTTTTTGCAATTTTTTTATTATTCTCAGCCGATCGCGCGAACATTTTCGAAATGTTTCAGGAAACGAGAGATCAAAATATATACAATGGATGGCATGGCGGATGCAGAACAGAAAAAAAATTACTTCACGCCTCTTCGCATTTCACTTTCGACATGTTCCCCCCGTGCTTTTACGTAATTATTCGCCATTTTCATGAAATACTTTAAATTTTTTAGATTTTTCAGACGAACAGACTGGTGATTTTCGCTCAAAAAGTGTAACACAATCACACGGGCTCTTGAGGAGAAAGAATGAAAAATGAACCGAAGGCTCGAAACCTATTTGTCGTTTATGAATTATAATTTTAAATATTATCTTCACTCGTTTATTAAATTTATGAAACTTATCACTATATTGTAAAGAAGGAGGGCGATAGTACGCCGAATCAATGCAAGAATTTCGCAAACGATTGCCACTATATTTGCAATCTCGTTTCTCTCTTCGTGTATATATATGTATATATATATATCAATATCTATATATCTATTGGTTCATATCTTTCTGAAAAACATACATGTGCATAGGGAAAAATCCAGCAAAATATAGTTATTTGGCGCTTCGAGCAAACAATGACGCTCGCACGGAGCCGATCAATATTTATTTAATACTTTTCTCGTAAATATCTCGATACACCGGGGAGGGATTGACGCGAACAATACGCTCTTCATCGCGAGCAAGAGCCTCGCGCTCGTGCAAATACACATACCTTTGACGAATATTTTCGAGTCTCTTCATCTACACACATATATACACATATACAGTATACAAAAATCCATAAATTAATCCGGCCGTGTACAACGGAAATTGCAGATGGCACGTAATAAATTTTTTCCTCTCGCACTTTAGCGACGGAAAAATAATTTCTCCCTACAGAATGAAAGTAACATTTTCGCTATCTAGACTTGCAATAATTGGTTATGATAATTTGCTTTCGAAATTGAATATTAAAATATAAAAATAACATAGCGAATGAAGAATATTGAATAAAAATTAATTTACATCGCACCTAAGATGAACCAAACCTTTATTAAAAATTCAAAATTAAAGCAAAAGCAAATGTATAATATATATATATATATATATATATATATATATATATATATACAAATTTATACATTTAAATTTTTTATAATTTTAAACGTTTATATATTTCAAATTGTTCTTTTTGTATTAAACAATTTTTATTAAACAATTTATACGTGCTAAGAATTCTTACACCCCAAAAAATGGCAATAGATTATTTTACCCATAGAAGAACATGAAAAAGAATATTTTTAAGGTATCAATGAAAATCAAGAAGACTATGCTCTTGAATATGCCCGGATTTGCGAGGTTATTTCAAGGCCAAAGTAATTTTGTATGGACATTCCTACTCTTGATTATTCAAATGATAAGAACTTAGTTTTCAGCGGCTACTGAATTGTTATGGCTATATTCATTTGAAGAAAGGAAAAAAAATAATGATAATAAATATTTTTTAATTTAAATCAGCGAGCACGGAAAAGATGAAAAAGAATGGCAAACAAAACGTGTAAATCGGATTAAAAAATATATTATTTTATTTATACGTTTTGTCGGCGCCGTAAGTCGTATTTCTGCATAAAAATTTGACACCTACGTCTCGAGCTGCCCTGAAGCTTGGGCTGTATAGTTAGACGAATCGCCGGAACTCAAAAAATCCGTTACCCCGGAAAAAATGCTTTTAGAGAAAAACAAAACGAATATAACAAAAATGCCGTGCTACAACGATCACTGCAACATTTGAAATGTTATCTAAAATTTCTCTTGATTCCGGAAAATGTTTAAAAAAAAAAACCATAATTGTTATAATTAAAGACATGAAATTTTACCTCCCGCGAGAGGCTATCACATTACATTCGTAATATCAAAAGTACGAGTTTACAAATTTTCAGCAAACTCGTCCGCGGTCGCTTTTCACAAGTTAACCTTTACGATCGGAACACAAATAACAGTCTATATCCGACATTTATTTTAAGATCAACGTTGATTGTTATACATTTAAATGCAAAAAGATCGCGTTCTCATTATATACCCCTTCCGCACTGCTCGGTCGTTTCTGAAGCCATATATATATATATATATATATATATATATATATATATATATATATATATGCGCCTTTCGTCTCATTTCCTTACGTAAGAGCGCATCGAGTCCGCTGAGCTGGAGGAGGAGAATGAGACACAGAGAGAGAGAGAGAGAGAGAGAGAGAGAGAGAGAGAGAGAGAGAGAGAGAGAGAGAGAGAGAGAGAGAGACTTACAATGACGGGCGCATGGCTAGAATACTCGTGAGGGCGATATAGACAGTAAGCAGGCAGGCAACGCTGCCCGCATTTTTATTCCTTTATTTCACAGTGCAGATGTGCGCATCGTGCGGCATTGCATTGCGACTATACTATTATATTTACATGTATATAGCAATTACGCAATATATATATATATATATATATATATATATATATATATGTATATGTATTGTATATATATGTATATATGTATATATGTATATATATATATATATGTATATATATGTATATATGTATATATATGGCGAATTTTCTATGGACTCCCACGCACAGTGGAATAGAATATTACGCATCCGTTGCGGTATGGAATATCAACTCAATCGAGTTTCTATTGCGCCATTCTCTTTCTCTCACATCCTCTTTGGTCTATGAAGGACCACGAGTCCTTAGGCTCTAATAAATACAATTCTAATTCTAATTCTCTCTCTCTCGCGCGCGCTCTCTCTCTCTCTCTCTCTCTCTTTCTCTCTCATGCGTTTACGCAATTAGATGCGACTCGATAATTATCCCCACCCTCCACGGGCATGTACCGTCAAAAAACCGAATCTTTAAAATTCTGAGGGAAAACGATTAAATTACTGAGGAGATGCCTGCAAATAAAAAAAAGATATGTAATATAATATAAATCAGTATTGGTGCAAATTTGTATCTACTATTTTATATCTTTTATTACAAAATATACTAAATTAATTAAATTTACCAAATTTAATTGCGACAGTTAAATGTATATGAAATACGTTTTTGGCCAAAGAAGCTGAACGTTCAGTGGATGTGGGATTTGACACTCGAGGACGAGAAGTACGAGAAGAAGATTCAAGGAATTGATTTTGAATTTATTTAATTTATACGACTTTTAAGAAAAAAATATTATAAATGTATGATCAATAAAATAAAATACCCTTAAGATTCCTTACGTTTCATTTATATGCTTTTTGTGCAATACTAATTTTGCTCTTCGACTTTTTTTCCCACGAATCTACAATGCATCATTAATACATAAATCATAATAATTATAAAAAAAATAATTATGAAAACTTACAGAATATCATTATATAAATCTATTTCAATATGACGATTGTATGAAATTCGAAAATGAATTAGAAATTCCGAAAAGCTTTGTTAAAACATATATACATCGAACCATCAACAGGATCCAACTGGACTCACAAAATGAACAAGGACTAAGTTAACATCATATCAACGGACTTGTCTGGAATGAGGTTTGACTTTAATACCACTTCCGTCTTCAACGCGCTGAGAAAAAAATTTTCTAACAAAACATACACGATTACATATAGTAATGAAATTATAGATGTGTATAGATAATCTGATAAATTACCATACCCCCCGGCAAATTTTTAATAGAGCACAACATTTATAACTTTTAATTGAAAATTATTCGTCGTATGTATTTACGCTCTTCAACCACACAATTAACAAATATTAGAACATTGTCCTCGTTACTTTTGATCTCCTGTGGCGCAACCAATTTAAACCTATACAGGGGGGTATTTTAAAAACAGAAATAATAATGCGTCCCCTCGAGCGCTCACAGTTATGGGCGACCTTGGAATTAAAAATCATTCTCATTATAAGCCGCTCCCAGCGGATTTCATCTTTCTGGATCGTTATAATAATAATAATAATAATCTTATTATTATTATCGCGATTGTTTTATGAGCGTCGTGTAAATTTTAATTTTTCGCTTGATCTGCTCCCCCTCCCCTCTACACGCGTTTCCCTTCCACACAGCCCGGAGCGAAGCTTCCGCGCACGCGCGATGTGTCAAAAACAGCAGAGCGGCTTTTTCCGCTCCGCGCCCACAAAGAGCACACGACTCTCTCTCTCTCTCTCTCTCTCTCTCTCTCTCTCTCCCTCTCTCCTTCTCTATTTCGCTTTGACAATGGGTATAATGCGAATATTTAATTAATATGGTGGTGGAGGATGAGGAGGCGGTAGGTCCTTGCTCGCGCTCCGACCGAGGAAAAAAGCGAGAGGCTTTTGACGATCAAAGAATAATTATATATATATATATATATATATATATATATATATATATATACATACATAGATATAGACATATATACACATACACATATACACAGTTTTATGAGCTCGAGCACTCCGCGGGCCCGATGTTATTTTCAGACAGTACTATTAGTATTACCTCCCTCTCTGCTTTTTAGATCGACTCATCAGCCGCGGGGATTTTTGCGGGGTGCGCGGGTGCGCATTTCGTTTAACGAGCTGAAACGTTTTGTTATTATATATATATATATATATATATATATATATATATATATATATATATATATATATGTGCGCAAAAAATACATTAAAAGTAATCTATGATTTGATAGTTGAGTGCTTGTTTAATTAAAAATAGATCAATTTTTAGCTCGTGAAACTGATCTAAAAGTTTATGTAACATTGTAATTAATACCATATATTGATATTGGAATTTCATAAATTTTAACATACTTACAAATATAAAATGATTATATATTTTGAAAAATTCTGAAAAGAGTTTATTAGAAGAGAAATATTATTTTAATTTTTCTTTGAAGATACAATTATATTACTGATATAGATTATAATTTATAGCATCTTTGTATTATTATTATGTAATTAATCATTTCTTGCTTCCGTTTAGATTTCGTACAATAGAAACAGTTATGAAAATGCATAAAGCGGATCTGTAAATCTCAGAATTTTCCTTTATTAGAATATTTAGTATATAATAATTATTGCACCTTCTTTATTAGTATAAATCCTCCCGAATATTTCAAAAGATTTAATTTTTTTAAATTCAAGCGGGGAACGCTTTGTACGCGGAACTAGAATATACATACCAGAGACTTTTAAAGACGTTAAAGAAACGATGTATATAGCGTTATATATATATATACGTATTTCGCAATATTAATACTCCGTACTCCGCAGAAATATATATATATATATATATATATATATATATATATATATACTTCATCGTACACATACACTTTTCTCATTTTCAAGAGGCTCGAGACATCTCGCCAAAGAAGAATCGTAGGTTAATATAGTGTACGACTTATCTTGCCGACTCCAGCCCCCTCCCTCCCCCCTTTCCACTCGTTGAACATCCAAATGGCATAGAAAGAGCGCCCGGCGCCAATATTACACTTTCAGGTGTATTATAATATAATATCATAGGTATAATGTAGCGCTCGCACGGCTGCGCTAAGTCGAGTTGAAACTCTGCCCCTGAAAACCCCTGCGGTGATATTACACATTTATAGACACACACACACACACACACACACACACACACACACACACACACCTTATATATATATATATATATATATATATATATATATATATACACTCATGTGCATAAAATACCGCGAGGGGGTGGAGAGAGCCTCTCCCCCTTCTCTCGAGCAGTTATCGATAAAAATTGAATAATTCAAAGGGCCGGCGTACACGTGCACACAGACATCCCTTTGTAACGGCGAGAGGCTTCTTTCCGTGTAGAACGTGAGAATGCGCGTAGTTATTATATATATAAACTTCGATGTGGTCGGTTCCAGCTCGGTGCGCGGAATAGCAATCGGTTTCTATATTATATATATATATATATGATACTCTACCGTGGGTGTATCGACTGGAACACGCGTATATATAGAGATGCAGCGAATGAAACGGTTTTGCTACCTCTCTTATCGCCCCATACCTCGTCTCCGTCCGTGCCGGCTGCCCAGCTCGGATTCGCAATTTTTCCGTGACTTTTCGCGAGGATTTATAAATCGGCAATGGATGAAGAATAAAAAAAATACGATTCTCCCGTATTCCGGTAATCTTTTTCATTCTGTATATAATCAATTTAAAATTTTTTTACATATATGGTGTAGTCTATCGTTCGATGTTTATTTTCTGATGTACCGTGGATTCAAACAATTTCACTTATCCTTTCCCATACGTCAGAAGTTCATTTTCTGTTCACAACATAAAATAAAATATGTGTAATCGGTATTATTATTATTGTTATTTTACACCCCTCATATATAGATTTAATAATCTGTTACATGTAGGATAGCATTGCATCGCAAATAACTCAAGAACTATCTGTCCTCTGTCTCTGTCTCTCTCTCTCTCTCTCTCTCTCTCTCTCTCTCGCTCTCTCTATCTCTTATTCCCGCTCCTATAATTCCAACATCAGTATTCCCAACAACTTGTCTCGGAGAGACCCAGGACGCGGAAGTGCGCGTCGAAGACGGCATTGCAGGGCGTCGTTATACATGTATGAATAATATACAATATTGAAGTCATTGCCGGAAGCAGTCTCTCTCTCTCTTCTCTCTCTCTCTCTCTCTCTCTCTCTCTCATACTCTCAGACTGCCACGTACCCATACGTGGTACGTATGCATATAGATATATCCCATTATATGCGTGATAACGAGGGTACGACTATATAGCAGAGTATACATAAGAAAGAGTGCCGACGTAGCGACGGCCCGCCTCGCGAGAGAGGCTTTTTTAGTCGCCGCGCGCGTTTTCGCCCGACCCGGGAAATAGGCGTTGGGATCGTGGAGCGGGGAGGGGGACAGTATTTCTTATCGCGCAGGTCAGGCGAGCGTGATTTTTTGCCTACCGCCTCCTCACCCCCCCTCCCGCCCATCCCGGCGCGTATCAGACTTAATTTAGTGAGTACAATTGTAGAGGGCGGTGGAGGGTAACGGTGGTGGGGTGGGGGAGGCTAGTTTTCTTTCTCAAGGTATCCGTCCGCGGACATTAAGGCCTGAGTAACGAGCGCGCAGGATTTTTTACGATTTAGCCCGCGCTCCGCTGGTTTTTCGTACGCAGGCGAGGGTGCGAGGCGCACTTTCTTAAAGATTTTTCCTGACGTGTACGCCGAGTTTTTAGAAACGACTCCTACGAAAAACTTTATAAATATGGTTATTTGGATTATGGCTTGAGAAGTTGCTTTTTTACATTGAACAATGAGAAATTAATTTTTTAATGTGAGTATCGCACCTGGAAAGAAGGGGATAGTTCATTATAAGATTAAATTACAACATTTCACATATACTACAGTTCTATGGAAAAATTTATATTTGAAACAAAGAGCCAAATTGCAAGTGAACGTAATATTAAGTTAAATCAATTGAAAATTTGTTTTCATAGCGCAGCGTCGGTCACAAGCAATTTCAATATTATCTCCAACATTATCTACAACATTTCAAATTTTATTCCAACTTTTTTTCAATTTACTTAATTTGCATACATGATCCATCCATATATATATATAAGGATTAACGAGAAATAAGGCAAGTCGTATAGATTTCTTAATATGTTTGTAATGCCATTAAATGCTTCTGATTAAAAGAAAATTAAAATCAAAAGATAAAACTTAAATATATTTATAATTAGAAAATCTGATGATATCGTTTTTAACTTTTGTTGAGTTCCTCTTTTTCGTTTCGTTCACGATTCGCTTTTTTCATAAAGGTTATATATATATATATATATATATATATATATATATATATATATATATATATCTTACTTTACATATCATCTACGCTCTTTATAGCATGAGCACCTGTCTGTATATTGTTATTGATATTTTACTCCATATAGTAATAAAAAGATCGAAAAAATGGTGAAGTTTTTCTATATTATAAAACTTCAAGGCGTACAACATCTCTTTGCATGTGATTCATCGGAGATGCAAAAAAGAGTATAATACTATATGTGTCGATAATAATCGTTTTAATTACAATTCAAGTTCATGCGTTATATATGCGCATACGTTTGCAGTTATTGTTTTTACAAGTAAGCATACACATTAATATAGTAAAATTATTTGCTCAGAATGTGCTCTCCACGATCTTTTCATTCTATTATACATATATTAGAAACGCGAAAAAAATAAATTAGAATTCGACCGTAAGACACGTTAAAACTTGATAATGATACAAATTGTGCCCATTGAAACGCAGCCCGTGATACACGTCCGTCGCACTGATAATGTTCTATACTATGAACACTATATATATTTATCACGTATAAGTACTTTCCGCGCACGGATCAGTGGTCGCTTTCATTTTAATGCGCTTATTCGAGCGTAATCTCGTTATAGCTGGTTATGTAGTTTTCGTCGACGAAACTTCGTCCATTAATCGCCAGCGCTATAAATATACTATAATATGCTTATATATATATATATATATATATATATATATATATATATAGTTTATGATTTATAATAATGTCAATATAATAAGTACAATGATCAATAACTGGGAGAGAAAAAAAAACGAAATACAGTAAGTATGATTTCAATAACTTTTCAATCGAAATTAAGATTTGCTTCGATAATTGAGGTAAAAAATAGATATATTTATTAACAGGCGTTTATACCCTTAACTATAAGTATCCTGCAATAAGATTCGTATCTGGTAGAATGAAAATTTATAAATATATTCGTCATACAATATTACAGGTCGACTGGATTACGACGCATCTCGACAATTACGACACGAAAATTACGACACGATTTTGCCGCACCCCCCTATATTTTATTAAATGAACCGAATCATGAAGATTTTCATATGACAAAAACAGCGTAAGTAATAAAATTCTGGATTATAAAATATAATGGTCAATTTCCAAGATTAATGACGATTTTGTCTCTGTCAAAAATTATAATTTACTTTTAAATTATACTTATATTTGTTCGATCTCCTATTCACTCTATATATGTGTACTATGTAATGGTCGTTTACCACTAGTATATGATTTTGCAGTTCTTGTTCTAGACCGAAGCGATTTTCAGAATTTCAAATTCCATATATATTTCCGAAAATATTCAAATTTCCGTATATGTAGTATTATATTTTTAAATATAGCCATTTTTCCAAAATCCCGAAACTTTCGTACGTATCTACATGTATACATAAATAATCAAACGCGGATATATTAGCCAGCCAGTAGTCTGCGAATTCCGCGATAATTTTATCTGATCCTTACATGCGATGCTCGAAACTGGTTTTATATATAATATATTGATAGACTATAATCCCGTGCAAACCACGGCCAAATGGTAGATGATTATATGTTTTGAACAGAGCTTTCAATGCGCGCGGGGATTACAGTTTAGGGACACTCGTCTATGTATATGTGTGTATGTGGAAACTCTGCACCCCCGACAGAGCGAATCCATGCTTTTTATACTAAAAACTATGTTCGATATGCTCTCAGGGAATCTATGCGATACTGTAAAAAAGAGAATAGTGATGATAAGAAGGTAAATAAAGAAGAACATTCACGAATTTTACAAATGGCAAAATGCTATTATGTTTTTATTTCCATTCAAGGTGCTTATTTCGTGTTTTTAAATTATTTTATTTCATTTTTCTTTCATAGGGGATGAATAAATAAAATAACGAAAAAGCCTGGCTTAAAAATTACTAAAATAACTTTTTATGATCATTTTTAGAGGTAGGAGAATTCTTTCTGCTTTTGTTCTTTGAATTAAATAATGAGATATTTAAATTTGAATAAAATATTATCTTACTTAATTATAAAAAAGAATTTCATTTATTTTACTTACCCACATATTACGTAATTTATGAATTTTGAGGAAAATATATATTTTTTTCAACACAGATTTATTTATTAGAAAAGATTTTTATATAAAATTTAATATATCCTTTCCTGTCGTACTTTATATGTGTCACTAAAAATAAGTGTACAATTGAATTTACATGATTAATTCAATTAATATTCAATTCCCTATTTGAATTTTTATAATATATAATTATTATAAAAAGAAAAAAAATATATATACATAGTCAGATAAGAGAATGCCTTAAACAATTACAAAATTCCAGCTCCTACTCCCATCTGACACACGCGCCAGCGCGCGCGCACACACACAAAACAATTATCTTGAGGAATTATGGCGCGGAAAATTTTTCGCGGCATTCTCGGAGAAATAGGGCGAGTTATTTCATGTATAAATGCTATTTTAATTTTACGAATATCTCAAATAAATTCATTCTGTTATATTTTAATGGAGCTCTTCGAATTTTTCAAAATTTTCACGGATCAATTTAATTTAACGTACAAATAGGAATACCTTTCTCTTCATTATCTTCCAAATTCATTAACAACTTCTTTTTGCATTATTACTATTATTATTACTCATACTATTATTCTTATTCATATTGTTCCTATTCCTATTGTTATTATTATCAGTGTATTATTCTGATTATGATTAAATAAGAATATTAATCTGCAGTTTCGCATAATAATTTTTTAACCACATTTTTTACAATATTTTGTAAACTTTATATGTAATATGGTATAATTATTAAATATTACAGTATTATGTTATAGCACATTAAAAAATACGCTATTTTTATTTAAGAACCATATACTTCACATAGTCATAGCCACGCATATATATATATATATATATATATATATATATATATATATATATATGCATACTATACACGCACGCACGGTAATTAGATTAAAACTTGACGACTGAACCGAAAAAAAAGTATGCCAAGACGGTATCGCAAGAGTCACAAAGGAATTGCAGAAAAAAATACCCACAAACGGCGGGAGGAGAGGAGGAAATAATCGTTATCGCGGACAATTTGCGCGCACGATGTTGAATTTTTTTTTTGTAAGAAAACGGATATACGGGAAGATTACGTGTCCAGCTGTATATGTATATATATTTTTTCGAAACGCGAGACTTTAACTTTGCCAGATAATCAGCGGAATATATAAGTATTTTTTCTTAACTTATATCCCAGTCCTTTAGTGCTAACTATAATCTATATTTCTATATGCTTCATTTGAAAAAAAAATCATAAAAAATTTTTTACGGACCTATATGTCGTCATTATACACTGAAAAAAATATTTCCCGAAATCAAGTAAATATTTACATATTTTGTACCAAGTAAATCATTTTCTTAAATTAAGAAAATATTCACTAGATTTAAGAGTACATGGTTTGATTCAAGTGAATTCTTCTTGCATTAAGTAAATACTTCCTTGATTTATGAAGATGCTTTCTCAATTTAAGAAAATAATTTACTTGATACAACACTAGAAAATATTTACTTCATAACAGATATTTTTCTCTGTGTAAGAAAAATTCACGAGAAAATTGAGAAAGAGACAATAATAATTTCTGATCTTTTAATTTTTCATTTAGCGCGCGCAACGAATCAAAATAGATGAAAATAAATATTGTTTGCATGCAAAGAGATAAAAAGTTGGAATTACGATAGAAAAAAATGCAATATACGTTCTGAATAATTACTATTTTAATGTATAAAATAATGAAGCGGACTTGTCATTTTTCATGAAACAAGTTTATTAATTTTTTTTCTTGTCATTATGATTAATTTTGTTTTTCGATGTTAAGATTTTTAATTCTATTATTGGGCTTTAATTAACATCCTGTGTTTTTTATACAAATTGATTCTGTATTTTTGAATCCAATATCCTCGTCCTCGATAAGGATTGTAAATCTAGAAATTTTTATACGAATAATCCTCTACTATAATATTCAATACGCTTAATTCAGGCCAGATATAATTTAGATATCAATTATTGGTTTCGGATAATTGTACTTTCAACAATGATCGTTAGACGAGAATCTTCCGTTTCTCATATTTCATTCGTAATTAACGTTCGGATTATTATCGTTTTCCAAAGCTCCGCCAAGCCCGCCGACGTTAATTTGCATTATATGCGATACTTGACGTCGAAAAGTTTTTGCCAAGATTAGCTTTTCAGCGCTTATTCAGGAAAATAAATAAAAGCAAACTATATATGTGTATATATATATATATATATATATATATATATATATATATATATATATACTTTGAACGAATAAACTCGCATACTTATTAAATTTCACCCTCACCCTCGCGCGACCCGTCGCATATTGCAGCGGCGACAAAATAATGAAAGCTCCTCCCCCCCCTGCCCACCAATTATATTGCTTCGCGCATTTAGATCGATAATTTTTCGCGCTGATATCTGCATTAAAAGCGCACCCCCCCTGTCCCATTCCCTTAACCATGGAAGCGTGGGCGCGCGCTCCCATATAATATAAGCATAAACACCTGTTGCGCCTCGCGCCCCCTCTCGTGATCCTTCATCGCTGGGGCGGCAGAAGTGGGAGGGGAAGGGGGTGCGCGCACGCGTTTAGTTTATACGTTCCATCAGGCGGCGCTCCGACCACGCAAGCGTCAATCCAGCCCTCCCACGCCTTCCCTTCTTGCGCCACACCGTGTAGGCTTTCCACGAATGTACAAGGGGAAAAAGTATATCTTTGAGTATTTGTGTGTATGCGCGCACGCGCGCGCGCATTTGTATGTAGGTGTGTGTGCGTGTGTGTGTTATAATACAGGTGCATATCTAAAGCTATACGTGTATCGGAGTGCCTCGAAAAAACAAGCACGCAATCGCGCGCAAAATATTGTTCGCCGATGATCGAGGAAGGAGAGATAGAGAGAATGAGAGAGAAGCAATTTTATATCGTTCAGCAATAAAATGATGTATATGTATAGGACAAGAAGAAGGCGATGCCGTGGAATTTCCGACAAAGAAAGTTAGAGAACGCGGCTAGCCTTTCTCGTTCGGCAATTTGAAAGTCGAAAACGACATTAGCATCCCCCTGTCTCTCTGTCTATCTCTCTCTCTCTCTCTCTCTCTCTCTCTCTCTCTCTCTCTCTATCGCTTCCCTTACCTCTACATAGAGGAGCGCGAAGAAGCCGGTCGGGATTTGCATGAAGGCATCCCGGCGAGGGACGTCGAGGACGACAACATCGTCAAGGCCTCGCCGAATAACTTCGTTATCCCAGTTTCCAGCGATTCGATGGACAGCGCACGAGTCTATATATATATATATATATATATATATATATATATATATATATATATATATAAAATGTTGCTTCTTGTCGGCATCGGTCATAGACGATGTGACGGGGGACGATGGAAAGTGGGTGAGGCCGACGCTGCCCCTCGTCCAATATAACGGATTGTCTCGTTATAGAAGTCCGAGAGCACGCTCGATATCCACGGAAGATGGTGAGAGAGGAAGTGCCGCGATGGAAATAGTCGCGATGATTCCCGGCGGCGCGGACGCAGTGCAGAGACCGAAGGGATTTTGTGTGTGTGCGTGTGTGTGTGTGCGTGCGCGTGTGTGTGTGTTATGAATATTGACGCGAAACGGTGAAAATTTAGATACAAAATATAATATGCATATGCATTGTTTGCTAAATCTTTGAGTATATAGAACATAGATAGAGATAGAGAAACTATAGATGATAGATACGATTTATTTTATCGGATGAAAAGTAATTTTTTGGAAAATTTCAAAGTTTATACATTATTTGAGTATAAAAAAAATTAAAAAACTTTACACAGTGAGGGAAGCGAAATATCAATAATGAAATAAAAAAGTTTCATTCTAATAAGAAACGTCGCAGTTTTTTCATTTTTTTCCAAGAAATATCCATACGCGTCTCATTACTTCAAAATTACTACATATTTAGATTTAATGCACGTTTTTCGAAATTCTTTCCGAAACAGACTTTTCCCAAAAATTTTAGTATAATATTGAATATAAAGTTTTGCGTATTATATAATGCACATTTATGAATGTCCAACCGTCTCTTTAATTTGGCAGTAAAATGGAGATGGTAATAAATTAAATCGAGTCCTCCGGGACCAATCCGACCACGTTCGCTATCCCGTTTTCACGCGATCATTATTAGGGCGAAGACGAAAGAGCGAAAATCTCGAGGTGTAAAACTTATCTCTCGAAATAACTTCCCAGCACTGTCGCCTCTTGCCTCCCTGATTTTCAGCGCGCCGACGAGGATTCCGCGAATTTTTCGTAAAACTATTGTGCACGGGCGGCGCGCAAGGGGCCGTCCGGCGCGCATTACTCGGGCGCATCTGGTTTACAAATATAGACGCCAAGCCCGCGCAGATCTCGGGCATTGAGCTCGGAACGACTAACAGCGTCGCGTAGCTGGATGCATTATTCAATCTAGATTCTTTATTTCTCGAGTACGAGTCGTAGTATTGGGAATTCATCCTCGACACATACGAATATAGATCAGTCTTTTTATAAATGCTACAATAACTGATTGATATTTTACTCGCTGAAGTAAGTAACGAATTATAAATTTATACGTGGATATATCGATGTAATAGTCATAAATAGATGAGAAACCGCACTGAATGTATGTACTTTTAGTAATGTCAGTTCAAAATCTCTCTTGAGAGCAATCTGGAAACTATATTTAGAAAACTTCAATAATACACGTGGCAATATGTTAATACGCTAACAAATTAGACTTCGGGTACAAATTTTTTATTGCCGCACCCCACTCCCCCTCGTACTCGACGTGTAACAGAGCTAAAAGGTTGGATTATGGCTTCGAAAAATATGCAGATCGGCTCGTCGAGAGTGGAGCTATCCATGGGTAGGTTCAGAATTTTTCGGGAAACATTGGCGTACATGAAATTCGATAAAAATTATGCAAGGAGCCATGAATTTCGAATGATTTTCATCTCACATACTATTACATTTCTATACCATTTACATAAATCAAAGGAAAACCGTTAAAAACTACACACACACACACACACACACACACACACACACACACACACACACACACACACCATAAAGATAAAATTGCCCTACATACGCGAGACATGCACTACATATAGATAAGGTAGCCCACCCGTGCGCGCGCGCGCCAAATCGAATTTTCGTACACACGGGCCTAATTGCAAAAGGCACAGAGTCTGCGTGTTGGGGGAAAAAAATATATTTCTTTTACGAATATAAGCTTGGACGGTTGTATCGGGGGCCGAGGCGGGGCGGGGGTGGGGCACAAAATTGAATTCGCCGCGAAATTGGGACAAAGGTTTTGGAGGCGCGCGCGCTCTGCTTTTTTACGTTCCCTTTGACATGTAAATGTCTGCAGACGGATATATATATATATATATATATATATATTTCTAGGAGCCCTGGATTATTATTATTCAAATGAAAAACTTTTTTTCGGACGTGCGTTTCGGCGGCTTTATTTTAACATTCGCGCAATTATTTCGAGCTTAATTAACAACATCCTCTTGAAATTCAGTTTTACGTTTTTTCATTTCCGACTACGTATTGACCCGAACGTATACGCGTGTTTTGGGGATATATATATATATATATATATATATATATATATATATATATATAATCCGATATGTTTTCGACTTAGTCCTTGAGATTGAGCGGTAAACGCGACACGATAACTCTGACGTTTCCTAAGATACTTCCGGTACTAGCTATCCGCTGCTGCTCCTCTCAGAAGGACCCATCGCGAATGTCCAAATTCCCAGAAATACCGTAATTTCTAATGACGCCTGCTACGAAATTGCTCGTAAGACGGGAAACGAGAGTTCCCATCCCTCGCTACTATTTATATCATTGGATAAGCTCTCGCGCGACACGTATTATGACGGCAAATGTATACATTATACGAGATAAACGCGAAATGTTGGTGACATTGAATAAACAAATTAAGATTTGTAGCGATAAAGTATATATAGATGCTTACATTTTTGTAGAATTACGTTACTCGAATGAGAAAGCAGTAGAGACAAAAAAATTGTCGGACGAAAAATCGCGAAATATGTAGTAATAAAATTTACCTTCCGCTCGGATACACTCGATTAGTCGGGTCTCGCGCGAATAATCAGAAGACTAAGATCTTAAATTTCTCCTCGCACCGCGCACAGCTGTGCGTGCGATTTCAGCGATCAATTTTTTACGCCAAATCCTTCCAAACGTTCGTCGTCTCACCTCCCCACACCCATCATCCTCGTTTTTCGTCGCGCGTCAATCTCTTTCGTACTTTTTCCGCTCGCGAATTTTCAGCAGCGCCGTGTTATTTTCTTTGTCATCGTTCGTTTCTCCGCTCTCTCTCTCTCTCTCTCTCTCTCTCTCTTCTCTATCTCTTTCTCTTGCATGTATATAAATCAACCGATTTCTCTTTCAATGAACTTTAAATTTTCGGTATGCGTACGTATATAATACACGTGCCCCACGACTCCCTGGTTCATTCTGCGGGTAATTCATACCACGACTTATTTGCTTCCCGAGTGTAATTACCAGGTTTTACTTTATCTTCCTCTCTCTCTCGCTCTTCTCTCTCTCTCTTCTTCCTTCCTCTTCCTCTACAACTTCCCGTCGTGTATATAATTACACCTCGAATATTCCGGGGCAAGCTGGGAGATCATAGGTCGCGTGCAAGAGAGAGTTTGCGAATGTAAGCCAATCCGTTCTTTTAATTAAATATTAATTTTATATGTATAAGAGACACAGATATTTAGAAGCAATGTAGTGCATAATACACAATCTCTCAATACTTCCTTAAGACAAATCCCTCTTCAAATCCCTCCGTACAAATGAAAAAAAAGGTATTATTTACTTCTACTTCAGAAAAAACATTATACTCCATTTCTACAAATTATTTCCTCCATTCGATATATATATATATATATATATATATATATATATATATATATATATATATATGCAACGTCTCTAAGTAGAATCCCGATTGGGGATGATTCTGCATCAGAAGCGTGGCGGGTGAAAGATAGGGAGAGATAGACGGGAGCGGTGGTCGCTTGAAACCGTCGATAGGATAAGTGCATCGGTCTCTAGCGCCAGTGATTGAATTTCTCCGCCTCCTTCTGCTTCCTGTGCAAATCTCTCTCTCTCTCTCTCTCTCTCTCTCTCTCTCTCTCTCTCTCCGTACGAGCCCAACGCTTTGAGATTCTAAAGTCGGTTAATTAATTACTCATCTTATCGAGCAATTTGTATCTCAAAGTCTTATATATGTATCACCCCTCGACACTCCTCCTCCGTCGGCACAAATTATCGATATTAAACTTTCTTATTCGATGGGTTGGCGGAGGTACATCTATATATGTATATATATACATACATACATACATACATATATCTATATATATATATATATATATATATATATATATATATATATATAGATATATATAGAAAATGTAAATATATTTCCCCGAAACGTCTATCAAAACGTAATATACCTTTTACTCTCTTATCGACGGGATAAATATTTTTTACAAACATCGATATCTGCTTACAACGTGCTTTACGAACAAGGCAATTATGACCTGGATAGAAAACATAGTTGAGAACTATAATTTTATATTATTTTTATAATTATACATAAATTTTTCAGACTTTGATATTTACGGGGCTTCGGTAAAAAAAATTGTAGCAAATTAATTAAAGCAGGTCATAGTCTTTTTTTCGAATGTATTAACTCGCCTGTAATTGATTGACAAAATCTATGTTAATAAATTAATTACTTTACTTTATAATAAACTTCTGTAGAATTGCTTTGCTTTTTAATGAAATATACGATAGGATAAATATAAAACAAAGCTTGTAATTAGCCCGCAGTTTCCCTTTGTATATTAATGATCACGTACGTATTCCTAGTGGAAGTACATATATATATGCGAGAGATGCATTCGCTAAAAACTCAATAAGTAAATAAATGTGTACATGTGGAGTTTCCCCCCCCCCTTCCGTGAAGTTAATCACACTGGCGCATTTCGCTTTGTAAGTCCGACGTGCGCGGATGTGGCGCCACGCAACGATGCGCCAAAGGCGATTCTTTATATTATATGAACGAATTGCATATGTATACAGAGAGCGAGAGAAATTAACGAATATATATATATATATATATATATATATATATAGTCACCCCGGAAATCTATATGACTGTAGGAAAAAGGCATCAACTTGTATTTACTATATATATATATATATATATATATATATATATATATATATATATAAAATATATAAAATATATATTGTATGATCGAACTGAACTACAGAGCCGTCGGCTATGTCGGCATTTACAAAAGAGAGGGAGGGAGAGAGAGAGAGAGAGAGAGAGAGAGAGAGGGAGGGAGAGCGTGGTAATGGACATCTGTGTTTAATGTATGTACAGACAAGGAAAACAAGATGAACAAATTGCGGACATACAGGAGCAGAATTTAATTATGACTGTTTGTTCCTCCTTATGAATTAGCTAGTAGCGAGATAAAAATAGAAAAAACATTACGAATCAAAAATAAGCTATTTTGAGTTAAAATGCCTCAATATTGATTATAAAAAAAACATAATTAATTTACATAAATACTAATATACAAGTAAGTTCGAGTGCTAAAATTATACGTTATTTTAACTGCGATCTAGACGCAGTCTCCACACGCCCTGATGTATATTATATTTACACTTCAAGTGAATTATAAATCGATGCAATCAATGCAGCCTGAGAATGGACGAGTGGACAGAATCCAGCCACGTTGTCTAAATTTCGACATGTCCCGAACTTATGTATATATATATATATATATATATATATATATATATATATATATATATATATATATAATATACTCAAGTCGCAATTCCTTTCTCGTTTTCGATTGTGAATTTTAAAGCTACAAACAATCCCTTCGATTTGAATAATCGAATCCTTCCCTTACACAATTTCTCGACGAATCATCGCGCAAAAGTGTTCCCGCTGGGGGGATGAATCCAATATAAACGCATACACACACCATCGTCCTCATCCTGTTTTGCGTTTGTATGTATGTATCTACGCGGAGGTGCATTAGAATCCTGAAGATTCTATATATCATTGCGCACGCATGCATGCATACACACAATACTACCTTACGTACACTTAGATGCAAACTGGACAAGGACGTAAGGACATTCATCAGGAGCCTCCTACTTCGATTGGCCGCGGCGAGGGGGGGGGAGGGTGAATAGAAGAGAAAATTCCATTGTACGGAGCCAGGCCGGCACAAAGGAGTGATTGAGTTGCGCCGAATTCAATTACCTGCGTATCTATATGTGTATGGGTAGATGGGTGTATATATATATTACTCCGAACGCAATCCTGTATAGAAGGATGGCAATAGATCATGTCCACCCGCGCGTTACTAATAACTCGAAATTATTGACATCTGTTATTATATTATTTCACGGCGAAACGATCTAAAATAGAGAGAGGCAGAGAGAGGGAGAAACTTGTATTTCTCGAATTTCTAACGATAAAGGATTCGTCGTTATTCCCAGTGCGCCGGCGCCGGTGTACAGATTCGCAGGACACGTCAGTTATACGACAATGAACTTTGTCCCCTCGTGCGTAGGTAGTACATACACACGAATAATACGAGCGCATTTATGTAATTGATCCCAATAATAGAGCCTGATGGGCGGGTGGAGCGAAAGACGGCGACCCGAAAACCAAGAACGGAAGTACATTTTGGTGCGGGTGATACGTCTTTTGACAGATTATTAGGAAATCCTTTTAAGAATATCGCGGTTAATTAGGTAGTTAACGAGGACTCTCCCAATATATATATATATATATATATATATATATATATATATATATATATATATATATATATAGTACCCGAGAAGTAAATGAAGCGTAAAAAATGTATTTTGGTATAGATACAAACAGGCGGAGACAGCACGGATACGCACATTGCACGATCATCTCTTTAACATCGTGATAAACTGACGCTGTTACGCTAACACTAATTGAAGGACCATTCATAATAATGCATAATAATTTATATTATACACGATGATTATTATTTGACGCTCAATACACATCGATTCAAATAATGTGCACAAATGTAGCTATATGTGTATATATACGAAGAACAATCCGACCTGGTGGAACAATGGCTATATTATATAATGGTGACTCCGACGTATGAAGAATAACAACGAGCGGTGCGCGGTTTATGTCGCACGAGACCGATGAAAATTCCAATGATTAGCGAAAATCATAATTATTGAACGTGTATTTACGTACCATATGAAATTCAATGATATTTTAACAAGCGACTGACTATATTGACGAGGACCTTTAAAGTCCAATCAATGAATGTTTCATTAATTATTCGCGAACGCTGTGAATTTATTATGTTCAATTACTATATTATATCATATTTAATAATATCGTTTGTCGGATAAACGTTTCAAAATTGAATAAAACAGTTATATTATAGTGGGGAAAAATGTTTTGCCGTTGTATGTCACTATAATGAAAATTATAGGCTCTATCACTTACTGGCTGGATTGATTATTATTAACAAACTGCAGAAACCACAGATTAAGAATAATTTAAGTATACAATCCAATTGGTACATAATTCACGATTCTAAGAATCTAAATCTATTGGAGACTCTGTGACATAGCTCTGGCTATCTGCAAAATGATTTCTGTACATTTTTAGGGATTGACACTCTTTTACTTCCAAATAAGTACTTTATTCCACTTAACTAACGTATGTGGTGAGATTAAACAAGTTTCTAATAAAATAATTTTGGTACGTGGTTAAGAGAGAAATAATAACTTTCGAAAGCAAACAGTTCGAATTAACATATTTCCATAGATGCTTGATTCCAATTTTCCTTGTAAATTATAAACTCTATTTACGACTATTCATGTACGCGTATATGTGGTAATAAATTGTCTTTAAAATAAAAAGAAGTCAGTGTGAAACATTTGGATTAACGATTGACGTGATTTTTTAAACTGCTTAGAATACATCTACAACTTTTGTATTTGATGGAAGCATAATTGTAACCAATGTTCTACTTAATCCAGACGGTATTCCATTTTAATGAATGTATATAAATCGCTTTTTCGTACTTGACTGAACGGCTGCATTAGCCATTTCATTATATCTAAGTGCTCCATCCTCGATTATCGTTAGCACATAAATCTACTCGGATTGAAAACCAAAAATCTCGCCCCATAGTCTGGAAATCATCAAGACCGTAAATGAAACAAACAACAACCAAGCCTGCAACAAACTCCCCTTGCCATTCTTACCATCCCAATATACATAAACCTAAAACTCTCATTACCATCCACGCTCATCCCATCCCGACCTTGTCTCCGTGTCTCTCCGTTCCTCTTTCTCTGGCAGTCAATTCTCTTTAATCGGACCAGTGCCCCGTTCCTCCTCCGCTCTCTGCTTCTTCTGCGTGCCATTCCGACCTATCCGCCGAGACATAAAGCGAACCGGACCGAGTATAGAATATATATACGACCGTATAGCCAGCGCCTCGCGCCCGCCCGACGCGCGCGGCTAAATTGCGCTAAACGACCCAGTGTGTTTATCGCGCGCCGCTAATATTAAGCGGGGAGAGAGAGATCGAGCGAGATCGGGGGGTGTGCGGCGAGGTACCCGCGTACGGTGCCGAGGCATGCGGTTAGCTCCCGACGCCGCGCCGCCTCCACGTACACTTTCTCCTCTCGCGCGACCTCCCGCGCGCAATAATAATCGTATACACCGGTCCGATTATCGCGGCGATCGGCCGTAACCTACGACTATGCATATACAACACGCGACGCTCGGTAAACCAAGTGTTTTAGATCTCTCGCGGTGGGGTTCACGACAACCCTTGGACGCCCGTCTCGAGCAGCTTTTCTTGCCGTGCTACAGTTTGCAGCCGATGTCGATGATGATGATGATGATGATGCTGCTGCTGCTGCTGCTGACTACGATTCCTGTACTGAGATTGTGAATGTCATCGGGGACTGGGATATACGAGAGAAGAGGGAGGCGAGCCTATAGGAGGAGGGGGCTGGGATAGTTCAGCTGCTCTTATTATACAGAGGATGGAGAGAAACACAGAGGGAGGCAGTAGCAGCAGAGTGAGAGAGAGAGAGAGAGAGAAAGCTGTTTCAGGGGTATAATATCCGATATCGGCTGGAGGGTGGGGAAGAAAGGTGGCGACGCGGGGAGCAGCTTCCTGGGGATGACTCCTCATTTTTATGGGATGCTGGTGTGTGTGTGCGCGCGCGCGCGCGCGTGCGTGTGTTTCCTCGACCAACTGCCCCCTTGCGTTTTTTGACGTAATGCCGAGAGTTAGAACTATATATATATTGGCAAAGCTTTATGTTACGTTATACCCGATCGATGGATCATAATGAAAGTTTGAGAGCCTTTTTATTTCTTTTTTTTTTTATTTCATTTTTTCTTTCATTTTTTTTTTGGGCGAGGAGAATTATGAAATTGTATCGTGACGTGGCTGGATCGTAATAGGTCGAATTGGAGTACCCATGCGCGATGAGAGAAAAATTGTCTGGATGGGCATTTCCTGTATATATATATATATACGATGTTAATAAGCTGCGTAGATCTGAAGTGCCCCTCCTTGGACTGCTGGTAGACGCACACGCGTACTGGAACGAAACATATACCTTTGTTCAAAAATAACGCTAATTCACTACGACATAATATGTACATGGTTCGGCGATTACATGAAAAACCATATGTTTTCCCGTTGGTTGCTACCGACGAGCGTTTCCGATACACAAGTATCGACAAATGCACAAATACTGTAAATATAATTTCGAAATCGATTCTGTGAAAATTGCTTTTTTTATTATTACGGTTAATTTACTTTGCTTCTTAACTAATTTCTAAAAAATTACGGATCCGAATAGATTTATTAAAGATGGCTTTTTACTTAAAACCCGAAGTTCAATTCAGCTAGAAAGTTTTTCATAAATTTTTTAATACTCGTATCGATAATCGTGTTCGAACAACGATCGGTAATGAATAAAGTGTACGCTTGTTATCGATACGTGTTTTTCTTCCAAGTCCATTAAACTTGGAATATTTCTGAAACTTATACGTACCGATACGGGCACAGATATGAAAATTGGAGTTGTTTACTTCCCGTGCGGAAATGGGATTCAAATACGCACACACCGCACCCTCCTCCCGCCGTCCGGCCAAAAGACACCGTTTCACCTCGGGCAAAATGAAAGTCTCCGGCAACGGCTGTTATACGAGCCCATCCTATACACATTGAATTTTTCCTCCTCCCGAATTTCATCCAAAACCAAACTCTGTACTTTCCATTTAATCCCGCGGGACAAAATAACATACTCTTTACCCTTCGCGGGCGTCAACCTCAGCAGCGGCTCTAAAATTTCTCGTACAAGTAGCACGCTAGTATATGATAAACCTAGGCGTGTGCGTGTAAGTGTGTATATCGTCTACGCCTGCAGGCAGACCACGCGCTCTTTTGGCGATCAAAGGATCTACCCGCTCCGGTGCAGGCTAGCGTCCAGGGCGCGGCGGTTGAGCCCGCCACGCTGAAATTCCCTTTGTGCGAGAGCGCGGGCGAGTTACCTGGGGGACACTCGCCAGTGTCCATTCTCTCTCTCTCTCTCTCTCTCTCTCTCTCTCTCTCTCTATCGCACACGTGCGCACCATAAACCTCCGAGCTACTGTCCCGAACCCACTCTATACAGTTCGCTCGGAATTTTGCGCGCGTGTGGTAGAGCAAACCGCGCCCGAGGCCCATTCTACGCACACAATGATTCGTTTACATATGCGTGCGACAATAATGTATAAGATGCGCGGCACACCCCTCCCACCGTGGCGCCAAATTTGTAGAACGACATGGGGAGGGGACTGCGGGAGGAGGGACAATGATATATCCATTCCCGGCGTGGATTCCGCGCTCTCGGGGGGGGGGGGCAGGGGCGCGGATTCTTCTTTCGAGGTGCGTCGGCCGGCGCGAGCTGTATGCGTAGATATTTCGCGATGGGCGAGAGAGAAAGAGAGCGGGCGGTCGCAGCAAGTGAGACCGTACAGAAGGAAAGAGGAGAGAAGTGAAAGAGATATGGGTGGTAGGAGGGGCGGGGAGGGAGGAGTGGCGCTTTGACGATGGGGAATAATGACACACATCAGGCAGCGAGGAAGAGGAATGAAAAGAAGAAGAAAAAAAGAAGTTATACACTTATACACACACATACACACAAAGACACGCACACACACATTTGTATATATACTCACTTTGTGTGCTGTCGATCGCCCGAAAGAAGATGAATCGACGCCTTGGGGGGGGGGGGAAGGGTGGATAGAGATATAGGGAGAAAGAAACCGAGTCCTTTCTGCAACAGGAAATAAGCGTTTTTCGTTCAGAAGAAGCAGCAAGAGAAGAAGAAGAAGAAGAAGAAACTCGCGTATGCGCTACCGCTCCAGAGAGTGGCGGTAAAGATGGGTGTGTGTGTATATATATATATATATATATATACACGGGATACGTCTTTCAAATTGCTGACCCGTGTGCATATATATATATATATATATATATATATATATATATATATATATATATATATAATCATACACGCGCTTTATTGTTCGTGCGATTATTGCGTTAGCAGAGTAAAGAAGAATGAGGGACGATTATTACTTTTTAGCAGCAATTTTAAAAAGGAATTTTTAGGTGCGAAAGTTAATTCTAAAACTGAATGTTCTTCTTAAGAACGTCGAATGTAAAGAATCATAACTGCCTGTTCTTTTTTTCGAGGTTATTTTAGTTTTTGTTCTATTTTTTAAAAATAACAGTAAATATAATATTATTTATTCGTTTATCCACCGATAAATCAATGCACGTTTAATGAAGAAAATTAAATATTACAATCAATTATGATATCATTTTCATACTTGTATAATTATTGATTATACAAATTATTCAAAGCAATTAAACTAAAGTCAAGTCAATTAAACTCAAATAAAACTAATGCTCTAGAGCACGAATTATTATAATATTTATTGTCCCCAAAAACAAAGAACGAAACTAAAATTCACAGTCGAAATGCATTGTTTCGAAACTAACCACGATTTATACGTACGTAATACAAGTTCTCGAATTTTTTTTCCTCGGAAATCGCGGCAAGCATTTTACCGGATCGAGCGGTTGCCCAACGCGGAGAAAACTTCTACGCGTCACGTCGCTTTTAAGGGTGTCGCCAATCTGTCGCGACTGCCCACATGCATGCGTAGATAATTTATCCATGGATTGTACGAATTTCGAAGTGTGCACGGACGAGGAAGAAAGTGAAGTGGATATATATAGATAGATGTTTTATTTGCATCTTTGTACGTACAAAAGGCGAATACAATACAACTAAAATATGTCTTTTATCAAGTAAATTATTTCTTAAATTAAGGAAGTAGTTACTTGATGCAAAAAGAGTCTACTTAAATCAAACCAGGTCGTCTTAATTCTAGTGATTAAGATAATGATTTACTTCATTTCTTTGCTATGAAGTAGCAAAGAAATGAAATATGAGTGTGCGCTCGCGCGCGCGCGTGCGTATATATATATAATAATTTATTAAATAAAAGCAGTGATAGTAATAGTATGAAAATGTAACATTTTTGGTGCAAAAAATTAAGAGATATTTCAAAAATTTATAAAAGGCGCCATAATACTTCCAAGGCCATTAGTAAAAGACGAATGTGTTAACTTTCGAGGTGTGATTTTTAGTATTTCACAGTGTTTGGAAGCGATTTCTTGCTTGTATATTCAAAAAAGAGCGAGAGAGACAGAGAGTCAGGCAGACAGAGAGAGCAAGAGAGAGAGAGAGAGAGAGAGAAGGGCAACGAAGTGCGGGAATCAAAAATGAAACGAAAACGCACTCGTGAGAGAGATGTTGGAAAAGGAACAAAAAAAAAAGTAGAGTTGAAAGAGAGGCACGGACTCGAAGACGTATTATATATACATAATCGCCGCATTGGTCGGTGGGTAAATTACCGGACCTCAGACCGGAAAGCAATTTTCTCCCCTGGCGTACCATTTATTGTTTTTTTTTTCTTCTTCTTCTTCTTCGTTTTTTCAACCCCGACAGTTCTCCTTCTTTTCACCGGCCGCGGTCGCCACGCCGTCGTATCTACGGCCATATTTTTGGTTTTGAGAGAGAGAGAGGGTGAGGGCGGTGAGGTATTATTATAATAATAATGCGCACGCGCGCACGTGCGCTCGATCATCCCCTTTGTTATTATTATATAAATTATATATATATATATATATATATATATATATATATATATATATATATATTAAGCTTGTTGGGTGCATGAGGAGGCGGGGGGCGGCCAGCGAGATTTATTTATTAATACCGTTCTACATTATTAAATGCAAGATTAGCGGAAATTTTCAAATTTAATCGAAAGCGCGCGCTTCATGCGGTTACATCGTGGCGGTTTCGCGGATGGCGCACAATGCGCTTAAAGCTCTCCCTTGATTGTACACACTGGAAATTTGCGAAGGCATTTTGAGAGCTTAAGTTCGTCGTTATAAATGAAAACTGCTTGTGTGTATATATATATATATATATATATATATATATATATATATATATATATACACGCATATCGTACTCAAATACAGCCATTCTTTACAATGAACAAAATCTTAATTATTGCGATTCGGAATTAAAATTTCATTTTGAATCTGTGTATCATATGCTGGTATATCACTGCGAGCATAAACACGGAGACTATATAATTTCAATGATTTATTATGTACGTAACAGACAATTCTGTACAATTCTAAGAGAATGGTGTCATATATATATATATATATATATATATATATATATATATATATATATATATATATAAGGAATTTTAAAAGATATTTCAGACTGTCTATTAGGAATGTATCATATAAATTAATATCACTTGGGACATGCATGAAATTATTATGATATTGTAATAATTCGCAAGATATATATAATGATTTACAAGATTTGTAACGATTTTTAAGCTGACCGGTAGAAATTAGTGTGGCCAATTAGGAAAATATGTAAGCAATTAATTTCGAATTAATACAATACTGAGTAATTTTTTTGGCTGCTTTTACTTAAGCCGTTTCTCATCTTCATATGGATGTTTACAAACTCTTGTTCAATTTGTTTCGTAAATGCATTAAAAAATTATATAAGTTTATAAAAATTACTTTACTTTCTACAATTTATTATAAATGTGCAATAACTGCATCGTACGTATTTTCGCTTCCTATGAAATTTTTGGTATAACGAAAAGATTGATCGATTTTAAGGATGAGTTTTTACGATGCGTGTAAATTTCGAATGTGGGATAAAAAGGCATCTTTAAAAAGAAGAGCCTTTAAAATTCTGATAGGTGTGTGGCTTAGTTGTGAAACAGATTAAATCCATAAAAAAAAATCTACCGATGAGCAATAAAATTAGAGTAAGATTAATTTTTATATATAAAACAAAAATCTCTTTTAATATCAACAGTATAAATCAATCAAGCAGGACGTTGTACAATGAAAAAAAAAACAAATATTAAAATTGATTTTACACGCATGTACTGTTTACACGGGTATTTTCATTTTATACATATTATATTTAAAATATTCGCTGCTGATCATTCGCCCGTATAAATCGCATACTTACACATACATGCATATTTACAAATGTACGCAATTCGTCATTTGGAGCGGCCATGTTCTTTCACCGAATCGGAACACCACAAATGAAAATCTTTGAAATCCCTTTCACTTCCGCTCGAGGGTTAAATAAAGATCCTAAAACCGGATCTCCGAAGGCGGCCGCGACCACCCGCGCGTCTCGAGATGCAACTGTCGATCGCTCGTCGAGCTTTCGAAGAAAAAAAAAATAACCATAAATCACAGCCTCTGCCACGATCCATCGCGTATTATTCAGCGTGTGCATGGCGTTTTTGGAAATACAGCGTTGAACTATTAATGGCAGGCTGTAAATAGATGGGTTTCAAATCTTTCGTTTTTTGTTTCTCAAGACGATTGTGAAGCAAAAGGCTAGCTTCCGAGGGCGAAAGCTATCAATCTCAACTTTGCACAGTAAAAGCATATAGAAAAAGATCGATCTGTATACTAATCTTGCATTGTTTTAATAATCGTATAAAGGTATTTGTTGACTGACAGTGAGAAAAATAAAATTCTTAAATTGCAAAGGATGAATTTTAATTTTTGAATTTACGTTTACATAAGTCTGATGTTTGCCGATCATTCTAATGCAACGTTAAAGTGCCGAGCGCAATTACGACAAGTTGACAAAAATCAGGCCGTTTAATGTTGATGCTGCGAGTAAAAGAGTATCTTTGCGTACAATGATAATCGATATATTTACGATTATTGTAAAACGATCTTCTAAAAATTTCGCTGCGCCGCAACGTCGTCGATTTCGGATCTGTGCTGTTGCGCTCGAAAAGCGACGCGAACTTCGGGCTTATCTTGTTTTTCGAACAGCGCGAAACAGAAAATTAATCCGCGATCCTAGGCGAAGGCGAATCAATTACAATTTTTTTCTTCACATCCCATATCATCGTTAAATATAATTATAATGTTAATCCATTAGTTAATGAACGCGTACAATGCAGCTGTTTTCTAGATTTGCGATTATGGCAATATTGCAAAGGCGGGACACGCCTTGCCCGGATAATCCACGATCTCATCGCTTATCATTCACGATGCCCCGTCGGAAAATCGGTCCAAACGCGCTCTCTATACGTAGTTTATAAGCGGTCGACTTTTCCCGAGACCCCGGTGTATTATTACGCTCGTAAACCGGACCAGACTCCCGACACTTCCGCATCTAGCCGGCGTAGTATGCATACGGGCGGGCGCGGCGGGCACCGGCGACGCCAGGCCTCAAAGATTATTATTCCTCCCCTCCCCCTCCCCCCGTCTATTTCTCGAACGAGCACGGGCCAGCACGGCATCGACGAAGCGCATCAAAGTCCAGCTTGCGCCACGGGAGCTCGCTCCTCTCCTCTCCTCTCCTCTCCGCGCCTCTCTGTCTCTCTACCCCCTCTCTTGCGCTCTTTGCCCCGCCAGAATTTAACGAGCCTCGCTAACGCCGCATCAGCGCGCGCGTCGCGGTCCTGCACGCCTCGCGGGTCCGTCAAAATTTGTCGAGTAACGACCCTTGCCCGGCCTGCCCACCGCACCCCTGCCAACCGTCCGGCCACCGCCGGCGGATACATTTCAAATTTGAACCTCCGCGTCCCCTGGCGCACACCATCCCTTTATAATATTAGTAGGTTTAGAGCTTGGGTGTGGGGAAGGGGCGGGGGGGGGAGGGCGTGAGTCGTGACGGGTCCGTAATACGCCTAATCGATTCGTCCCCGCGGCGCGCGCGTTCGGACCGCGACCGATCGACCCCCCTCCCTCTCCCCACCCATCCCAAACGACCTTGTCATGGGAGCTACTTCGCCCCGTGCAAGTAATGTATAGCTACTATATATATATATATATATATATATATATATATATATATATATATATACATATACATCACATAATAGCATTGGAGCAGGGAGAAATGCTCTCTCTGTCTCACTGAATCGGCGCGAGCGCCGCCAGATCGTCACGCACGGGCGGGCGACCAACGAGCCTTATGCCGATGATGTGCCTTCGCCTCGCGGTGAGCTGTAGAGAGAGAGAGAGAGAGAGAGAGAGAGAGAGAAGAGGGAGGGGGTGGCGCGGCGTGTTTTATGGCCCACTAAGTGGGTGGCTCGAGGCGGTCGGGTGAGTGCGCGGTTGGCAATTGATTTCTTATACGAAAACTATACCTATGTATGCAAGATTACATATGTTTGTTGTAAATTTATATATATATATATATATATATATATATATATATATATATATATAGAGAGAGAGAGAGAGAGAGAGAGAGAGAGAGAGAGCACGACGTGCATGAGTTCGCTTATTTTGGAAACATGGAAGTCACTTCAGCGACGTTCCGCAGGGAATGTTTCGACGGCCATCGAGCTTTTCTTTCCCCGTAGTTCTGTATTATAAACGCTTAGCGATCTGTCGCGCGATTTTTTCTTCTTCAAAATGATCGATCGCCCCTCGGGGGCCTGCATTATAATCGGGGCTGTTCGCGCGATGGCCTGCTAAAATTGCTTTCTTTCTCCCTCGACCCGCCCGCCGCCGTCGGAGAGGTCAGATGCTGTCGCTTTCTTCTTCCTCTCCTTATTCATCCTCTTGGTCTTCTTCTTCTTCTTTATCCGCTCCTCCACGCGCGCGATTCAATTTTAATTTTTAAAAAGCGCCCTCCCGAGATGCATAAACACGGCACGCGGATCTCGCTTTTAAAATTAATAAGTTCTTTGTATTTATGGGGCGAGGCGGCCGGTATAAATCCCGAGTCGCGGGGAAGAGTGAAAAAAAAAGAAGGACCGCCGCTGCTGCTACTGATGAGGCAGGTCGTTGCGAATTCGGTCCTCATATAGAGAATATTTTATCGGTGTAGGGTATACGTACAGCTATATTGAATTCACGAATACGTGCGATCGGAATGATTTTCTCGATGATTTCCGTATTTTCCAGGTTATATGAAAATTATTCCAAATTGATTTTTTCAGTTACTTAACAGGTATTAGGTTAATTTCTCGTATGTAATTTTCAACGATTTCACATGATAAATAATATCAGGATTGCGTACGTGATTTACGTAATATTTCAAAGTAGGTCCATATCCCTTCGAGAATTTCTTTTCCTCGTATCATGTTAAATGATTTCAAGTGATTTCACATTTATAACAATTTATAATAATTTCGTATGATTTAATACGTTAAAAAAAATGATTTTAATTAAAATTGATTTCAAGTACGATTTTAAATGATTTCACGCGGCGGAATAATTTCAGCATTTCGTTTGATGTCACATGACTTCAAACGGTTTCAAGTATTTTAATTTTTCGGATAAATTCAAATAATTTCAAGTGATATAATAATAAGTATTATATAGTTTCAGGTACGATTTCAAGTGATTTGATATGTCAAAATAACCTCCTAATTTCGTTTGATTCAGATGAATTTTCGAATTTTATGACTTTTTCGTATAAATTCAAATGATTTCTAAATACTTCATATGATATAATAGCTTCAGGGTTTTATATGGTTTCACACAATGTCAAATTTATTTCGAACTTTTTCAAGAATTTAAATTCTTCTGCATTATCTTCAGTGTCTTCTAAATGACTGCAAAAGTTTTCATGACTTTAATTGATATCGGTAAGAGTCGTTGCCGCAAGTGTCCGGTGATTTCTTAAGGGAATGTTTAAACACTTTGAAAATCGATTAAATTTCATTTTTTTAGAAAATTCGTTTGACCTAATACTGAGAAAACTCAATTATTACATTCAGATTAAATATCTAAATGTATTGAAGCCTTTGTGATTTTTAATCGATAGAAAATACGAATTTATCGATCCATTTGCTTCATCATATTAAGTAATTTTGAAAAACAGCACAATTGAATTAGTTGATTTATCAATGTTCATCGAATTTAATTAGCATTCCATTTCATTAATCGTGATTTACTTCGGAAGTAACCCAATATTGAATTTAGTAGACTGCTGCGCGCTGGAGAAGAAGCAGAGAGCACTTATAAATTATATAGATTCGGAAAAAATCTATATAAGAGTTTAAAAATAAAATCTTTTAAAACTCGTGAAAATGTAATTTTTAACTGTTTCTCAAGCGAATAATTAAAGAACCTTGCGGTAAATATTCATAATAAGATTTCGAAAATACGCAATTTCGAAGGCAACGCCTAGCATTACGTTATACGTATTTCTCTTAGCAATAATCCAGTCTATCCTAATTGTGATCCCTATCGTTATGATAAACAATTTTCGACCAGCTATAATTTTATTTTAATCCGGCATCGATAAATTTTAATTATAAAATTTCAATTGTCCAACAAGGCAATTATTTTAGAAAAGATTTAAAATTATGAAAATGGCAAAGATCGAGCCGACGTTTCTCTTCAATGCAGCCTGAATAAATCTTACGAATTTCGAAAGAGAATTTCCATCCTCGTTAATATACTCGTCTTAAGAAATTTGCTGAATTGAATTATTCCAAGCAATATAATGATTTCGAATGAGGACAATTTTTCAGATGAAACTATTGTATTGAATATTAGTCACCGTTAATTCAGTGGGTTTATAAATCTTCAATTCCACCGTATATAATGTCGAACGCGCATTTTCCAACAAAATCATCCGACGATCCAATTTTTTCTAATAAAAATGCATTCAAGAATATTCGCGTATTATCTATGGAGCCGGCTTTTTGCTGAAACGACGCGTCTCAATCTTAATATTTGGCACGTCCGATAGACTCGAAATCGATAATCGAACTGTCAAAGTACGAAAAATTTATGACTCTCGACGATACCGCGACTATTGTTGCGAACGAGACACAAAAGATACCCGCCAGCTAGTCATACTTTTGTCGCATAGATCGAGCTAATTTTCAATGGAAGTCGACGTGAAAATTGTCAAAACTCAAGATTTTCTCTCACCTAACTCGGCTCGGGAGACGCAGCGGGTTCTCCGACAAAAAAAAAAAAAAATGTCAAACTTTCTCGCTGTGCCGCGCGCCGCGCGCTTAGATAAATCCTCGCGAAACCCACGTGTACGGCGACCTCGAGCGCGTCTCGATTATTTTTTTTCCTCAAAGAAACACCGCTTGCAGCACCTATGTAGAACATCGTGTATTTACCGGGTTGGCTGCGTGCGTCGAGCGTGTCAATGCGACTCTCGTACAGGCGTATGTCCTTCCTGAGCCGACGCGGCTCCAGCAGTCCCAGGCAAAATTCACGAACGGGGCGGATTCCTATCGTCGTGAAAGAATTTTTTATTTTTTTTTTTATTTTTCCGTCGTTGTCGCCGCGAAAATTCGCCACTTATGCAGGAGCACCAAACAATTTCGTGTATTGTCGCGCGTGCACACACACACAGACACTTTCACTCTTATCTCGGTACATATATGTGTATATCAATGCAGCAGAAGGGATTTACAAATAACCGCGCACTTTTAAGGGCGGACAGATCACACACTCGACCGTGCGGCGGCGGCGGCGAATACAATAACCGCGCGGACAAAAGCGGACCGAGTATAAATAAGGATCGCGAAGAAAGGAAATAAGGAAGGAGAGGCGCCGCGCGGTCAGTCTGGTCCGGCTTTATATTTATATATTTCTCTCTCTCTCTATATATATATATATATATACATATATAATATATATGGATATGCGCGTGCGAGCACTTGCTTTTCTATGTACACACGCGCACACACACCCACACGCGCACACAAGCACGCACGCACAGAGAGATGATGGAGAAGTTTTTATTTTCTTTTCAAAACAAAAAAAAAAAACAAACTAAAAGAGCACTTTTTCGCGAACGCGTACTGCACTTATAATCGCGATTTATGTGGAGAAAGCGCGATGCGATGTCCCGATTATACAAGTATGCATGTATAAATCTATACGTATATATATGTACTATATATACTATATATATATATCTATATATATATATATAGATATATCTATATATATATATATATAGTATAGCTCGCCGCACGAGCGCTCGGACACGAGTGCGGCGCCGGAGCCGGGGAGCAAAGTCGCGAGAGCGAGGCGCGTGGTGCGCGGAGAACGCGCGCGCCGTTCCGTGCCGCCGACCGCTGCTGCATCAGCCGGAGCATACGGCGCGCGCGCTCCGTTCCCCCCTCCGACACCCCCTTCTCCGCCCCACCCCCCCTCCCTCCGACCCTTCTGGAGCGCGCGCTCCCAGCCCGCTGTAGATGCGTGCACTACGTATATATTACGCGGATACGAAGGCGGCACTTACTATTTTTGACGCGAGGGGGGTTATGGGGGGGAGGGGGGAATTTGCGTATACATGTCTCTATATATATATATATATATATATCGGGGGATGAGACGCGCGGCGGCGATGTCGCGGGCTGATGTCGCGGACAAGAGAGGCTGCACGCTTTCGCGCACAGTATCGTTTATATAGAATTTATATATATATATGGAGGTGCATGTAGGCAACGATAGTGGTGCTGCAGGGAAAAGACGAGCTGTGGAGATGTGCTGTCGAGTCTTTAATAATTGGGAGTTGGAAGGGTGGTTCTGAGGTGGCTCTGCTAATTTTCTCTTTTTTTCTTTTTTTTTAAACTTTTAGGGAAAGTCTCATTTTTTAGGATTTCGATCGGATGACGCGTTTCTGGCATTCTCGAATATCCCCTATCTGTCGTCGGTATTGCAAAATTATTATATATTGACTATTTGCTTTTTTTTTAATTTCATTATCTTGACTTTAATTATCTGTTCGAACCACCGAAGAAACTGATTGACGTGCAGTTTTTTAATGTTTCCGATTGTAAATTTGACATCAGAACGATCACATATTATAAATATATAAATAAAGCTATCGCGTATTATTATTTTCAATGTTTTTTTTTTTACTGACAAAATCGCAATTCATTATTTGTCTTGAGAACTGGCCGCAAAATAAAGATCTAATTGATTCAAGATAAAAGAATGTGAAATTCACAAAAAATAAATAGCATGTACCAGTCATTTGGATCTGCCATTTTGAAATTGGAAATTATGATGACGTATTTATAACCAGTGACTTAAAAGATCTCTGATTATGAATTTAAATTGAAATAATTGTGAACAGCGAAGTATTTGGTATCTTTCATTTTGAGTTTCGAGACAAGTATAAACTTTGTAACTTTAAAAATGCAAAAGTATTATACTTACATTATTTTCTTTCTCAAGCATTCAGAATGCTTATGCCAATTTTTGTCGTATATAATTTTTTCAAATGAACTATTTGTAAAAATAAGGTCGTTATTGAGCTTTCACACGCAATCATTTGTCAGCCCAAAGATTCAGTTTGAATTCTCTGTTTTTTTTGTTTATAAAATACGTTAGACAAGCGTGCTTCGACGTAAAATCTTTCAATGGGTTCAGGGTTACAAATACGATTTAAGGAGCTGTCGATTTGCTGTTTCATACCGATCGAGAAAAAAAAATTTATTTAGAATAATACCGTGTGTAAATATTAAATTATTGCAAAATTTAGTTAATAAAGCCCTCAGTATACCTCTATTTTATGTCGCTGCATTTAACCAAACTGCTTGCCTAGTTTTTATTAAATAAGAGCGTTTTAAATATTTTACTTCTACCGTTCTTTATCTTGACACATTTAGAATCTTCTCGTTTCCACACTATTTGACGAATTTTTTCTTCATAGCGGTGTAGATCTAGAAATAAACAAAGGGAGTGCGATTAAATATAAATTTTAATAATTCGGCAATTATATGTAATAAATTATTTAAAATGACAATTGACAACCCCCTAATGTGAATATCGTACGGTGAGCATGACATACTCGTCACATGTCAAAGAGGGGCTAACTATATTCAATATTATACACTTTGATAGACATGGGAGCAAAAACACATAATTTTTTCATAAATGCTTATTAATCTTTTTTCAATGTATATAATCTATTCCAATATTAATAGGTTATGCTCGATTTGAGCCAATTCGGGTCAGAATTAATTGAAGAATAATTCAAACAATTTTTGTTGCAACATATCGTTATATAGCTAATTCGTGGACCACCTCTGTTACTTAATTACATAATAAATAAAATAGCCAAAAAAATCAATAACAGTAGAAAAATGCGTAATTATATTGTTTACAATTTTTTTCAGAATTTTCTTTTCCTCCAAAATATGGATTTTAATTCTGAAAACTATGCTATTTTTTCTACAACGAGGGTGAACAATTAAAATAAGTAGGAGTATAATGGAATATCAATATATAAATAGAGCGAGACGGGAATAAAATTATTACAATCTAATATTAAATTATGAAAATCTACTGTCTACAAATATTAGTAAGACTTTATTTATAATTTTTGAAAACTTTATTCATTCTTCTAAATCTAATTCACACTCCTCAAAATAACCCCTCCCCACCGGTTGCAATAGAACTATGCCAACGCTTTTCCAATTTTCAAAACATTTTTATACTCGTATTTCCGAATGACTATCAGTTCCTTCTTCGATTCGGCTTTTATTTCTTCAATCGAATCAAAACCCTGTCGCCGAAGTGGTTTTTTGAGTTTGCTGAACAGCCGGAAGTGACACGGTGCTAAATCAGGCGAGTACACGGTGGTTGCGGAACGATATTGATTGAATTTTGGGCGAAATGTTCACGTAAAATCAATGCAGTATGAGCTGGTGCATTGAGCTGTCTTTCCATTAAAAGCCGCCTTTTGAGACGAATAGCTTCACGCAAACGACGCATAACACTCAAATAATATTCTTTGTTAGCCGTTTGGCCGGTTGAAAGTAGTTCATAATGCACCACACCATGATAATCGAAGAAAACAGTGAACATAACCTCGATTTTTGAGCGACTTTGGCGTGATTGTTTCGGTCTCCGCTCTCCTTTGGCACGACA
Source organism: Sycobia sp. Sy_11 (assembly GCA_018907035.1). Taxonomy (NCBI): domain Eukaryota; kingdom Metazoa; phylum Arthropoda; class Insecta; order Hymenoptera; family Epichrysomallidae; genus Sycobia; species Sycobia sp. Sy_11. The sequence continues at coordinate 3,206,808 of JACCIC010000029.1, forward strand.
TTCGCTCGATTGATCGGTTGTTTCTGGATCGTAAGGGAAGATCCAATTCGTATCTTCGGTTATTAGCGTTTCGCACCGATAACTCTGACAGTACTATCAACTTAAAAATAAAAATATTTGTCCGAATCGATAAGCCCGGGAAGTTTGAATTTAAAAGTCTTTCTCATATTTGTACACAATAGTAAACTATCCGGCAGAAGAATTTTATTCTATATATATATATATATATATATATATATATATATATATATATATATTGTTTTTTATAGAACGAATTTGTATAGGATAAAGGTAAATCGTCTTATTTACAATTTACTAAAAATAATTCGTCGCAGAACCTCTTATAATTAAACTCCTGTAAGAAATTTCTCTCATGAACGAAATACAATTGTATGTATCCTAATGATGTGTATGTAGGCGAGGCAAAACGTAAATTAATTCTTAATCGACATGTTTATAATTATTCTCAGTGGGCTTTATCGTCGGAACGAAGTAGAGGTTTCTTTCTTAAATTAATATTGAATCACCTTCACGAGAATCGCACAAATGGAGCACGATAGTTCTTCCGCCCATTGAGATTTAGTTTCCCTTTCAGAATATTGAAGTTTTAAAAATTATATACGACAAATTGGTGTTCCTATCGTTTGTTTCACTCTAATGCTGTTTATATATTCTTGTTTTCGGGATCGTGACCAGGTTAACGATTTTTTGTCGACGAAACGTTGTCAAGGAATAAAAATATATTTTATGATTTTATGTGTTTCATTAATTCATACCCTTAACCCATACGGATTATAATTGAAAGCATAAATCTTTTGCAATTTTAAAGAAAATATCGTTGCCAAACGTTAGGAGTAACAAAGGAATATTCGATAATTATGCCAAAATTCGTATTCTTATAACGATTTACAATCATTTCGAATAATAGATTAATTGTATTGGATTGCAGTCACTATTAATAAGCGCAGATTCGACATCCACGGTATTCTAAAAAAGAACACGCGTGTTTTCACTTGCACTAATTGGATTCCTTGAGTCCTTTGTTAAAGCAAAAAAAAATAATCAAGGAACACGGTATAGGACTTGCTGTAATTATTCGCAGTTATAATGCGAGTAAGGAAGGGTAAAACTTTTCTTTCTGTTTGCAGACCGACTTCGATACAATCTTATGACTTTTTCCTTACTCCGCGAATAATTAAAAACTATATATATATATATATATATATATATATATATATATATATATATATCAATATATATATACATATTTGAATCGTACTCCCGCAAATAATCGAACGACCACTTAGTCCAATGGGGATGTGAAGTTCGAGCTTTCAACTTTTTTTTATATAGAAAAGTATATACGTATATTTTAATCTGCTAAATAAAATATGTACAATGTAAGTTAGATAGTATGTGAAGATATACAGTGATTTTTGAGTCGTATGTACACATAAGAGATTTTTTTGATTATACAAATAATTACTCGATTGCTTCAAGGATATTTAAGTATTTTTCATCTTTTTTTTCGGTTTCGAAGTATACATTAAAAGTAAAAATACATTAAAATAAACTTGATATGTAATGCAAGTACGTATTCTGGATTGTGGATAAGATATATGTAAATATAGTCCAGGATTACATTTTCAGATTTTAGTCAGATTTACATAGCAAAATTCCAAATAAGCAGCAGACGCAGGCGTTCCCGCAGGGATCAAGTGGGATTTTCTTATTTCGATGCGCCCACGTGAGATAGCAGGAGCTTAGAGTGAATTTTGAGTCGTTATTACGGGCTACTGTACTCTTATATTTTTTTTATGTATTTTTATATTTTGTGTATTTTTTTATATTTTTATTTTTATATCATAAATATATATTGCAGACTTGGCATATGGATTATACTACGTATTTGGACACGTTTTAGGCGAATCCGCAGTGAAATTTACAGCATTGCTCGTTAGCCGTTAACTTTTTCTTTCCTCAATCGCGGAGATCCACTGATTACACATTCGACAATTGGGAAAATAATGATCCGTGGTCTCTTTGATTTGTACGTCAGTAGCTGATTCCTTTATTCTGGAACGAACCGGAAATTCGTAAAAGCTGATGGAAAATCAAAGAATTAATTTTTTTTCTAGTATTTATCAGGGTTATGACTTTGAGCGCTCAGGGCTTATCGGTGGAAAAAGTCGAGAGTTGAATTTTTCAGATTCACGATATATATATATATATATATATATATATATATATATATATATATATTCACGTTGTAGTAGTGATTTTACGGGATTAAAAAAAAAACTTAATAAATAAAAAAAACAAGAAAATACCGAGAGACGATAACGCGAATCTGACTTAGAATATGAATTCAGCCCGTTAAAATACATAAGGATATATTTATATACGCGAGGCTTATAATACAACAAAAAAAACTTTTCGTTGCTGCACGCTCCGTGAATAATTAATTCTCGCAAATCAACTTTCTCTAATTATTTTCCTCTCAACAAATTGCGGACAGAAGCAAATCACAAGATTATTTTTACTTCTCGTACCAATTAAAACTTATATTATATATCTGGTAAAAGAATCACGCATATATATATATATATATATATATATATATATATATATATATATATATATAGATATATGCACATACATCGAAGCATATTATAACAATGCTCTATGCTCTCGTTTTACCACCCGCGACTATAACATGCTGTTGTATTATTTAACAAACGAATAGGCTCTAAAGTTCCGTATGGATTATATATATATATATATATATATATATATATATATATATATATATATATATAACGAATGTAAATTTAGCAACGACCTGTATAAGCACGCCTTCAACGCGCTCCACGCCGTGCTACCGACGGGATCGTGATAAGCGAGTATGTATGTATATATATATATATATATATATATATATATATATATATATATATATATATAAGTAATATGCACGAGCGAGTCGCGTGGATCTTGCCATTAATCCGCTATTCATTAAATAACCATCAATTTCCCGGCATTGGAACGCAGACGTCAATTATATTCATCTCGCCGCAAATCCATATGTGGGTGCGATTAATAAACGTTATATATATATAGTAGAATTGTCATGGTTGTATAAGTTTTTAGCGCAATTCGCTATAGATGAGAAACGAGACTTCGTTCAAGTTGTCCCAACACTTGTGTAATATACTCAACAGCTACATATGCACTTATATTTTTAGAAATCGTCGGGCCCTGGCTACCGTGAATCGTGAAACAATATCTTACATGTAACACATGTAAGTCGCGCAGAATTGTACGCAATTATTGCAATCGTTAAAAACAAAAATATCATATCGTCTAATATTACGTACAATGATTGAAATTATTTGAAATTACCGTCATTCATTTAACATCATTTTAAACCTTTGCCGTTAATTCAAAATTATCACGGACAATTTGCGATTATTTACAAGTAATTAAAATTATTTAAATAGTTTAAAATCGTCCGTTACAATTTTCAATCATTAAGAAACATTCGGAATCCTTTGAAATCATTTGCAACCGTTTGCAATCAATGGAAATCGCCTGTAATGATTTTCAATTATTTTCAGCGAATCGCATATTATTTGATGTTTTTGATCGTTTTTAAAAGAAAATCATACACGCGATAATATTGGAAATAATTTGTAGAAATTCTAATTTTACGAGATCATTTGATATTATCTGCAATCATTTTCGATAATTTCCCACCATCTGAAATCGTTTCAAATCATTCGCAATGAAGTTGAAATCGTTCGAAATCCCACCTGGAATTCCAACCTCACTGTGTCGTCTTAAACGAATTTAAACACAATTATGCTTAATCGACGAATTCTGCATTGGCATTCGTTGCACTGATTATCCGTCCCGTGCTCTATGATGGTAAAACGTACGTACTTGCTGGGGGAGTTCGGCGAGCGTATCCCGGACGGGCGGCGTTCGGCGTGGCTTGGCTTGAATTGGACCATTTCGTTTTCTTATATATATATATATATATATATATATATATATATATATATATATATATATAAGCAGAAGGTGAGTGAAATGAAACCGAAAGCCTGTCAAGGTTTATAAGCGTGCGGTGGCAGGTTTCGTTTTATCCATTGTAGCGGGATTAACTAAATTCGATATATATCGTTGGACTTTAGTCGAAGAATTCGGATTAATCCTGACGGTACGAAGTAATGTCCGAAATATTGTTGTCAAGAAAGGTTCAATAATATGCTGCACCTGTAAATATATTGATTTGTTAATCTCAATCCAATGAGTGTACGACTTGTATTAAGATTTTTATTTAATATTTTTTACTTTTAAAATGTAGTTTTAGTAACAATGAGTATATATATATATATATATATATATATATATATATATATATATATATATATAGCTATATATAGCATAAAGTTATAAAGTTATAAAGGAAATTTTATGAAAAAATATAAAACCTCAAAAGTTTATTACACCAGTCATGTTAGAAATTCTATTTTGAAAAATACTTCTTCCTAAAACTTTACTCGTCGATCTAGCTTCATTTTTTTTTTAAATTCTCATCGGAAGTTATAAAATCTTTTTTTAACCTTTATCGTTCACAGCCGCGCTTAGACTAAACTATAATGAAAATTTGAATGGAAAAACTGTATGCCAATCATAGACATCCTGATCGTAATAATTGCGGTACTGCATCCATTAACATGTGCCAATCCTTATTCGTTGAAAAAAAGCATAGAAGAGAAATGATTTCGGCAATTTCGTACGTATAGGTGATTGCAAAACTTTAACTACAAATACAGCTCACCGACTGCGATATGTAAGATTTTAAATATATTTTTAAATGAGATTTTATGTAATTTTAACTGATTTTGTCAATGATTTATTAGCACGGACATACGATGATTTCTTATATCAAGGATAACTTTGCAGTTATAAAATTAATCGCAGTTTTAAATTAAGGAAGGGCATAATGAGCAAAGTATATTTAAACACAGACACACACAGAGACATAATATATTAAACATATATAGACATACGTCATACGTCATATGCGCATGAATTGTAAAACCGCCCGCTCCATACTATATACTCACCCAGCTCGCTCGCCCAAATGTATTCCAGTATACATATATATATACATATACATACGAAAAATAACTTACTCGCGACCGTGTGCCTCGAAATTGTCTCTCTCCCCGCCCCCTCCTCCCGCAGCCCACTCATTACCATATTTTCGCTTCATGTAAAGCGCATTGCTCGCGGAACGCAAAAAAGAGACTCTCTCTCTCTCTTTCTCTTTCTCCCCCCCCCCGGCCCTTTGTAAGGTTTTGGCTGTGGAGGATGAGGGATGGGGGGGGGGGAGTCGAGCAAGGGTCGGCAAACGAAATTCATGCCCTCTCTCGGAGGACAGATGGCGCGATATCCTGACTGACCGACCGAAAAAACCCCCCGCTCCCCGCCCCCGCCGCGAGCGAATAGTTAATGAACGTATAGCCGCGGCGGTGTACTACGCTCGCGCAAAATCGCGCCCGAGCAATTATTGCGCGCTCCCGCTCTCTCTCTCTCTCTCTCTCTCTCTCTCTCTCTCTCTCTCGGTCGAGGGACGGGTGGGGTGGGACGGGGGGGAGGCGATATTACGTGCCGGACTTTGTTCTCCCAAACCCCCCCCCCCTCCCATCCGCGCGGACGACGTGGCGCCGCGGCGGTGGCGCGGCCCGCCATACGGTTCGATAATTCACCGGGTAAAGTATGGTATTATATATATATATATATATATATACTAGTCGACGCTCTTCTGCCATTCGACCGCGCCCTGAATGGTTCCGTTTTAAATTATGCTCGAGCTACTTCTTTTCAGGCATATTATTATATTAACATGTTACCAGCTTTTTTTTTCCTTTCATTTTCTTCTACAGGAAGCCTTTTTTGCTGGTAATACTTTATCACGACAACTGGTACCTGTAGAATCCTTCGATTATGACGGGTGAAAAAAGTTTCTCGCCGCAACACGAGGGAAAGGAATTTTTTTTCTCGAAACCGCGCTCGTCAAAAACATGGTAAAAAAATTTAACCAAAAAGAAAAAAAAATTAATAAGGTGAACGATTGAAGGAAAAACTGAAACATAAAGGTTTCAGCACATGATCTTAAATTAAAATGTATCAAAAATATTCAATAAATTTTTGACTGATTGGTGCAATTTCCGTCAATATGAAATATATTTTCATTTGTAAATCAGGGCCTTTTCTATAAGTTTCAAGCCTTTTGTTTTTGTCAAAAATTTTAAAACACTTTTGTTAATTTAAATTTAAGAGCATTTTTCTTCAAATTTTTTTTTTTTGAACTTTTTCCTTTAATATTAATTACATTATTTTTTACCTTTTACTTTGGTTCTTTTATTATTTTCCTTCTAGAAGAAGGTTATTTAAAAAATATTAAAAAAATTATTTACTCTTTACTTGTACTTTATATTTTCTTAATATTGAAAAATATGCATACGGAGCAACTCAAACAATCCTCATCTATACGTATTCAGTTACTTGAAAGTTCAGCTCTCAATATTATGATAAGCTATTGCATTTTCACCTAAAATGCAACCTAAAAATAAAATGGGAGGGGGGTTAATTTGCGAACTCTGCTCGGCGCTAACTAATTCTTATTTTTAAATATTTTTCGGTGTGTTTCGGAAAATATACGTATTTCGTATTGTCCGCAGATGGTTTTGCCCTATTGCTTCGCGCATCAAAGTGGACGGATCGAGTGATGTGAGTCGGCCGCTTCAAAATTGTACAGGTTCGAAATTTATTATACCGTGGACTGCCAAACGATCGATACGTGTTTCCAAAATGTTCTTCTTTGTTCTTTCCCAAAAATTGTCGGAAAACCTAATCGACCCGTTTCTCAACATTGCTCTTTATTGCGTTATCATGCGCTGCAGCTCTCTCTCTCTCTCTCTCTCTCTCTCTCTCCCGGAACCGTCTTCGTATTACATAATTTAGCCAACGACAATCGAAACTCGACATTCTCCGCGTAAAACGGACGATCGACCCCGATGGCCTTACGGAGCGAAAATCCATCCACCCCCCCCCCCACCTCACCCTTCACGCACAACCACGAAGTCTCTTAACGACACTCCGCGCGGCTCCTACGCCTCCCCCCTCCCCCGTCCCTCTCACTCGGAACGCTTCACGCACGCGCACCTATATATATATATATATATACATACGACAATTGGATTAATTATACAGTCGATTAGTGCGGCTGGGATACGAGTGCGAGCGAGGGGGAACGGAGCGGGAGTGCAAGGGAAGGAGAAGCTTTAGCATATTCGGCGTCGCGCCGTCCGGTCCGGATATCATTTTACCCACCCCGGCGTGTCGGCTCGGCTATCAATCCCGGCTTGTCAGTCGCTGCCTGCTGCTTCTATATATACCGATGGCGAACGAGAAGGAGGTTGGGGGGGGGGAGGAGGGGCAACGAACCGGAGCAGGGGCGCGTGCGCGCGATAAAGATCCTCGTGTGGAGATACGCGCGGGTGTGTATATATATACAGAGTTTCGGCTAATAAGGCCGCCCACGGACGGGTGCACGCATCGCGTCACCGCCGCCATGGGCGGTGGGCCTCTTTAACGTCCGGACTCAGCTTTCCGGTGCAGCTTTTCGCCCGCGGCACACGTGGTCACGTGCGTATGCGTATGTGCGCGCGCGCACATACTATAGAGAGAGAGAGAGACAGACAGACAGACAGACAGAGAAGGAGGTTGCTTTTGGATTTCTTTGCTTTTCGAAACCTGCGAGGGTTGCTGGTAGTGCGTGGCTTCGCTGTATAAATGTTGTACATATAAAGCGCAGGCCGAGTCTGCTACTTGGACGGTCGGAGATTATATGCATGGTGTAGAGGATATGCTGTACGACATAACTGCGAGAGCGATAATTAATGAGGAAACGAGGGTGGGGCTCTTGCTTTTTTCTCGGGGCGTTACACGATATTATATTTTTGGAGGCCAGAGGCTCGTTGAGGGACGCGCTGTCGTTCGAGAAAACGGATTCAATGATTTTCGATGGAGATTGTAAAAAGGAGCCTTTGCGTTATTACAATTATCACAGAAATGTCAATAGTACACTGTCTGGATTTTAATTCAGGCGCTTTTCATTCGAATCATCGGAGCTCCTTACATAGGAATTCTTATGAAACAATTAATATTACGAGAAATTATTGCAATCAATTTGAAAAAACGATATAAGAAAATATTTCAAATTATTATATATATATATATATATATATATATATATATATAACTATTTCTTTGTCAAGGGGTATTTAGTAATATTTTTATTAATAATATACTATCTATTATAATAAATAATATAATATCTATTAAGTTTATTACAAAAATTTCATAATCATTTAAGATTCTTTAAATTTATACATATAATATGCTTATTATTATACAATCTGTAATTATGTATAAATTATATTCTTTAAGATTAATGATATTATATCCATTTTTTTATTATCAATAATTTTCACACGTTTTTTCCTTCTTTTTCTACAGCATGAATTATGTATTAGGCTGAGACTAGACAAAACATCTTAAGTGCAAACTCTGCTGTTTTACTTGGACATTTGCATTTACGCTAATTATATCGTCTGAAACATTATTTGAACAAATATACTGAGAGATAGACTATCGATACTACATTTTTTGCTTAGAAGCTGTGTTCTTTACGCACGCACGCTGAACTAGTAGATAAAATCACAAGAAAGAATTTTAAACAAAAGCGTTATTTTATCTAAAAACGACAAGTAGTTTATAGAACAATTATTCATATTTCGCCGTTTAAAATATAAACGTTTCGCGCGGCATGACGATGATAATACACGGTCGCCGAACGAGATGACGCTTTTGACTAAAAAATAATTTTTAGTTAAACTTCGTGCTTCCCGGAAATTTCTACCGTGACGCGTTTGTAAAAACAAATTTAGCCGTTAAAATTTACTTTAGGAAAACAGAATTTTTTTTTTAAGAATCGAAGCGAGAAGGATTAAGCAAGTGTCCTTTTTTCTGTGATGTAAGCAGATGTAAGTATTCTCTTTATATCTGACTCGTGTGTATAGGAATATGCGGCCAAAACCGTCTGTCCGTTTACGCAACGTTGCCGGAGCAACGAGCGAAATAAAGAGCCGAAATAAAAGTGTCGTATATATAATTCTCCGCAACCGGGCGAAACCGAATAAACCTCCTCCTTCCCTCCTCTCCACCCCTTGTCTCTTTTCTACCTATATCTATCTATCTATATCTATAGGTGTAGAAAAGAGGGCAGGGCACAGATATTTGCAGGTCTACTCGCGGACGCTTTCTTAATTTATATTATGAGGGAGAGAGACAGAGAGAGACAAAGAGAGAATGGGCCACGCGCACGGTGTGTCGAAAAGCCTCCCTGGACTGAAACGAGGACGACGACGGGGTGCAGGGGAGTGGGGGGTGGGGCGCTCGCGTGCTCCGTGTCCGCTGTCACGAGGCTATATAACCCTCTGGTTAATTTCCATACTCCTCCCCTGCCGCCACCACCGCCACCACCCCCACTCCCCATTCGCCGCGTTAACTCGGCTGGGTGACACGCCGCCGGATCGGGTCTCGGAAATCCGAGGGCAGGTCGCCTTGGCTGTTTTTCCTCTTCCACGTCACCCCCCCCCTCCCCCATCCGCAAACCCACACCAGGATTCGAAACCGCGAGGGAGGGGTGTGGACTCCGTCGTGGCTTTTATTCTCCCCTATTTTTGAGGCTCATTAATTTTTTCTCTAACTCTTGGGCGAGGACACATACTGCCTCTGCGGTCATACTCCGTGTATATATATGTGTATATATATAATCGCAGCAATATAATAGCCGCAGCAAACGGTTCGATGACGATCTCGTTTTATAGTATATGATCGATCGCGATCTTTACCCGAATTCGAACGAATTGCTAGTGATATATCTATAATATTTGCTTTTATAAGCGTATATTGAATGCGCAATTATCTGCCCCCCCTTTTCTCTCTCTCTCTCTCTCTCTCTCTCTCTCTCTCTCTCATTCTATATATAAATATATGAACAGAGAAAACGTCCACCGCGTGCAGGAGGGCGGTTTATTTCTATTGAGTAGAAATAAAAATTTGCCGAGTATACGCTTTATAGTGTTCAAATGGAGTTCAAATGGAAAGAACTTACTTTAAATTTTCAAACGTATTAAAACAAAATTAATGTGATATAATTGTTTGCTTTAGATTCTAATTAAGTACACAATATAAGAAGAACGTAATAAAAGAAAAATAATTATGTAATACATTTATTATTTTTCTTAATAATGTTAATATGTGCATTGTGTTATTAGATAACGATCTTATCGTAAGTAAATGACTGTTCCATTATCGTATTTTTAATATTTTAAACAACTGTTTATTATGATTTCTCGTCAATTTAATATTACAGTATAAATCGAATCTTGAAATCAATTCTTTTTTACTTGGAATTTTTACAGTCATAGGTTTAGAGACTCAATGAAAACTTAAATCAATATCAACACGTCTATTTAAAGTGATTTCTTTACAATAATCTACCTTCATTTTTATTTTTTCTTTAACAAATTTTTAAGGGCCTCCGAAATTTTACTAATGCAAGCAATACTCCCACCAATTCATTTTATACCTAGACCGACCATATTTATCTGTTTAACTGCTGCAGATCGTAGCGCATATTTTACAAGTTGCTAAAATATCCGTGTTCGGTTTTTCGCTATAATGTATGTTCTTATAGCATATGATATTTCTAAAATACAATACACATATATCCTATAGCTATTATGCAGTTTTCACGAATTATTTTGAAAATTCCGTGGACTTTTTCGAGTTCAGATAAGATGGTGAAAAAAATTTTGTAAATAACGAAAAAAACACTAAAAAAACTGAAATATCTACGATTCATCCTATACAAGTCTACTGCTGAGCTCATCGGTAAGACATGAGACTCAATCGTAGACCTAGAGGAACGAAGAAAATTCCAAGAATATACCAATACTCAGGTTACGTGGCAAGTGACTATGTGCTTTTGATTATACGTTTATGAGAAAAGTATAAAAAAAAATTCGAGAGAAATGGGCTTTATTTCTTTCTCGAAATTAGAAAATCTTCGTATACATTTACGAGGGTTACTATTTATATTTTGAGCCTTGGCCTACCAAGTATTTGCAGCCGTCATCTGGTGTGTCCAATTGAAAATTTGACCTTTTTAACCACCTTCGGAACGTTTCGTCCATTAAGTATAACATACGTTATATATAGCAACTTAAAAATTTTGTCTCAGCGAAAAAACGGAACTAACTCTATCAAGGCAAGAGTGCATCGACTTTTTTCGATAAAGCCCCATCCTTGGCCACTGTGAAACGCTGGTGTAATGAATTTCGTCTTGGCCGCAGTTTGCTCAGACGAATTCTAACGAATTCAGTAAAGATCGTCCAAACTCGCTTGTGGTCCCAGAAAACATTGATGCTGTGCGCGAACTGATAAAGCAAGATCGACATACGACATACCGTGGGATTGAGGTACCTTTGGTCATTAGTGTGACGAGCATGAATAAGATATTTCTTGGCCATTTAGGTGTTAAAAAGGTTTGTTCACGTTGGATCCCGCATAATTTGACAAAAGCTCAAAAAAATGCTCGTGTCAATTGTTGCAAAGAAATGCTCAAAAAATACAATCGCGATGCACCAAAAGTTGTGTATAACATCTGCGTCGAATCATCTGTGAGGAACCATCGATCTATGCGTATAAGCCCGAAAGAAAATAGCAATCCACTATATGGGTCTTCGCAGACGTGCCCAATCTTACCAAAGTTGTTCGTGCTCGAAGCACCTCAAAGCAAATGATCGTCAATTTCTTCAGAATAGCTGGAAATGTGGCCGTCGTACCATTAGAGCAACGTAGAACGGTGGATTCTGAATGGTACATAACCATTTGTTTGTCAGAAATGCTTTATGAAATAAAAAAAAACAATCGGCAACGATTCTTCATCTATATAATGCGTGCTCTGACAGATCGGTTCAAGCAAACGAATTTTTGACAAGCCAAAACATCAAATTGATGGATCATCCGCCTTATAGCCCTGATATGGCACCCAATGACTTCTTCTTATTCCCGCACATCACAAATTAATTGCGTGGTCAACGCTTGTCGGTACCTGAATAAACCGTTGATGCTTTCAAATACCATGTTTTGGAGGTACCACAATCTGAATGGAAAAAGTGTTACGAAAATTGGTTCGAACGCATGAAAAAGTGTAATGTTGATCAAAATGGAAAATACTTCGAAAAATAATAAAATAACTTTCTATAATAAATTACTGTCTTTTGATTATTAGGCTTAAAATGTAAATAGCAACCTACGTATCAAATTTGTTTCGTACGTCCTAGGAATATTATCGCTTGCTGTGCTACTAATAAACTCGGTTACATGTGATCTTAGAGCGCAACGTACATGTAGAAATATTCAGTTATATAATAATTATTTCTCTTTCTTTATGTAATCTGTTGTTTACCTCGATTTAGGCGTAAAAAAGAACATTTCTAAATATTCTTCTATATAAACGTAACGAGCATTGATTACCAATTTATTAAATATACCGTTCTCATTTATTTTTCATTTAATTTTTTTTTTCATGAACAATGAAAATCATGGAATTCTCGCTATCTAATCACGATGTGTACGCAAATCAAATGAGTTGAAATCACGCGAAGTCGTTTGAAGTCATAAGTATTTAATCAGTACATAAAACACTAAAATACACCGTGTAGAAATATCCTGAACGTATCTCCAGTACGAGCTAGATTCCAGTGAGCAATACCGACGATGTCCTCGAGTAGAATTTTTCCTTGTAATTATTCCATTTTCATGATATTCTATGTGTTATTCTATTAAATGTTGTCAACTTTACTTAATTTTTGTCTATATAGGAAAGGTCAGGAACAGATAGGAATATATATTTTGAAACTACTTACATGTCCTTTCTTTTTACTTACCCCTGTAAGTTAGAAATGCCTAGCTAAGATCGAAAAAAATATTCTATATTGCCCACGCTTTATCAACGATCGAGTGCTCATGTATATGAATTTATGATTTATTACTCGCATGCATCCAAAAATATAGTAAATTTTCTTTTTAATATCGACAAACTGCATAAAAATATATCAATTTAAATGTTAAAACTACTATTCTAATAATCAACTAAATTATTAATTGATTTTTCGTGCGGTATTATATAACGATATTATATAATGAAATAAAAAATCAGATGATTGAAATCGTCAGATGTCCTAGTTATAATGAAAGAAAGCAAAATAATGTATATATAGGATATTGTATTGTATTTTACATTTTTTCATAAATCTCTTTCAATAATAATTATTTCAACAAAAAAAATGAAATCTGTAAAAAACAATTTTTAACAAAAGTATACTAGATAGGCGAGTTTGATGTATTCTCAACATAGCAATAACTTTTAACACGTATTCTCATGTCCCTGGTAGAAATGCTAAACATTTTTAAGCTATAAACAAAGTATTTAATTATGAAGCAACCTAGTAATAAGCTATTGAAATGTGGTAGTAGTAATTAGCTTAACATTTTACGTTCCGGTCATTTCGTTTGATCTATAGATAAATTTTCTAAAGCTATTTTTTAGGTATTTGAGATCCATAATAGTTAGTTTCGTATTAGTGTATTTTTGGTTATGATTAAAATTTATCTTAAAACAAGGTTAAGGGTTATAACATACAGCCTATCTAAAAAATGAATGTCATTATTAAGCATTATTATCTAAGTTAATTGACGTTGATGTGAATGTAAATAAAACATTTACAGTTTTTTTCTGAATAATAAAAAAATTTTATATTATTTCAATTTAATTTTCTGACTAACATTTAGAATCAAGATAATCATTTATCTGAAATTCCATTTCCTTTTTGAACGTTTGAAGTATTTTTGTGTGTTGTTTCCAATAGTTAAAATAATAAAATTTCAAAGCTACGTTGATTTATAAAAATCCTTCTACAAATACCTATTTATAATATACAATAAATAACCTTAATATTATTACAATAATAATGACATGAAATTATTAAGTGTCTAATAATGTTTGCTATAATACTTCATATATCTCATGCTATTTGGAATTACGCGCGTGTCGAATTGTCGAACGTCCTCTGTCAGCTCGCCTGTACGTGTACTATACTGTGCGAAACCAGGTTAAATTTCTAATATTCAAAAGACTCCTTTTCAAAACAGACTTTATTATTCTTTTGTAATTTTTTGAAACTATTTACGTATCTTATGATGTTTATTTTATTCAATAAACAATATATTATCACAATATTGTATAAATATTAAGTTTTTCCACTGTAGTAATGGAAATTTACATTCGAATTAAAATGCTCATTTACTAGCCAGAAACAAGGTTCCAGCTTCAAACCTAGTTTCTACCTATTTTTTATTTTATTGACAATATTCACACTTTTCATTCTAAGATTTGCCTAGTTTTAAGCCACGATAGTTGAATCTATTTTGAATACCTGGTAACTACTTTCCAACCAATTGAAAACTGTTAGATTTGTACCAGGGCTATTTTATAAAAAATTTATATGAAATACTTTCCAAAAGTCCGAAATATATTAACATAAAAAATATTGTATAATTAAATTAAAAATCAGTTCACTAATATAGTCAAATGTCGTGTTGATTGTGATCAAGGCAAACATAATAATATATGAAAAAAGGCAATTAAAAAAAATAAATGGGAAACTTAATAATATATATTTAGTTAATATATTATATTATAAGTACTGTAATACCGATAAAAATATTTATTAATATAATATAATAATATATGGTCATAGCATATTAAGAAATTTACAATTTATAAATCTTATATGTATTTTATAAAAACTTTATAGAATATTTTTCTAAAGTCAGTAACATATTAAGATAAAAATAAAAACATAATAATATATGTAATTGTATTATAAATCTTTTCATTGAAGAACCAAAAACTTTTCATATACCAGAACAATATTTATACATATGTTTCTAACATACATTCCGAAATAGATTAATAAAAAAAATTATATTACGTAATAACAACTTAAAACAATGGGTCATGAAAACAAATGGTCGAGTGTATTTTATATGCACCCCTGTAAATAACAAAATGTACAGTTTACAAAAAATATAACTAAAACTCTAAAAAATAATAATAAATAAATAGTTTTAACGCAATGCAGCTTAATAAAATAATGAGAACATTTAAAAATAGCCGAGTTTATTTTCACATCATTTTGTACATTCGGCATAAATGGCATCCCTTGTGTCTTTTTCTAAAAGCATTAATAAAAGTACAATGAGTAGGCGAATAATAGATATTAAAATGAGTATGCACTTGTTATCAAATTATAATAAGCAGAGCACAAAGAAAATATGAGTATTTCAATATCACACGAGTAGGTGAAAACATTCTTACTAAAAATTTATAAAAATATATATAACAAATAAATACTATTCACTTGTGCATTTATAAGACAGAAATAATTATTTTGGATAATCGATGTTGTTAAGTGAACGTTCTTCCGCTATTTACTCTGATGATTCATCATTATTAAGAAAAAATAGGAGCCAGGCACTTCCCACAAAGTTCAAGCTGTTTCCTTTTTTAAATAATTAATTTTAGCATAAAAGAATTTTACGGTAGATAGAGAAATCTGAATAAATAAGGCTTTATTGATAAATAAATTTCAATTTTGTAACTACATACATTTTAAATAGCCAAAAATGTGAATAGTAATATGATTTATAGTTTATTACGAATGAATGAATTCTAAAGATTATATGAAGTTTCAGAACACGTATCTGTCAAATTTTTACAACAGCTTCTCTGATCTTATATATTCTATTTCCTCTCCACCACTGTGTTCGTCCTCGAATAAACGCTTATGCATGCTATTGTAGCCATGTTCCGACCATACGTCCTGATGCAATTTTTCCAAACCTATACATGTATATATATAGGAAGGGCGCCTCAACGTAAAACTGCCAAAGCCCCTGCACGCGCATATTACCGACCTAATGGCCCGTGATTGATACACGCGCGGGACAGGTCACGACTATGCGTCTATGTATATATATATATAGGGGAGGGAGAGAATCACACATAATTGAATTGATCGGTGTGAATGCGAGTATATATATATATATATATATATATATATATATATATATATATATAGGAAAATCAGATTGACGCTATAATAATATAATCGGAAGCTCGCGCGCGAGGCTGGAGCAGCGTGCGCGAGATAAACCGCTTTGGGCCATATATGCGGGATCGCTGTGCTGATTTTTGACGCGCTTCTCTTCCTTCCTTCCTTCCTCCTCAGCCGACCACCACCCCCTCTCTATACAAGCAGGAATGGATGGGAGAGCACGCGCGCGCGTGCACACACACACACACACACACACACACACACACAGAGCACTCTCTCTCTCGCGCGCGCGCGCGCTTTACGGTGGATAAAGTCGCCTATAATCGGATTTTGACGATTGAGTTCTCGATCTCGTCGCGTGCGCAGCCCCTTGGAGTAGGAGGGAGGTTTTTGATAACCGATGCATGTGGTTGTTTATATATATATATATCTGAAGCTATAATTCCGTAAAGATGCGATATCGTTTATCTCCGTGTTATGAAAATGAATCCTTTTTATTTTTTAATCTATCTTTGCATAATTTTTATGTAGTAGATTATGTCATTTCCTTTATCAATTACATACATATGAATGACATTAGAAAACTGAGATATTTGTCAAGTTTATTGATACCTATTTCCTTGGTTTATACACGTTACAAAGGTTAATTAGTTCATTATAATAATAATAATATGAAAAGAAATAATAGACCGAACCGTTTTACATCAGTTGAAAATGAAAAATGTTTAGATTATACTTGCTAACGCGTAAATCGTCGTTTTTGATTTATTATTAATAAAAACTGAAAATTTAATTGATTTTTTTTAGTCTGATCGGGATATCTATGTTTAGATTAAATATCAAAACTTCTAAATTTTTCAAATGAATTGTCAACAATTACAAGAGAAATTCAATCCCAAAGGATTTTCATTATACTTGTCACGATAATCAACATCAGGCGAATCAATAATCAGAATCAATTTCAATTTGTTTACATTCAATAAATTAATATAAATATTTTAAAACGATTTTACAATTTTATTGATAAAGTACTATAATTTTAATGCTCGTAATGACAGTCAGATTGCCGTCTTTACAATCACTTCCGTATCATCTGAAATGGAAAATTTGAATTATAAAAGTCAGTAAAATAAATCACTAAAATTACTGCTTTGAACTGAAACGGATTGCAAATTATTTCAAATAGTATTTCATATGATGTTTTGAAGGACGATTGCAAAAGCTACATATGATTCCCTGCTAATTAAATATGCCTCCTATCTTTATACCTTGGCAATCAAAATATGATGAAAAGCATTAATTGAATTTTGGACAAATGATACAACGAATTCATGAATGAGTAAGTTCCGAGTATACGTAGCTTCTTAGGATTGCGCAAAATCTTCAACGTACCATATCTAATATAACCAACTCGTATTTCATTCTCGTCCCATAAACAAGTCTCGCAGCACAATCGACCAAATCCTGCCCTCTTCGGCCTCCTCCCTCCCAGTACTCGCCCGAGCATCCCAGTAGTTTTTCGCCATATATAGATAGATACTCTCCTCCTTCTCCCATGGCCGTGCCGCCGAATCCCTTGGACAGAGACGCCTGATGCGCCATTCCAATCTCCCCCCCCCCGGGAGGGGAGTCCTTACTGCGTAAACGGGGGCTTCTTCGAATATCGGCGCACTTCACACCTCCGCCAAATACAGAGCGAATCAACTAACGGTGCATTAAACATCATGAAAACGGTTCAATTTCCAAAATCCATCGAATCTCCGCGCCTTTGTCTCTTCGGCGGCCCTGTACACTGTTCGTATGTCTATATATAGACGCGGCGTCCCTGTTATCGTCGTTGTCGTCGTCGTCCTCGTCGTCATATAGGAGGCGCAAAACAGCAGCAGTAGGAGAACTCCCCATGCGGTCGGTAGAGTCGGCTTTACCGGGAGAGCCCAGCGCGCCCGCGCGCGAACAACCATCATGCATATTCAAAAGCTATACATATATATATATATATATATATATATATATATATATATATATATATATATATATTGAGCGCCAATACCACGCGACCAGAGAAACGAAGAGAGGCAACGTCGAGCCTCCTGCTTTCGCACGGCATCGTCATCAGCGTTGCGTGCGTGTGTGTGTGTGTGTGTGTGTGTGTGTGTGTGTGTGTGTGTGTGTGTGTGTGTGTGTGTGTGTGTGTGTGTGTGTGTGTGTGTGTGTGTGTGTGTGTGTGTGTGTGTGTGTGTGTGTGTGTGTGTGTGTGTGCATGGCGAACCGAACAGGGCGACGGTCAATTAAAATGTCGGTGGCGGCTTCCATCTATGATGATCGACATTCTCCGCAGCTTATGAAGGGAACGAAAAGATTCGTTTATTCGAGGCGTGCATGACGCGAACTAACAGTGGTATATGCAATAAAAATTTTGTCAGTTTCAATATAATATATGAGTGTACATGAAGTATGCTAGTATATTGCTAAGAATTATCGAGATTGCCGCTGATATGAAAGTTACCTTTCTAAACAAAATACACGTATTATAATTATAATAGAAAACTAAATATATTTAAAAAATTATTTTTATTGAATTTATTTTGTTATTAGATTATGTTTAATTAAAATTTAAAGAAAGCAATTAATATTATATTCTTTCTATTATATTATAGGATTATAAAATGTAGCATATCATTGAAATAAATATTTTAAGTATAAACACATATTTTTCAATTAAGTATCAGTTCTTTTATCTATTTATCGATTTATTTTTCATTTCATAATCTTTGGAACCTAAAAGGTCTATTTCGGTAGTAATAAATACATAAATGTTACAGTTGAATTTTTAGATAAAGAATATCCATAAAGAAACTAAAAATACACATTTCACGCACACAACGTTATACGTAATTTAATTAATAGAAGCTGATAGTAGATTTACTTTCTTAAAATAGTTATTTTTCAAATAATCTGAAAGTGTTCGACGCAGTTAGATCGCAAGGTGCAGTTTCTTAATAAATCAGAGAAGAAATCGATTGTAGAGCTTGGAAAAGATATTAAGATGCCAACATTTAGTGATGGGTTGACATTTTATGCCCTGAGTTTTAGCATAAAGTTTGTACAATCCGTACCAATCAGGATGTTTTGATCTTGAAACGTTTTTTTAAATGGGTCGAATCGATATAGTATTATTACACATATTGTGTTTACGTTATGCTAATATAAAAGTAATGGATTTTAATAATCTTTTACCTTTTGAATCATTAATAAAACAGTTCTAGTACGTATGATGGATATTCAAGTTGCCTAAAATAATTCAGTTTCGATTTTTGCCTTTATTAGATATACTAATTAAATTCCACCGATCTTCCGTTATAATTTTTCTTAGAGCTCTATAACATGTAATTAGGTCTAAATTAGGGTTAGTATATTTTAAATTCATTCCATAAGATTCCATTGATTCGTATGGAGTATTTCACATATGAGTATATCGCGCTTCCTGTTTATCTACTTCGGCCCTTGCAATATATTGAGAATCTTGGAAATTTGATCAAATTGTTTTTTTTTCAGCCAGGCTTCAACAAGGATTAGGCTATCGAATTCTTTTATATGCTTTCTAATTTCATTTTTTTTAACATTCAGACTTTTATTGGATTAAAGTAATATTTTTAAATTATGCTCAAAGGTCGAGCGACGTAATATTTAACTTAGCGGCGACTATAAATTTTATAGTATATGTATAGGTTCGCTCTTTTATATGAATTTTGCCAAATATGCTGAATAAAATTTGTTGGGGTTGATTATATGGTAGCGGAATAATATTAGTATTTTCGTAAATTATATTTTTGTCTGGACGGAGCTGCTTCTCGATTTTTTCCATGGCAGCTTTACTTCGCTTATTTTTTTACCGTTCTTATCCAATTTATATAAGTTTTACTTTTGCTTTGAAAATAATAAGTATTATTTGTTGTATTTTGTAGATAAGGAGCGTCTTCGCTGCTAATTGTGGAAACGACAGTAGGCGATTCGAGACGCTTGAATACTGTATTTAATGTGCTTTAGAATGGCTTACTGTTTAACACAGATTCTGCAGCGGATAGTTCGGATAGGTGTAATCGTTGTCTTAATCTTGTTACGTAAACATAGGTGCTTGGCGTAGAATTCGTTGAGTGTCAATTTGAACTTTATTACAATGCTTTAAAATGTGTTCCTATTAATTACACGAAAAATTTTTTCTGAAGAGAAATATATATATGTGTGTGTGTGTGTGTATGTGTGTGTGTGTGTGTGTGTGTGTGTGTGTGTGTGTGTGTGTGTGTGTGTGTGTGTGTGTGTGTGTGTGTGTGTGTGTGTGTATGTGTATGTGTATGTGTATGTGTATACTGATCTAATATATCGATATTAATTGCCATCAAAGGTGGAATTTTTAATACATCTTATATTTTGTCAAATATTTATTTTCTAAAATTTAGAGTCTGGACGATCGTTGATCGTCGTGTTTTGTTTCCACGTAATTTATACTTGATGTCGGTAGTACTCCAATTTTATAAAAGTGCTCTATAATTTCACTGCGAGTATTGAGCTTACATTTGAAATTATTATTATCTTTGTTTGAGAAACAGGAGGACATATTTCAAGTATTTGGGAACTAACTCTTACCTTGAGAGCTTTTAATGTGAGCCTTTAATAGTGCCTGGACTATTAATGTAAATACAAACACGACTTCGAGAAATGCGGGAAATTTACTTAATATTATTTGGATCGATCATACTACCCAATGCACGTCAATATTCTTGAATTGGCATGCTCTTTTGTATAAACTTCTTGTTGCATATTTTTGATATATAAAGTGCTTAGTTCCAACTTTTGAAAGAGATACTAGATCAGTACTGGTTTCCATCTTTAGTTGACGGGCACTCTTGTAGACAGAAGCCTTTGTCTTTCTTTGATATATTTTAAATTGTTTGTACCACGCATTCGTATACGCTTTTCGCTTTATGCAGAACGGTCCACTTTTTTATTCGTTTTCACTCATGCCGATAGTTAAAATCTCGATTGTTTAAAATTAAGTTATTTTTCGAGAGTAATAAAAACACGTCTACACATGTGACTGTATCAAGCTGAACCATGATTCAGTTCTCTCCATTTGACCACTGTATTATCTCAGAGCTGCTATTTTTACATATGTTCATTCAGCATTGCCTTTGCATATGCGTTGGACGTTTTCTTCGCTAACTCTATCGTAAAATACTGGAACTTTTACTGAAACGGTTTTCGATTAGTGATTTCAAGATATATTTACCTTTGTCTCAAGTTCTTGCCTGGGCAAGTTTCAAGCTATAAATACATATCGAATATAGCAATAAAATTTCTCTAAAATTTCGGTCAATCTCGCTTCCGGCTTCTTCAAGTGAAAATCGCAAAGATTCCAGGCTATTTTTCGGTGGTGATCAATATTTAATAAGAAAAGTATAGTATATTATAATACCAAACGAATGTACGAGCAAGCTAGCGACCATCTTAGACGAGAAAATAACTTATCGATTGTGGTATTAATGCTTTTGTTATTGCAATAATGAACTTGGATACTGCTGTTATATAACCGTCAGCGATATCTATACTATTTTGGTTAAAATCCTTAAATATTTACGCTTTTTATTTTATAATGTTTCTTTGAGTATTTAATACGAGATATGCGAATAGAATGGACGGATCCCGCGTATATATACTGGCTGCGGACACTGTCGTTATCAGTCTGCGTGACTGTTTTCACGATGTCTTCATCCCAGCAAACTCATACATATGCGTATACGTGTTCGGTTTATGCATTGCCTCAACTTCATAGTCTCCGCTGCTGTATACTGGGACGAAGACGTGTCAGAGCAATGAGAGATTGTACAGTTCGGGATATTTTTCGAGCTATTTTTACAGGCGATTTTCATTTTTTCATTTTCAGCATTTTGCTCGGGTTATTTGGACTGGCAAACGTGTAATTTACGTCAAGGAAGGGAATTTTGTATTAAAAATAAGTTGCTTAATAAGCTTTATTCGCGATTCATCACAGGCCATAAGAAGATATATTAATAAAGATTCATATTGTTTTTATGCATAAATGAGTTATAAAACGGCTAAGCTAAATTTCACTTTTATTCCTGTAAAAGTCAAATCGTGTATTATAATCACATATTATACGAGGTACATGCGAAAAGTATAGTTCACTATATTGTAATGACGGAACTACTCAGTATCTCCAAAATTTAGGATCTAGCATGCATTTTTTACCTAAAATCCAGTTGAGTTAACTATTGTTATAAAGAATGAAGTATACTGTGTAGTCTACCTTTAACAAGAATCCCGGATTTTTGGCAAGGTTTAAAGGAAGGAATAGCAATGAAGCTTTAATGAGCATAAGTAAGAGAAAAGTAATTTTTTTCCGTTATTGTATCAGTCAATTTTACGCGGGCTAGCTATAATATAATGCCAAGAAGAAATACAATTTTGTCCACGAAATCAGACAATATTATATTGATGCACAACTAACGAAAATTGTATTTGTAGCCATAGTTCAACTCGAAATGTTTTTCCTTTTAATTTGATTCCTAAATAAAACCCGATGAAGGTCGAAACGAAAAAAAACGACGTTCTTATCTTGTCGTGCGAGCACACATAAAGACGCATTTGTCGCGTGTTAACTTTACATGGATGTGAATTCAAAACGCTGTCTTTGCCTTATCAAAAACAAGCACACATATCAATCTTTTTCGAACGTCGTTTCACAGAAACAATTGCTCAAAACCTTTTCAATCAACTGTAATTAATGCTTACTCAAATATTTGTAAATTTAGAGCATTCTTATTCACTAGACATAGACACTGCTGATCTACGTCTAATTATTCCAATTATGCATTTATTTGATCTATCCGAATAATTTACTACCATTAGTATCTTATGAAGAGATAGCGTGATATTCAGAGTGACATAAACTATATTTTCTCATAAATTTAATTTCATAAATTTAATTTATAAATTACATGTGCGTTACTTCAAGCGTGGAAAGGCGTAGCAACTTGACATGAAATCAATTGAATTTGGAAATTATTTAAAAATTTGAATTTAAAAATTACATACTATGTTGTGCATAGTATGTAAAGCATGGAGTTCTCTATAGACAGTCAGTTCTAATACTATGCTGAACGTGGCGAATCGCATGTAGTTGAAGATTAAATCAAATAGTTAATACTTATTAGAATAGACACATCCCATCCTGGATTTATTATCCCCAAAAAATTATGATTTTAGTCAGTAGATACGAGGGTGGATTGATAAGTTTCCGGCCTGACCAAGAAAAACAACGTTTTTAAGAATTTTTTTTTCTCAACATAATCTCCTCCAAGCCTGATACATTTCTCATAGCGGTGTTCTAGTCTAGTACTTACCGCCAAGCCATTTTTTGAGGTTAGGAAACAGATAATAGTCACTCGGGGCTAGGTCTGGAAAGTAGGGAGGGTGCGGCATCAACTCAAACTTCCGTTCGTTGATTTTAGCCATCGCAACGATTGTCATGTGCGCTGGTGCGTTATCGTGATGAAACAAGATTTTTTCTTCGTCAGATGAGGTCGTTTAATTTTTACTTCGTTGCTCAAACGTTGCAATAAGACTGCTTAATATTGAACAGTGATAGTTTTACCATTTTCAAGGTAATCAATGTTTATAATACCTCTTGAATCCCAAAAAATAGTAGCCATAAACTTGTTAGTCGATAAAATTGTTTTTGCCTTCTTTGGAGTTGGTTCCCCTGATCCAATCCACTGTTTAGATTGTTGTTTGGTTTCAGGAGTGTAGTGAGACCCAAGTTTCATCAACGGTTACAAATCGGCGCAAAAATTCGCTTGGATTATGCTTATACAATTCCAAATTGGCGGTAGAAATGTTCTTTCGAATCAATTTTTGGTCGACTGTTAGCAAACGCGGCATCCATCTTGTACATAGCTTTTCCATATACAAATGTTGGTGCAAAATATTTTGTATAAGTTCATATGACATCTTATAGGTCTCAGCTATCTCACGCACGTTTAATCTGCAGCCTTTCAGTTCTATTTGATGGATTTTTTCGATCATATCTGGAGTTGTGACCTCAATGGGGCGTCCTGAGCGAGGCTCATCAGAGGTGCGCACACAACCCTTTTTCAACTCGGAAACCCACTGCTTAACAGTTGAATATGATGGGGAGGATGTCCCCAGTGTTGAGGCTATCTCTTCTTTAATTTCCTTCGGCGTTAACCCCGTCATATAAAAATATTTGATGACAGTATGATTTTCCAGCTTTTCCATTTTTACGAAAAACACAGAGGCGTCTTGTCCAGCATGCTCTCAAACCTAAACTAACATGGCGATCGGACTGAAACTATAACTACAAGTTATCTAAGGATGATACTATAGAACGCCATCTCAAGGTAGGCCTAGTGGTGCCATCTCTTGGCCAGGCCGGAAACTTATCAATCCATCCTCGTATTCCTCGATAAGGCCGAATTTTTGACTTGGTGCTTCTACCGATCCATTTTCTTTGTGCCGAATTCACTTCCTTTTATGGTCCCAGCATTATTCATTCTGAAATCCATTAAATACTTCTAATTTATTCTACTTCTTTCTCAATAATTTATATCTTTTTACACATTTTAACAGCAGTGACGAAGTTAAATATTAAGCATTGAAATAAAGATTTTTTATAAATCCTTACTTCTATTGTATAGATTATGAATACGATTATTATTATTATTATTATGATTATTATTATTATTATTATGATTATTATTATTATGATTATTATTATTATTATTATGATTATTATTATTATTATTATTATTATTATTATTATTATTATTATTATTATTATTATTATTATTATTATTATTATTATTATTATATTATTATTATTATTATTATTATTATTATTATTATACTGAGGACACCTTTCTGGTTGGATACGCAGATGATGTAGCAGCCGTTATCATCGCTAGAGATTATGACGCTGCACAGATGCGACTCAACCAGGTGATGCGTCGAGTGCAGAGATGGATGGAGAACAATGGGTTAGAACTGGCGGCGGCGAAAACGGAGATCGTGCTCCTAACTAAGAAACGTATCCCAAAGATACGCCTTATGCAGGTTGGAGACACGACGGTGAGTACCAAAGCAGCTGTAAGGTACCTGGGGGTGACGCTTGATTCCAAGCTGACCTTCTGGGACCAAATAAAAAAAGTGGCGGATAGAGCTGCCCGAGTAACAGCACAACTTAGCAGGTTGATGGCCAATGTTGGTGGTCCAGCACCCTGCAAGCGGTGTCTGCTCATAAGGACAGCTGAATCCATCATGCTATACGGCGCGGAGGTATGGGCCGATGCACTGATGGCCCAAAAATATAGAAAAAGAATGGCGGCAGTGCAGCGTAGAGGGGCATTACGCATCGTGAGCTCCTACCGTACGGTCTCCGAGTCGGCGGTGCTGGTAATCGCATGTGTTACCCCCATTGATCTCCAGGCACAAGAAAAGAAATTTGTCCACCAGAATAAGAATATTCTCGGCAGAATAGAGGCAGCTGCGCGGGCCAGAGCTGTCACGATAACCGAATGGCAGAAGCGCTGGGAGAGGGATCCGCGTGGCCGATGGACGGCTCGTCTGATCAATCAGTTAAAGCCATGGCTCCAGAGGTCGCACGGAGAGGTTAATTACCACCTCATACAGCTCTTATCGGGGCACGGTCGGTTTCGATCCTATCTCCACAAGATGGGGAAAGTACCGGATCCGAGCTGTGCCCACTGTTGCGCTCCCCGAGACGATGCACTTCACACATTCTTTCAGTGCGAGGTGTTTCGCCTTGAAAGGGAGTGCCTCTGTAGAGAAATAGGACCATGTGGGCCTGATAATATCGTTCGGCTGATGCTAGAGAGCCATGAGAAGTGGTCCAGGATTTGCAATTTCTGCAAAGCCATCCTGGACCACAAAAGAAGAATTGAAGAAGGCGTGTAAGCCCGCAAGGGCGAATAGGATGGCGCAGCCCAGAAGTAATGTCCTCATAGACGGTTCCTGGGCTGCACTTACGCCATCGTGAGGAGGTCTCCTCGGTGCACGCCTATCGACCCCGACTCGTTGCTCTTTTCAGAGCTGTGGGAAGCAGTCGAAGGGAATGCACTGCGGAGGTAGTTTTTTAGTGGGTATGCCCTTCACAGGTGAGTCCTACATACCCGGGGACCGGTCTCCGGGATCCATAAAGGATTTTTCTCCTCCTCCCCAAAAAAAAAAAAAAAAAAAAATTATTATTATTAATAGTAGTAGTAGTAGTAGTAGTGCTGGTAGTAGTAGTAATGTTTCTAGCAGTTACTATCTGCTTTTTTTCTTAAAAAGTATACTTATTCTTCACGGCATTATTTAGCATAAAATAAAATATTTAACAATAATGCTAGTACGGCTTTGAAAATATAGAAACGTCATGATAAAATTATACTTGCTAATGCTTAAAATAATTTATTCCATGTTATGTTTCAAACTGCAGGAAAGAACAAGCATAAATCACCATAAATAAAATTTCAAGTCTGTATCTAAGAGTAATTTACTATTTCTATCAGAATGAGTTAAAAATACCTGATTATTATGATTATTATTAATTGTTGTAAATCTTTATATAGAAGAATTTTGAAATACTTTATACATTTAGATACGCTGTTTCAATACTGTACATTAAAAAATGGCGTGCTTTCATATTATTTTTGTATTCATTTTGATCTCAAGTGCACTGCCGATTAATTCTGGTAAGTATCGTTGATTTAATCAATTTTTTAAATAATTCCTTTAAACAATAATTATTTATATAACGTTTAAAGGGAACGAAAACACATTTTAAATATAATATGGATTATGACGTAAAAATGTTTAAATATAGCAATGAAGTCTGAATAATATAATATGATGTTTTGCATTCACTGTCTCTCTGTAACTTTAAATTCATTTACATTTTTTCAACATAAAAAGTTTTATCTTGAAGTAAAAAATTTTCTCTATTTAACTACAAATTAATATTTATTTTGTCTCTCTATATTTATTTGTTACAAGCAAGAAAAATTTTTCTTTTACAACAGTGTGCTTAATTATTCAGTTGGATCTACGTATAATACTTTTATGTAACAGATTCGGCTCTTTCGAGCCGAATGTCGCAATGAAAAATGCTCGATTACCGAATGTTTTGTGATATCCAAATTTTATGATATCCTAAAACGAGGTTTTTATCTACATATATTTGAGATTTTATAGAATTATAAATCAATGTTTTTTGAAACTATTAAATGTATTTTAAAAAATAAGACATTTGTTATTAATGGTGAAACCGTTACAAATATTTGTTAATGTTATTTTAAATGAACTTATGTTTTATTTCAATATCTTTATTTTTCATTGATAGAGAGGCTTCAAAAGACGGGTAACAGATTTGGTCCGAATTGATAAGAAAACTCTGATTAGCTCCAAAACTCTTGTTGTTTGTATTTGCCTCTAATTTAATTTGACACTGAATTCAAACAAAAATCTTTTCAATATCAACGTTCTTATCAACTTCTATGTCCGCAAATGTTTCGTTTCTTATTTAAAAAAAAAAATTCAGCTGAATATATATAGGCGTTTTGATCGATTACCGAATTGCGTCAAAACTCATGCATTTACCATTGGCTTCATATTAACTGACAATTACTAAGAAAAGATACATTTGAGGACATTATTTTACTTGAAGTAGTATCATTTATTGAATACGGCACCAAAAGAATAGATTTTCATTAAAAAATTGACTTGACTCCATATTGCATTTAATTTTATTTTTAATCGTGAGTAAAGTATTATATTTTGGGAATGGGAGCTCATTAGGTGTTACATCTTTGTATGGCTCATTTTGAAGGTACTCAGAGTTTCCTTGATCCATATGGACCAAATTCTTTATCCAAATGATATAGCTTATCATATGATATATAACAATTTAAATTAAACGCTTAAGCTACTTATGCACTGGCGTCAACTAGGTGAATTAATTACTTCCAAGTTCTGAATGAATATACAAATTCGTCTATGCAAATGCACCAATGGAAAAGCCATAAACCTGAAAAAATGTTTGACTATGTCAAACAAATAAATTAAAATAGCGGGCATATTTTCGTATGAGCTTTGCGAATTCGGGTTGTGGGGATTCGGGATTTTTGGGTTTAGATTTGTGACTTTACATGAATACAATCATCTACCCTAAGATCATTGGAAATTGAAGAAAATCGAAATTTTATTCTTTGAAAGGCATTAAACTGTTTTTGAAAAAAATCTCCTCTTATAATTCTATATAATTTTAAATATATCTAAAATCCGTTTTACATACTTATCAGCAACGATATCTCAAAAATCTGAGGTATTTGAGCGTGCTTGTTAGCTGATTCGGTTTTAGGAACACAAAATCTATTGTGAGTTCATCATTTGTGTTAAATATGAGAGTTATCTCTATCTATGTAAATAATTTTTTTTAAACAAAAACGTAATAAAAAATAGCGTCGTGTACAGCAGCTTCTTTATAATATAGTATACCGAAGAATGTTAAAAGTATTTTGCTTTATAGGGTACAATATCAATTACCGCAGAAGTACTGTTGATATAACCCACAGTCTATAGGCATTCTATTCCTCTAACCGGTTCTAAATATTTATTTCTGAAATTTTTTTTACAAATTAAGTGGACCAAACGAGGTCAGACAATTAAGTGGTGGGACCGAGTTTATTTCTCGGCGTGTGGTACCACTGCGAACCTGTAACTCCACCACCATAAGATCAGATCCCTACTCTCTCGATAAAGACCTTAACGACCCTTGTACAATCATTTCTTTGCCAACTGTTTAGTGCTTTGTAACAATACGCGAGTAGTACATGTCACGAAAATGGAATAGAGAAATTTAGAGCAACGGTGCGCGATAAAATTTTGTGCGAAACTCGGCGAAACTAAGACAGGAACTTATGAAAAAGTGCTTAAAGTGTATGGTAGTGATGACCTGAGTCGTAGTCAGGTGCTACGGTGGGATACCGAGTTTCAAAAAGGCCGTGAGAGCGTGAAAGCAAGGTGCGGAGAATGAGCAAGTCAAAGGTGAAAACCACGTTCATTTGCTTCTTCGATAGCAAATGGGCGGTTCACAAAGAGTTTTTACCAACTGGGCAAACCGTAAATCAAGTATTCTACCGCAATGTACCCGAAAAATTACGAAAAAGGGTGCTCAGAATGCATCCAGAGATCGCGAAGGCTTGGGTTCTGCATCACGACAATGCTCCCTGTCACAGTGCGTTCAGTGTCTCTCAGTTTGTGGCGCCTAAAGGTATCGCAACATTATCATAACCGCCCTATTCACCGGACATGTCACTGTGCGACTTTTTCTTATTCCCCCATTTGAAAAAATTCGTCAAAGGTCGACATTTTGACTCCGTTGAAGACATCGAAGAAGCTGTGACGAGAGTACTCGGAGAGGTCCCATAAAAAGTGTTCCAGAATTGTTAGAAAAACGGGAAAACTCGCTGGAATATGTGTATAAATGCGGGGGGAACTATTTTGAAGGGTATCGCAGCGCTGTACCCTAATTTTTAAATAATTTTTTCGCATTACTTAATTGTCTGACCTCGTATTCTACATAACACTACCTTGGATTTTTTATATATAGCAATCGTTCATTACAATTTAAAAGCTGTACGAATAAAATTCAATTTTTTATTAAAATTTAGAGTTGATAGCTGAAAAACTTATCGGGGGAGATCCAGCAACTGTAGGAGATTTTAAATATCAAGTTGGAATAATCGGCAAACGTAATAACAGCAGGTCAGCTTACTTAGCTTGTTCCGGTGGTATTCTTAATGACTTTTTTATATTAGGCAATACTGAATGCTTTATAAATCCCCATGAAAATTCGTTGCTGAAGTTACGATTTTACGTAATTTTGGCGTCGATAAATTTAAAGGATGATTTCAAAAAGGAGCATGACGTTATATACATATATACGTTTACGGAAGCTCCTTTAGCGAGAGGACATTATGTTTCGGTTTTACAGGTAAATTTTGATTACCTTTGAAATCAAAAATAAAAGATTGCATTATTCTCGATTTCAACTTCCCTAATGTAATTATATATTTGATATTCTAATATTTCAGCTAACCGATAGTTTACATTTGCATGTAAATTTTCATTTGCAAAAGATCAGTATACCGTTCGAAAATGCACTTTTTGTTTGGGAATCTCGCGTAGCTGGATATGGATTTTCATCGTATCAAGAAAAGAAACAATATACATCTAAAGATAAGCCTATTATAACAAATACGAAGGACTTTTCATTAACGTGGGCAAGAGCCGAGATCATGACTGAAACAGAATGTGATAATTCGTACGCAGAGCTTGACTTATCAAAACTAATGTGTGTTAAAATAAAACCAGGGAGATCGGTGCATGGTGGTCTTTGTACAGTAAGTCTATATATATATATATATATATATATATATATATATATATATATATTTCTTTAATATTTTAGTATTTCTTTAATATTGATGTTTTCAAATAGTGGTTTAACCTTGGTGTTTGAGCGTTAAATGTTGCCTTCACGGCGTAAACCATGATTTGTTGCCTGGTATATCAAATAATAATGTTCGTAATCTATGACCTGCTATTTTATATTTCGATTACAAGAACTGCTAATTTAATGTAAAATTTCATTTCAACAGTTTTCTAGTGCAGATTATGCTGGGCTCGAGGTTTATGAAAAACTTCGTAAAGTGATAATTTTAAATTTTCAGAAGCCATAACTTGGATATTGTACAATATGTTAATAATATAATGTTTCTCTGATCAAAATTTTATAATTACAGGATACAATTTTTGTTACAGCAAGAGGAGGGCGCTCCACTCGTGATTGACGATTATGTCGTAGGAATTGCAAACAGAAATCGTCAAGATTGTGACGATAGCATTTACGGACACCTGTTCACCAAGATATCCTATTACATTGATTTTATTAAAGGAGTGACCCATTCACGCCATATAAAGGGCACTGTTGTTCATATTAATCGGCCACATAAACTGTCAGTTTCGGGATAAATTTGATCACTGATATTTTATCAAGATATAAAATATAGGTTCGGAAAACAATAAAATTATAAATTAATATGAATTAAATAAAACGCTTATTTTCATAATACAGACAAATAGTAATTAAAATGTACTGTGAAATAACAGACCAATGAAAAAGTTGAAATATTGAGATATACTATTGAGAAGTAACATTCAGATGTCATTCAGGCTCCAACTATAATACAAGCAGCATACATCGTTTGCAAAGAAGACTAATGTATTCCAACTTTAATACAAAATATTTCAACGTAGTTGATTTATTAGTAATTAAATAATATACACGTGTGTGCATGCGTAAATCTAGATTCCTAGAGATATTAATATGTGATATTTATATACTTTGTAATATATTAATTTAAGAAATTTATTAGATTAGAAAATTCTTAATTTTCTTTATAATTTAAAAAAATATATACCTAGTCACTTAAGCGTTTATTAACACTAGCGCAGAATCACTGAATTTGATCATAAATTATTTTTCGTATGCATCACTTAGTAACGAGATAGAATTAGCACGAAGGCCCACAGCCGATCCCGTTCTGTTCGCGAGTATAATCTTTGATGGTCGGATGATTCAATCCTTTGAATGGGAGAGTGGTAGATTTTCCAACTTCAGAGGATTTGTCCAACTGGTAATCAGAGTTACTTTACTGAATATAATTTCAAATCCACTATCTGGATACTATAGCATCTTTTTTCAAAAGAAATGTCATAAGCCAAGTGCAGATCATACTCCTTTAATACACCAAAACCTGCAGTTAAATAAAGATTAATTAAATAGAAAACAATTATTCTAAGACATGCACTGCCAATAAGTACTTTCGACTTTACATTTTCATGTTCGTCTTCCTTAATCTGAATTCTGTACCGGTCCAGAAACGTAAGAAACATAAAAAGTGTAAAATCCTTATAAAATAAGTAATATGAAGCTGTCGTTGCGTAAGTGAGATATAACTCATTGTTCTCTTGTAATTTATATTTTTGATGTAATAAGTCAATACATTTATTAACAGAATTTATACCTAACTTTAAATTATACACACAATTGAAAATAAAGGAATTTTCAATAATAATTAGAAAACTAATATATAGAAAATTATAAGCAATTCTTTATGACTAATAACGACTAATACAACTTCATTATGAGGATTGCTATTTAAATTTTGAGCCATCGCGTACTAAGTGTTTGCAGAGAGAAATAATTAAGTACTCGAAGTGAGCAGACGTGTTTACATTTCGCTCCGTAGTAAACAGTTCTTGTACGGTTTAATAGTGTTTATTAATTTGTGTAATCGAATAATATAAGAGTTACCAGTGAACAGTGTAATAATTACAGTAGTGGCTATACAGCCCTGCGGTAATAATATAAAAATGGAGGCTCTGAGTATCTCACAGAAAAGCCCTCAATATATTTGGCAAAATAATTCCACACTAAGTTCAGTACAAGTTAGCTACGCAAATGTTGTATTTCAAAGAAATCCGGCAAAGAAAGAACAAACAATTGTTATTGAATTATTTGAAGATTTAACGCTAGATGATTATTTAGACGAATTTGAAAAAATCATAGATTTAAATAATATTAATTACATCTCAAAAATATCAGGAAGTAGAGTTTGTGTTTATTTCAAAAATAAAGATAATGTCAACAGCCTAAAAAATAAAATCATTAATATATTAAATTATACCACTACAATCGACAGAGACGCACGATATGAAAAGAAAGAAAGACGGAGACAGAGCAAGGAAGTGAGAAAGAGAGAGAGAGAAAGAGAGTAGTAAAGAATGACTACCTAAGGACTTAAGCCACACATCTCGCAACACTTCGTGACGGCGATTTATAACGCCTTTATTCTTTAGATAAGTGCCCGTTCGTACAGCGTAGGGCGCGCGCGAAGCTGCAGCAGCCGACATATCGCACTGTATACCGTTTCGAATGTCTTCGTATGATGGCACATGTGTGTATGTCTGTGTGTGTGTGTGTGTGTGTGTGTGTGTGTGTGTGTGTGTGTGTGTGTGTGTGTGTGTGTGTGTGTGCGCGTCTGTGTATATTCGTTGCCCATATGTGGGAGTTATCGATTGTATCGGGATACTAGGACTATTCGTTACCTCGAATTGTCGCCACTGTGGCATCGATCGATCGTTGGTCGACGGAAACGTTGGCGTATTAAGCGAAAGTAAACCTGAAAAAATACATTACAGCCTGAATCACTCGCAAACCTCAACAACTTATTGAGTCGTTCGTTTGAGATGATTATTCGCGCATTGGATTATGCGTATGAACATGTACTATAGTGCATTATATTAAATTATAATTGATTGAATACCTAACGGAAGCTGATGATGATAACCGCAAAAAAAATCAAACTTGAGAGATCTGATCTCAAGTAGATTAGACAGACTTAACATTCTAGCTGGGTTATATCAGTGAGTAACTTTAACAGAGAAATCCTAAGATTCTTCACAATTTTCCCGGATATATAAAGAAGTATATAAATTCTTGAAATTTTCATCTTAATAATATATTTTAATTGGAGAACGAGTTGAGTACTCGAAGTGAGCAGGCGTGTTTACAGTTCGCTTCTTAGTAAACAATTTCTTGCAGGGTTTAATATTATATATTAATTTATGTCACCGAATATCTAAAAGATAGCAGTATATAGTGTAACAATTCAGTGTAAAAAATACCGCAGAGACTGTACAGCCCTACAATACTCTACAATATTCCATACATTATCCTACAATACTCCATACAAAAATGGAGGCTAGGAGTCTCACAATAAAGCCCTCAAGATATTTTACAAGATAATCCCATAAAAAGTTCAGTACAAGTCAGCTACTCAAATGTTGCATCTCAAAGAAATCCGGTGAAGAAAGATCAAGCAATTGTTATTGAAAAAATAAAATCATTAATATAAAAAATTATACCACTACAATTAAACTCTTAATTAATAATATTTAACGTATCGTTATATCCAATGTTCAAAATATTGAAATTATAATCAATGTCTTTCAATCTAAAGGCATAAACATAGTGTTTGATATAAATGAAATTCGTGCAAGTACTAGTAAGCCAGGTACAACGCACATTATGTCTTTCCGATATCAATTCTATATCAAAGAAGCGGATGAAAGCCTTTTACCTGAAAAGATACAACCTTTGAAAACACTACATATTGGACTTACTTATCTGCGGACTCAGCTACCTGTTAACAAAACGAGCATATATCTACGACATGCCCAAAGATAAATTCCAACATTGTATATCTAACGCAGACAAATACTTTAAATAATACAAGACTTTCAAAGTTTATAAATATAGATGATAATTTCAAAAGACCCTGCTCCTCCACAAATAGTGAAATATCAGAAAATATTTGAAAGAACTGTTGAAAATCGCCTACAATGGTATGTAGAAAGTAACAATTTGCTGAATCCTTTTCAAAGCGGTTTCAAAAAGGGTTAATCATGCTCGATAACCTTGATTATTTTTCTCTCCTAATAGATAAAGGTTTTAAATTAAAACAACACACTTTAGCTGCATTTCTCGATATTTCAAGTGCGTTTGACAATGTTGACTATAAAACTCTACGCAAAATAAATTTGAAAACAACATTCCAAAAAATTTAATAGTATTTATCAAATTTCTCACATACAAAAGACACATGTATACTCCTTTTTTTACCTTCGAATTTTGCTGATACGTAAATGTTTATATTCTTGAGCTTATGTACTCCGCAAGAAAATTTTGTATTGAAAAAATCGCCATTATTCAAATGCATGTTTTCAATTCAACTCCGTCAATTTTCATCGTGTTGAGATAATTTTTATTTTGTTTTGTAGAGAATTATATATACTTTCAGGAAATAGTAATTGAGAAGATGACGAGAGAATGTTAAAATTCCTATGTCTGTGAAACGTTTCTCTATGCGCTTAAGGCCTTTAGTACCGTGTATTGCCACCTCGCTAACGAATTATCTCTCCTATACTTTCTTGCATATTAATTCATGCACGAATTGAATCTTGAGATATCTCGTGCTAAAATTTATTCAAAATTCTCTCAAGTGCATACAGATTAGCAGAAGGTTTCTTTTAGTAGCGTCATCGCCTACCCATCATGTCTTACACATGCTCTATATGGTTAAGGTCTGGGCTCTTATCAGGCTGAGGCAATACCTCTACGTTGTTTTCTTTCAAGTAAGTATGAGTTATCTTTGCACTATGGGGGCCTGCATCATTCTACATCAAGTTGATATTATTGCGTCATTTGGCAACTTATTGGAATTTTGTGAGGACATAAAACTTCGTTTATTTAATATCGGATAATGTTGATGTTGGCGATATTTGGCAAAAGCATTAGAATATCTTGAAAATCTCATAACTCAGTCAAAAGAAATCGTAGGGCGTCAACTTATTTTTTTAAAATACTTATTGGAATGTGTACTTTAAGAAGATATTTGTGATTTTGTGAAAAAATTATTGGTATTCTAGGTAAACATGCAAACGATTTTAAGAAAAATATTAATAGGATGTACTAAGACATTGTAGTATAGAATTATCTCGCAGCTATTGAATACAATTTTTCTTTGAAAGTACACACGAATTCCCTACAAAACAAAACAAATGATCTCAATATGATGGTAATTGATCGAATTATAAGTATTTGAAAACTTGTAATTTTTTGATGAAAAATTGTGTTACGATAATTTGCCTAATACAAATCACATATGCTAAAATGTTCGTGACAAGACTTGGTTAGTGAAAATGAATGATTGTACATGTTTTATAATCAATTGTGCGAGTTTACGAGATATTTAAGTTATTCTTAGATATTATGTATGAATATTTGCATTGTTTAAATACCGTAGAATCAACGTAGATTAGATTTTAACAAAAAATGGTATAATTTTGTTTGTTTTAGGTCGATATTTAATTAAGGTTGTATTACCTGCAAGCAATGAAAAGAACAATGTGTGACAATAGAAGTGTATGGAAAAACACGAAGTATTCAACACTCGATGGAAAAATGTAAAAAATCCGTTGAAGATCTACGCGTATCGAAAGAGAGATAGAGAGAGAGATAAGAAAACCAGGTGAAAGGAAATAACATTAGATATGTTAAAATTAGAGATAGAAATAAAAGAGATCTAGTTAGAAGAAAAAATAGAAAAATTTAGACGTAAAAGTACAAGAAATAAAACAGAAGGATGTAGATAGAATTAGTTAGATAGGTAGATTATAGTTATCTTCCGGAATCTTATTAAAGAACAAAGATTATATTCAATTCTGTTATTAAAAACGTATCGTTTAAAAGCGTGATAAGGAAATCTGGCGACGCGGGAGAAAACGAAATTGCAAAAAATACAAACGGACTATTTCAGATGGTTTCTGCAATAAGATTTCTAAACAGCGTGATGCACAATTGCTAAAGAAATTGAAACGAACAGTATGAATCAGAACTGGCTAGATATAGTAAGGAAAGAATGAGCTTATAAATAGATTTCTTGAAGATAAAAACGTTCTAAAGGGCAGCATAAGATAAGGGATGTAAAATACAGACGTTGATAAATAAAAACACAATCTCGTAAATTTATCCTAGGTAACAAAAAACAATGACAAAGGAACCATTAAGGTAAAGCGGGGTATGGATTTGGAAAATAGTAACAAATATCTTACGAGAAGATAGTAATTGTTGTAGGATATGTGAGGAGGCAAAGAAAACCTTGACACATTTAGAGGAAGGTTTCATGAAAAATATGTAAAACAGCAAATGATTCAATGTTAAAAATTGAAGTAAAAGTATAATAGAGGAAAGTCGTAATAGGAAATGGATTATAATATCGATCATAATGAAAATAAAATGATGGATTAATGAACCAGAAAAATAGAACAATTTTTGTGTAAGTTTTATGTGATAAGATTAAACAGTAGACACAGTTGTACAACGCTAAGTTTTGATGAATGAGTGGTATAAATTACAATATACAAAATGTTGTGATATATATAGCTGTAAATAAAAGTCGTAAGGGCGTCAAATAAAAAAAAATAATGTAAGAAAGTAAAAAACAAGAAAAAAGTATATATTGTATAAAGATTGGCTGGCTGTGACTAAAAAATAAGTGGATTCACTTCTGGGACTATGTGGCTGGGATAAATAAATTACAATATAAAATGTATTCATGATCAGCTAAAACATTTCTGCCGATAGATCGAAAACAAATTTATATATTGAATTCATATTCGTTTTCGACCAAATTCAGGCCAAGGCTTTTTTCCAATATATATAAGAGCAATTTGTTTATTCTTGGCAATTGTTGTTGTGAAAACAAATGTGTTTGAAGTATTTTTTGCTGAACAGTTTTCCATATAGATTATTGAACTAAATAAATGCATCTTCGAGTTAACTAATTCTCCTAAAATCTTCGTTTCCAATATCCGTAAAATTGGTAAAAATACTTTAAATTCTGTTAAATTCTTTTTTTCGATACTTGAAATCAATTTTTTTTGACTCTGTTCTTTGAAAATTAAACTGGCACAAGAAAACTGAATGGCATTTTAAAATAATTGACAATAGCTACAATTCAACACTGTATCAATTGTAAGTAGTTCACATTGAAATAAATGCTATTTACAGTTTCAAAGAATTTCTTTTTATTATTCATCTGCATATTATCTTATTATTCAACGTCGTTAACGTTTTCACCGCAGCGTCAGCCCCTACTTTGGCCGACTTTGATAAACATTAGTACTTTTCCAAGGGCTCTAACGAGATCGCCTTGGGACCCAGACCTGTATTTCAGAACGTGGTTAAATCTGTATGATGGATAAGATTTCATGTTGAGAATAGCTTAAAAGAAGTGAATATTAATCATAAAAATCTGAATTATTATTTTACAGAAGCTGATTTGAAGCAATTTATTGCTTTGCAGATTTTGATAGTATCGCACATTAAACGTATAACTTAGGTTTTTTATTGATGTTATTATTAGCTCGGCCTTTTCAAGATTTTTTAAAAATAATCCATCCATTAATGGATGAGCTGATATAATAGAATAACATTCTGACAATTTATTTTTTGTTGATGTGTTATCTTTTAGTTCAAGTCAATTTAAATGACATTTCTACTCATATAAATTAAATTACGTACATTACACAAAATATATCTCAAATAATTAAAAATATATTAATCGATAAATAAATAGTTCCATATTTAAGAAAGAATTTATTTTTATCTTCTTTGTACAATGAAAGTCGTGACATTTTTTAAAGCAGTGAAAATTATAATAAGAGCTGACGAACAAATGTTCATTTAAATATTGCATGAGACAGCAATTTACATAAAATTTTTAGCAAATGGAAAATAAACGTATGAATACGATATTTTCTAAATATATTCTACGTACATGATGCTATAATATAGAATCATTGAGAATCATCGGTGGTTTTTACGCCAGCAATCCTTTTTCAATAATAATTGTAATAGCTCGTCATTATTGTTAAAAAGAGGATGAACTTGTCAGGTCTGTTCCCATGAAGTTTAGAGGACAGTAGAACTGGCTCTTGTATATAAATATATTTATTTTGTTTATTATCAAATTAAGGATAAAATTATTGCAAATAGCTTAAATGTTCTCTTGATTATAATTTTTCAACTGTAGCGGTATCGATATAATATATAAGAATATTTGTTGAATATAATAATCTAGGCAACATTTCTTATTATATCAATATTACCGATTTTTTATCAGTATTATCGTTCAGTGAAGAATGTAGAGAGGAAGCCTATAATTGCGTCCATCGCTGGAGCAATATTTCTTCATCAATATTTCATGATTTCTGTCCATTGAAAAATGATGATGTTACAGAGCATTTTTTTCTATATTATAATATTGTAATTATATCTATAAAGCATCATGAAATTCGATTATAAGCTTCAGGGGCAGAGGTTCTGAAATTTATGTCTGTCTTTTTGTTAACAATTGTATTTCTTCTTCACAGCACTATTTCATGGAAAATAATTTGTTTAAAACAAAATATACAGATGACTTTGAAAAATATATAAACTTTGCGATAAAATTATACTTGTTAATGTTTAAAAACTTGTGGTATTCCGTGTTATTTCCAAAACTGCAGAAAAGAGCAAGTATAAATATCATCATAAGTAAAATTTCATGCCTATATAAGAATTAATTACGATTTTTTCCAGAATATATTAAAATATATTTGCGTCTTATCTTGATTATTGGTCTTTCAAAATGTAGTGCGTGTGTATATATATATATATATGTATATATATATATATATATATATATATATATATATATATATATATTATTTAGTTAGACAGTCAATCCATACAATACGTAAAAAAATGACGTGCTTCAATATTCTTTTTATAGTAATCTTGTTCTTCAGTGCGCAGGTTATTTCTGGTAAGTGTGATTGATTTTATTCATTTTGTTTAAAGAAGCTCTGATAGCAATTATATAAAATGTGAAAATCACTTTGTAAATCATAGTTCTATATAAGAATTAAAAGAATAAATTGGCACTTATGATCTCAATTTGATTTAAGTAGAGTATTCTGTGGCAATAAAGGCCACTAAAGTTATAGGAACGCAATTACGCTGCGTATTATATGTATGTACTTATCTCTACTATATACCTATATCTCTACTCTATAATAAGTGCCGGCAAGCGCGATTCACGCATATATATGTGTACATCTGGTCTATCCTCGTTTCTTCAAAACCAAGGCGAGTTTACGCCTCCAATCCCCAATAAGGACTGTCCATAATCTACTAAAAGTTAACGATAAGCTACGTGGGGGGATGAGCTATGCCCGCGCACGTAATTAATTTTACTTTATATTTTGTTAAATGATCTGGAAAACCCTCTTATTATTCTTAAAATGTTTAACAAATAATCTGACTATATATACATAAAGGCGAGAAATAGAATTCGGGTAAACAAGTGATCAAACGTACGCTTTATCTCGATTGCGCACTCATTTGTTTTGAAAATACTCCGTTAAGTACCTAAATAGTCTTTGGATATTAAATTATTCGAAACTTATTTTAAACGTTATTGAATCAGCCTTTCGAAAGGAAGAAGAAACAATAAAAAAACAAACAAAAAAGTCTAAAACAACTGTGATATTACACACAAATTCATACTACAATGCACTGGGCTGTATAAATGAAATTGATCTGACTCGTTTAATTTAATATTAATTAATAAAATTGCTGACTACTTCTTGATCTACTATACCCTGGCAAAAAATGTGTTCTGCTGTATCCGACTCTGCTTAATACTTAATTTGTTATCTATAAGAAAATCGAAAATATACAAATCTAACTCATTTACGTATAACATACATAATTATTAACAATTCTGTAAGATTGGGACTATAATGTGTACATAAATGTGTATAAATCCAGTCAGTCGTGATCACACACAATTAATGTAACCTTAAATTTATATAAAAAGAAAATAGTTTGAATCGATGTTGAAGGTTGTTTAAAAAAATTTGAATCTACAATAAAAAAAAAGATCAGATTTAGGTTAGAAATGCATTAGAATTTCTAAGTAAAATTATCTCTTCTTTTCGAATTAGTATCAACATTAGGGCTTTTCATTAAAATTTTTCTTTATACAATATGTAATAAAAAATAAAATTTATAATTTTTTTTAATATATATAATTTAAAATCAAATAATTTTTTTTCAAATCGATAAGGGAGCCTCTGTTTATCATAAATTTAGATCGAGTTTTTCAAAATACTAAAAAGAAGAAATAAATGATGCATATACTCAAGCCAGTCAGCTATTTTCTCGCCCTATCTACAAATAAACATAGAATAAATTACTCTGGCTCATTGGCATATTACGTAAAAACTATTTGCAACTTCTTAAGATACATACTACTTTTTAGCTTTTTTTCCATTTTCTACCTGTTTACACTTTTTCCATTTCATACCAAGTTACCCTAGAATTTTTCGATAATAAATAAAAACGATATCTGAGAGAGCCTATTTTTAATTTGTTCAAAAGTGCTATATAAGTATTACCTTTTTGAAGGTTGAATATTAATAGCTATAAAACCGTGGTATAAATGCTAAACATTTTTAAGCTGTAAACAAGGTATTTCGTTACCAAGAAACCTAGTAGTAAGGTATTTAACTTTGGTAGTAATTAGCTTAACATGAAACCTTTTTTCGATCATTTCAGACGATTTATAGACACATTTTCTAAAATTTTTTTCTAAAGTATTTAAGACCCAATATAGTTTCATATCAACGTATTTTTGGTAATGATTAGAATTTATCTTAGAACAAGGTTAAACTAGGTATAAGATAAAAAAACATATTTTTGAAGCTACCTCATCTGTGATGTTATCAGAATTTAAGCAGTGAAAATTCTGTTTTAAAAATTGGTACTTGATCTTGATATTAGTTCTTTGTTGAAACGTTTTAATTTTTTTGCGTGCGCTGTCAGTGCAGCCAAAACTAACTACAAATTGATATAACAGTATCTTAACCTCTCATCTCTTGAGGTATTTTAATTAATTTATTAAATCGTATATAAATCTACTTCAAATTGATATTGAAAAACGTCAAATCACAATGTTGATGAAAATCAAAATAATAACGATAAAAGGAAGTATATTGAATAATATTTACAGTTTGTTTCTGAATAATAAAAAACTTTTATATTCTTTCAATTTAAATTTTCTAACTAATATTTAGAATCAAGATGATTATCTATCTGAAATTGAATTTCCTTTTTTAACGTTTGAAGTATTTTTGTGTGTTGTTTCCAATAGTTAAAATAATAAAATTTCAAAGCTACGTTGATTTATAAAAATCCTTCTACAAATACCTATTTATAATATACAATAAATAACCTTAATATTATTACAATAATAATGACATGAAATTATTAAGTGTCTAATAATGTTTGCTATAATACTTCATATATCTCATGCTATTTGGAATTACGCGCGTGTCGAATTGTCGAACGTCCTCTGTCAGCTCGCCTGTACGTGTACTATACTGTGCGAAACCAGGTTAAATTTCTAATATTCAAAAGACTCCTTTTCAAAACAGACTTTATTATTCTTTTGTAATTCTTTCAAACTATTTATGTATCTTATGATGTTTCCTTTATTCTATAAACAATATAATACGACAATATTGTATAAATATTAAGTTTTTCCACTGTAGTAATGGAAATTTACATCCGGATTAAAATGTTCATTTACTAGCCAGAAACAAGATTCCAGCTTGAAACCTAGTTTCTACCTATTTTTTTTATTTTATTGACAATATTCACATTTTTCATTCTAAGATTTGCCTAGTTTTAAGCCATGATAGATGATTCTATTTTTAATCCCAAGTAACTACTTGCGAACCTATTAAAAATTGTTAGATTTCTACCATGGAAGTAATATTGTTATAATTAAGCCTGCACGGGAATTCTTCTGGACTAAATTTTGTAAAAATTACTTATAAAAAGTTTTTATATGTAAATTACAGTTTTTCACAACTAGACTTCAGTAATCGACTTCGCCCAATGCTAAATAGCCTTTTTCAACATTAACATTATTCGGAATTATAATTAGACAATCATTAGGTTAGGAAAGACTTATAAAATTTATTTCTTTATTAAACTTTAGAGTTGATAACTGAACAACTTATCGGAGGGCAACCCGCAGTTGAAGGAGAATTTGCGCATCATGTTGCAATAATCGGAAAACGCAATCTGAGTAGATTATATTATCTAGCTTGTGCTGGTGGTATCATTTCTGATCTTTTCGTATTGAGTAGTAGCGAATGCTTTTTAGATGCACGTGATCATGGGTTGATGAAGTTACGGTTTTTTGTCATTTTGGCGTCGACAAACTTAAGATACGATTATAGAAAGAAACAAGATGTTGTGTTTATATACACACTGACTGCGGAACCTTTTTGGACTGAACATTATGTTGCGGTTTTGCAGGTAAAATTTCACAATTTCTGAATTTAAGAATTAAAAATATATAATTTAATGCCACATTCGTAATACTGTTATATTTTTGATATTCTGAATATTTCAGTTGGCAGATAGTTTGTTTCTGCATGTTAATTTTCATTTAAAAAAGCTCATTCTACCGCCTAGCAATACGGTATATGTGGGACAAAGTAAGGTAGCTGGCTACGGATTCAGATCGTTTGAAGAGAAGCAGAAACTTTCCGGCAAAGACAGACCTACTGTTAGTAATAGGAAAGACACGCTGTTAATGTGGGCAGATGTTACAGTTCTTTCGGACGGGAAATGTAAAGACACATATCCGGGTATAGATTTAGAAAAGCAAATGTGTGGTACCATGCAATCAGTCGGTTTGGAACGTCGAGGTCTTTGTGCAGTAAGTCCATTAATCTATGTTGCATTATAATTTTTAAGTAATTTACGTAGTGTTAAGTTTTATTTACAAAAAATGTAACAAAATTTTTCGTCCATCATGAAGATACATGTAGGTATTTGATTTGAATAAAAAGAATTCTAGGAAAATTAATTGTATTGCGTATCCAAAGCACTACTGGTGAAACCATAAATGAAATTCTTTGTCACGAATGTACTTCTTAAATATACTATATAAATCGAATAAAATTTATCATTTATAAGTTTTATTTTGCGACTATGGAAAAATTACTTTAAAACGTGAAGTAAATTGTACTTTTTTATATTTGAATAATTACAGCACTATCAATTAGTTCTAACATTGCTTATGAGGTGATCAGCTATGTAAGTTTTTGTTCCTATGAAATAAGTATACAGTACACCAGATTATAATACATATGTATCTTCAATATATATATCAGAATATTATTTTTCCTAATATATAATTTATAAGGTAGCAATTATTATTGTAAAATAATATTACTCGTCAAATGTACAGATAAAAGTAAAGGAATAACTTTTAATATATATACAGATACATGTGAAATGCTATTATATACACTATTTAATATCTACTAGTGGTGCGTACATTATGCATACATCAGTAATAAAACATGTGTAAAGTAAAGCAAATCAAATTATTGGAACCGAATATCTTCTATAAGGTTTTTATATTATGACTTGAGATTATTATTATTACTCTTATATTAGTTGTTAATTTTTTAAA
This sequence comes from Sycobia sp. Sy_11, assembly GCA_018907035.1. Taxonomy (NCBI): domain Eukaryota; kingdom Metazoa; phylum Arthropoda; class Insecta; order Hymenoptera; family Epichrysomallidae; genus Sycobia; species Sycobia sp. Sy_11. Next base: position 3,251,461 of record JACCIC010000029.1, read on the forward strand.
TATCCGGCCCACGTATGATAAGATACAATCCGAGAAATTTTTAAAGACAGAATGAAAATTTTTTGAGATTTTTAAATTTATTCAATGATTTTTTTAATTAATAAAATATTATGTTTTTTTGCAAAACTTGTTTAAAATATGCATTAAAACTTTTTATTACTGATAAGACTGGAAATTTTTTTCTTTTAGATTATTATTGCTATGTTGTTTATTACTCTTATTATTATTCGTATAATTGTTTTTTTTATACATAATCAATCTTCTTTTTATATATTTATCAACGAATTCAGTAGGATAATTATTTGTTTTCAAATGTTTTTTTATAAAAATTAAATTATTATTATAGAAACCGCTATGTGCGAATATCATACCTTAGTTAACTAAATTATAAACAATTGCTATTGTTGTTTGTGTAGAATGATATGAGTAATAATTAAATAATCTATCAGAAAAAGTTCATTTCCTAATACCAGTTTGTTTTAACCAAATACACTGGGTGAAAACAGATTGCTATGTTTAGAAAACCAATTTTATCGTCTTTTGTAATATCAATTGTGAATTTTAGAAATTCATCATCGCCATATTGAAAACATCTTCCGTAATGTTCATGAGTTTACTAGGGACACATATTAGTGTCATTAATAGCTAACACTGGCCAAATCAGATTACCGATTGCTGTAACGAAAATTTGTTTATAATGAACATTGTGGAATTGAACGCGCGTTATGACCGTTAGATCATAATAACCGACACAAGCTTCGTATTTGCATGTTATTCGCGATGCGTTATCATTACGGTGCTTCTATAATGAAAATTTCATAATTGCATGATACATTTGTTTTTTACAGCACGAGGAGGGCGCTCCGCTCGTTGTTGGCGAATACGTCATAGGGATTGCAAACAAATACCGTGCAGATTGTGATAACACGATCCAAGGGCACAAGTACACGAAGGTTTCCCGGTATCTTGACTTTATTAAAGGAGTAACACACTCACAGCTGATAAACGACACGATCGTTTATAGGAATCGGCAACTGGTAAAAATTTAATATGCATTTCATTCGTTGCCATTTCGTCAAAATCTGATAAAATTAATTCCACACATATTGCCTCGACTCACACGATACGATGTATTATTATAAATAATGTAATTTATATAATTAATTGTAACTTATATAAGTATAAGCATATGCATACAGTGCCCCACTATCTTACAGCGCAAATTCGCAGGGTTTACGTCTTATTGCCCGTTTTTTTCACAAAGTATTTAACGTGAAAAATTATAAAACGTTGTATAGTTATAGTCGAATCAATGAGAATATCGGCGTCGGTGCATTAAATAGATTTAATACAGGTCGCCGTTTATGAATTATTTAAAAATAATTCATATGAAACAGCATTCATGGAGTTTCAGATTTTACACTTAATTGATTTAAAGTGAATTTCAATGATATTAAGATTTATATTAATGATCTAAGACGGAGCGGATGGTTTGCGTAATTTATTTTAATCGAAATTCAGCAGTGGTCCTAATCTAATGTTCCTATTTTGGCTGAAATCGATCATATTCGTAACGTCAATTTGAGTGTACTCATTCAAGTACTAGAATGTATTATAATACTAATTTCTAACTGTAAATAAAATTGTAATTCAAAAATTCTACAGTAATATTCATACAGTTCTTCTCTACGCATTAAAAAGTGGACTGATCAAACAAACTCACGAACTGACAATAATTTTTCATCTTTCATCGGGTTTAAAATATCTTTAACGTGTGGATGTAATTTTTTTGTTTATACATACATTACTAGATGCTCCAAATAGCTTGTTTATATATTCTTGTGAACACAATTTTGTCTATTTTCATTGGATTTCAAACACTTGCATATACCCTTTCATAAAATTAATAAAATACCTCTACTTCGACATATGAATAAGACTGCCTTCATACTGTTTTAATGTACACGTTACTTAAAATTTGTGCATATTGGTTAAACGACAAATTCTAAATAAATCGGTCTTTTAGAGATTCTTATAAAAAATTTTTTTCTTCATCGACTTTATATCCGATTTAATTAGAAGGGATTATTATAATTATATGCAAGAAAATACAATATCTTGGAAATAGGGGAGCGCTAGGTCCTAAAATTATAGTGGGCTCATTTTGAAGGTAGTCAGAGTTACCTCGCTCAATCTGGATCAAATCCCCCACCTAGTTTAATAGTCTCTCCTTGTATAATAAGATTATATCGAATTCACGAGGAATAAAGACAAACTCATCCTAGATAATTTATTAATTAGTATTATTATAAGGTTAACAGAATCAAAGGTCTTTAAATAATTGTTTATCTCTACCAAATACATTATGAATAGTCTCAAAGTACATGCATTTCTAATATTATCACTGAACAATAGCTTGGCTTACTGATTACGTTTAAGGCCAGTTTCATGCAGGCTTATAGAAATGCGATCGAAACAACTTGACAGTGCGTTTTCTTTGAAAAATCATTGGTTTCTGCTGAGGCTCTATTATAAATCGATTATAGTTGCATGAAATTGTATTATGAAACTTTTTCATTCATTTAAAAGTATCCCATGAAATAATATCTTACAACTCATAAGCAAGCTTGAAATCATTTTGACGCTTCTAGATTTATACTACGCAACTGATACATTCACTTGAAAAATTAAGTTCACCTTTTTTCCAAATCATTAAATAAGGTTAAAAAATTGACATATTTAAATAATGCGAAAAGTTTTAAATCAATGAAGCGAGTATTCTCAATTCTATAAAATGTTTTCATTTATTGATTTAAACTTTAAAATGACTTGGGAATTTTTATTATGTATTCGTACTTTTATTATGTCTAGAAAATTTTCTTTCAGCTTCATTATGTAAATGCGAAGAAGATTCACTATCTTAATGAAAGTATGTAAACGAATTTCATCGGCTGATGTGTGATTTATCGAAGCCAATTTTGAATTTATTTAAAATAATTCCTTTAAATTGCATTTATTTCATTCGTAAATTATACATAACAGACAACCAAGTTATAAATATACAATATTAGTACAATCTACTTTTTGTTTTATTAATTTTTTATTTATATTTATATTTGACATATTAGATCATCCATTGTAATTTGACATTTAAAAACTCGAGAACACAGGTCGAATTTAATTTCTCCCTGACGTTGCTTTGATGCCCGATAAAATTTGCATACAAAAACTGTTACGAGTCCTCGAGAAGCCATTAAACGAAAGAATATATAAAAGGGAGAGCGGAAAAAGCATCGCTTATTTAGATCTTCAAACGGGGTATTTGAGGTATGCCGTAAGGGGAAATTCGTCGGCGTGCAGTTAGCGTGAGCCAAATTCTTTTTTGTAACAACCAACGTTATACGATCGGATGATTCATTCTGCCGAGGGTAAACTCGTCTCTCTCTCTCTCTCTCTCTCTCTCTCTCTCTCTCTCTCTCTCTCTCTCTCTCTCTCTCTCTCTTCTGTCTCTCTCTTTCTGTCTCTCTCTGCCTCTCTCTCTTTCTGTCTCTCTTGCTTTCTCCCTGTCTTTTTCTGTGCGAAGCGATCGAATAGATTGGACATTGTTTGAATTTATCAACTCTTGAATATTAATATTTGGAAATTTTACTAAATGGCAGTATAAGAACTTCGAGAATACTTTATTACTCAATAATTCGATTGGAAATTAACAATATATTAATGATGTTATTAGATGATACTTATTTAACCTATAGCCTTTATGTGTGATCGAGGAAAAATACGGGAAACCAGGGTTGATTCAATCACTAATTGATAATCGGTATATATATATATATATATATATATATATATATATATATATATAAATTTTTCAGTGATTTTTGAAATTATTGCTTAGAAAAATATGCAAAATCTTTGCAAATATTCCGGCCGTCTTTGCACATCCTTTGCAATGCATAGGGATCTTCACCAATGGTCTTATGCGCTTTTATCCGTTCTTAGTAAATCCTGCCTCTGTAATTCCACCAAATACCGAGAAGGAGCTTCACCTCACAAGAATGTCGGGCTTTGCCAGGCTTAATACCTGTCTTTCTGTACTTTGGATTACCGGAGTGGACCATCCACTTTTCATTATCAATCATAAATCACTACCATCGAGGCAAGTCAAAGAAGATCTCTCAACATCGTTTGGTTTCAATTGTACGCTGACCAATCTACTGGTCTGTAATTCATATTTACCGATTTCTTTTTCGCTAAGATTTTTCACATTTTGCGCGTGAACGAGCTTTTCTTCCCGTACACTTTTAAAATCTAGTAAATTAGTCGTCACCAGTGAGGGTGGAACGTGTGGCAAATTTTAAATGCATATAGGTATAGAGTACGCTTGAAAGAGCCCTTGAAACTCGTTCCATGCATTACGAACTACATGCCAATCTGAAAGACGCGGGCGCCACGCTTCTGGAAACGCTCGCGTACCAGGCGGGCAGTCTGTCGTACGCGTTCCCGGGAGTCCTGTAATGGTAGAAAATTAGCAATAAAAGAGAACTGTAGCCGATCGAGATCACCAAATTATGTGCGCGGTGCGTCATCCAGTCCTTCGTAACTGCCATCATTATATATATATATATATATATATATATATATATATATATATGTATATATATATAATGGTTAGGCTACAAAAGGATTTATATACACAAATCGGTGAGGTCGGAGGTAGAGATAGAGAATGAAGAAAGGAAGAAGTTGAGAAAATGTGCGAGAATGTAAGAGAGAGAGAGAGAGAGAGAGAGAGAGAGAGACGAGGGCGCGGGAAAGGGCTACTGTCTCGTAAATCGGACGCCCGGTACTTTGTCATTCCTCTCTCCTTCCCTATCTCCTCTCACCACGCGGTTACGGGCCCGTTTGCTCTTTGAAGACGGAAGGAGTTGGGGAAGAAGAGAGACTGTAAGGAGGCGGAAGAGGAGAGTGAGAATCTGAAAAATAGTGTGTGTGTGAGAGTGAGAGAGAGAGAGAGAGAGAGAGAGAGAGAGAGAGAGAGAGAGAGAGAGAGAGAGAGGAACTGCGGAGGCGAAGAAGGGAAAATATGTAAAGCAAAGGTTATAAGAAATGAAGAGAATAATATAAAGTTTAACAGTATTTTGTCTATTATATAGCTCGAAGAAAAAGCGAGAAAATTCATTTTTCGAGTTACTTTATCACGTACAGAACTGTATATATAATTTTTTTTTCGTTCAATATTTTCACAGAACTTTATATGTAGTATATAGTACTTATTTGATTTTTTCTAATTATATTAATATGATAGTTATATTTATATAGTATATAGTATATTGTTTATGATGTAAAAATATCGCTCATAAAAAATATATACATACACACACAAACACACACACACACACACACACACACACACACACACACACACATATATAGATAATGTAATGTATAAAATACATGTAGACTGTATTATTGACATTCTTTGATAAAAGCCTTGGAAAAAAAAAAAAATAAAATAGAATTTTATTCGAGTATTCGTCACTTAAAATCACCAAGTTTTAGAAAAGATTTATAAAGTATAGTAATAGAACTACGAAGAAAAAGCTATAGTGTACAATATTCGCAGGAATTCCACTTATTGAGCTCATCGATAAGACGACGGTTGACCTAATGTCGATACTAATATAATACCTACAATCATAATATTTCATTTTGGGAAAATTATTCTGAAGTTAAATCGATTCAGATATATTTACATTGTAATGGTGTTATTTATACATTGGATATCTATTTATAATGCTATATAATATACTAGCTCAATATACTAGCATAATCGACATATCAACTTTATTGATTTAATATTTGTATTACTAATGAAAACATAGTCCCAAATACTATTATATATATTATATAATAACGTCCATATAACTATTATAAGTATTTCCGTGGAAAAAGTCATACGTTGGAACTTTTCGAAAATTATTTATATCTGAATAGCGAAAATATGATTGAAAAGTTATGGGACACTATGATCGGTGTAAAAAAAATTGGGATTATTGTATATAAACGAATGGGAAATAAAAAAAAAATTACAACTTTGCGTATATAAAAATCGTTATACTTTGACATTTGCATATTTACATTTGAACCTTAGTTATATAGCGTTCGAAAATGGCTTATTTGCGAAATAATCCTTGCGTGTAACGAAAGCTTTCCCATTAGAAATATTTCAAATCCGTTTTACTCTAATCCGAGTGAAGATACGAAACCCGAAAGCTCAACTGTAGTATAATACACGGATAGAAAAAAATTTTTTTTACAATATTTCACGTACCTATTAGATTCACTAAATGCATATAATATTTTGAATTCTGTTTCGTTTTTTTTTCAGTTATAGAGAATCATAGTGGACGGTAGTAAAGTGGCGAGTCTGCAGCAGCTCTGCGACAGTCGTGAAAGTTGGTTATCGATTGCTAAAGAACTTGCGGCTGGACAAACTCGAGAGGCTGTTTTCTGTTTCATTTGTAATTCATAATACTCTATGATTGTTTTTATTATTAGTATTAACACCATTAATATATATTTGTAATTATTTTTGTTCTTTATCTTTCTTATTTATTTAGTTTTTATTTTTTCTTTGATTTGTGCTAATGATTAAGTATATCATTTAATAATTAGTATAATCCATGTACAATAGCTGATGGAAGAATAAATCTCATTTTTAATTATTAAATATAATTACTGTTTTCTTTTTTTCTAGTTATCATAATAATTTTACATATGTACAACATTATATTCAGAAATAAATCTTTAACAGAAATAAAGAAGTTTTACTTTATTTTAATAAAACAATTGTCGTTTGTAATCAACGCCTACTTTAGCCAAAAAAAAATTTATAACAAAAAAGCAATTGACCCACAGAGATTCTATTTTTTCCTGAATTTTGTCGTGATTGTCTTTTTTAATATTTTTTTATTATGGTTCATTCATGGTTTTATCATCGAACATTCAAAATTCTAATGTTAGTAAAACTAATTAAAATGTAGATTGATATTTAAAGTGTTCAAGAATAGCAAACGAAATATTTGTAAGAAAAAATATTTACTTCGGCGTTTTACATGATTAAGTCGTAAAAAGTTAGTTACAAATAACATTTCATATGAATCTTTGGATTAATTTGATAATACTACGTACAAACGTAATTCAACTTTCTAAAAAAAAAATTGTAAGTTCCCTTCAAAGTTAGACGCCCGCTTTAAAGGATATATTCAGGCAGATTTCATACATGATGCATAACGGGTCGACATAAATTATTTCGGATATTCCCTGATAAATACAGTGTGATAGTCGTAAATCTATTAGACTAATAGATCAGTTACGTACTAAAGATATATCAAGTGAGTACCACATCGATATTACCGCTGTTTTGATACTTTATATATATGCCTGGCATTAACTTTTAATTGGTGTAATAAAATGTATGCAAATTAAAGTTGGACAAAAAATGTTTAACTCTATTTTTTATTAACTTAACTCAGTCGACATAAGCACAATTAAAGCATTTTAACCCAATTTTTTATTCTCCATTATTCTCGTTTTGTTAGCATAGTTAATATAATAGTTAAAAAAATAATAAAAGTACGCGTTATAAAAATAAACTGTTAACTGGATTTTATAATTTGTGCCTGAAGTTATAGATTAAAAATTAATTTTAAACAGCGCAGGTTTTATAAGCTTTCGTTCATCACATTGTAAAAAATCTGCACGCTAGCTATAATTTCCTAATTGCTGATACTTAAAAATCACGGCAAGCCTCGAGATAAAGATCGTAATTTTTATATAGTAAACAATTAAAAATCTTGAACAAAGATACGGCTGTTTGTTATTCATTGCTTCATGGGAGCTTTTTAAAGAATTTTTTTCAATAGCTTCAACGATTTCGGCCAAAATCCTATACGATTTTGTTCAAGGAATAATTTTAAACAAGGAAATACATTACAAATCGTCAAAAGAAAAAGTACAGAAAAGACTCGAAATAAATCAAATATTAGTTTCTATTATCAGTGATCTTCTTATATATGGATCGATACGCTACAGACAAAATTACGAGCCATCCTACTATAGCAGTCCCCTATTTACTATATATATATATATATATATATATATATATATATATATATATATATATATATAAACTATAAAGGAAAAGGTAAGTACAGAGCTGTAGTCTGAAATCTGGCTGGAGTGGGGGAGGGGGACAATTGAAATAGCTCACTTACGATAAAATATAAAAAAGAATGTATACATGTGGTCTACGGAATGCCGGGATTGGACCGCAAAACACTCTCGGGATATATATATATATATATATATATATATTTCAATATAATAAGAGACTATACCTTGAGCTCGAAAAGCAATGCCGTTCAGATTATCCTTATAGTGCGTCCTTTAAAAAGAAAAGCTTTCGAGATTTACGGAATTTCATTTTAGATCTCCAAGTAACACTGCTCGCGCGCACAGAAGGAACTCCAAGATAATCCTACATATATATATATATATATATATATATATATATATATATATATATATATATACATATATACAGCGCAGTACTCGTTCGGATCGAATCACCGTCATCCACTCCTGTTTATACCTCCCGTCCTCAAAAATCAAGAAATGCAACTTTTCGTATAAAATCAAAGCACAAAGCAAAGTTGGAAAATGCCGATCGAACGTATAAAGAACAACGGGTAAAGAGAAGAGACGGAGTCCGCAGTGGCTCTATCGCGATAGAGACGCGGCCGAGGGTCGAAGGTCTCGCGACGCCCAAGTTCGAAACTCACGCGCGGCCGCGGGAGCTCGGGAATTATAAATCGGGCGGCCTTACGGCGTTGATTGTTCTTCCGATAAATATTACATAAATGAGCAATTATTGTTCAGCCGTTGTGTATAATTCGTCGTGTTATTAATGTTATTATCATTATTATTTTATTTAATTTGTGCATTTTCACGCAGGCCACTATATAATTGCGTAATTGGAGTTGCTTGTTTTATTTGGATTTTTAATATTTAATTACAACGTATATAACATTTGTTATTTTATGTTTAATTTAAAAAATTTCAATTTAATCCGATCTTCTCTAAAGCTTCGATCTCGATTATTTATCTTAAAAACTTTGTTACTTTCTATTGATTGGTCCACGATTAATGACATATAAATCTGATAAAAGTTTTTGTACCAACACTTCTATTACAGAATTGTTATCCCCTTCAGGTACATATGTGTTCTTTATATGTACAACAGAATTTTAGTTACCTTATAAATTAAAAAATTTTTAAAAAATAAATCAATACAAATATGTAAGCGTAATTATAAATAACAAATATTGAAGCTAAATTAAATCTTCATTATTTTTTAATTATTTTTTAATTCTTTTAATTTGCTTATTTCTCTTCAATTCATTAAAATTAATTATTTTCTTTGGTTTTATAAAATTCGCAAAGCTTTGCACATCCCACCATTTGACATTCTATACTATTATTTATAATGCTCTTCGATTTCCAGATCAGAATGAAAATAAATACATAAATATTAAATTATTATGGCTTTTTCTTCATATTCTACAGGCAAATCTTACATATTCTATATATTCATTGAAATTCTTAAATACAAAACTGTTATAAGAAAAAAAAATTAATCATATTTATTAATATCAATTCAAGTACCGAAATCGTAAAGAATCGAAAAACATTTTTTTATTGAATGACTTCTTGTAGTCATTTCATTTTGCTCTTAGCAATTATTTTTTGTTGTCAATTTTATAGATTCTTTTAAACATTTTAAATTTAATGATTTTTAATTTAAATCTGTATCGCAGAGGGCGTATCATTTCAGTTTGTTTCTTATTGAAATTATTAACATTCAAATTTTGATAAATCAGAAGGGAATAAAAAATTTTCTTTTATATCAGATACAGATATTCCGTAATTCCTTTTTCAAATAAAATTTGAGGTTATAGTGTTTTAATGTCGAGTTGCATTAAAACATTTATGTTTGTGACGAATTTATGTATTGAATCGATCAATTAGAATAGAAAGTGAATATTATAATAATACCTATACCTTGTAATTGTAACACACTTAAAAAGTGAATGAGTTCTCTATATGTAGTCGATATAAAAAAATTATAAAAGATAGAAATAAGTAAGGCGAATATATTGGGAACGAAAAGCCATAAGCGAAAAATTAATAATTGAATCAATTATTTAATTGTCACGCGGTTTAGTCTTAAACAAATAGAATTTTTCTTATTATTCGAACGCTGTAAATAATGACAACTCAATTTTTAGTCTCTTTCTTCGAATTTAATCGGATTCGTTTGCATTTTTATATTTACCAAGGCAGAGCAGCATCTTTTTTTCGCGCATGTTTTATTATGAGATTTTTACTTTGTTCGAAGTATCTTCGATAACATATCATAATATTTTTTTAAAAAATCATCTTAAATTATGAATTTGTCAATGGCAGCAGTAATGCAATTTAATAATTTCATTAAATTCTCATTGTTTCTATTTGAAATGATGACTAAGTAATGTGAGAAAGTAAAAAAAAAATAATTGCTTTCAAGAAAACAAAGCTCAAGTTAAATGAATTATTTTGTGAAAATAAAAAAAGAGTGTGTGTATATATATATATATATATATATATATATATATATATATATATATATATATATATATATACAGAAAAACACGTTTAGCTCGCATTTAGTACTGCTGCTTTCACTCGGTTCTGTATAGAAAGGCTCTCTAGTGAAAATTCCCTTAATTCGAGAGAGAGATAGAGAGAGAGAGAGAGAGAGAGAGAGAGAGAGAGAGAGAGAGAGAGAGAGAGAGATAAAGAGTGGGAGGAAGAGGGAAGCACAGGAAGTGCAAGTCTGCTAGTCAAATGCAAGATTGAGGGACACCCGAGTTGAGATTTAGACCCGGTATCTATATATATATATATATATATATATATATATATATATATATATATATATATATATATATATATCAGTCGTAACTATGCGCGTATAATGTGGCGATGGTACGGCGCATAGTCGTTTGCTCATGCGAGAGAGAATTATATATTATACACGTTACGTAACATTCGTGCCTTCCTGCCCACTTCCACTGTTCTCCATCAGTCGCTTATTATTATACCTATGCATCGCCAGGAAGTGGGGGGGGGGGCGGTGAGGTGGGCCGGGATGTGGGTGAGAGCGTCGAGTGCGAAATCTGCGATGAGTCGATTTGCTTATTTTTTGTTGTTTCTTTTTCTTCTCGCGTGGGAAAACACGAAAAGTGCATTTGCTTAATTTTATTACGGTACATTTATATATTCTGCGCTCCTTTCATTTGTGCCTCTATTTCGTCATAATGCTTTTATTAATTATTTTGAACACGATGTTTTGAATTGGAGAATTCGACATTTTTTAATATTATTGAAAAATGTAACGTCGACATTATTTCGCGATTTTTATTGATAAATTTATATTTATTGAAGCGAATCTTCTAGCCTGATGTATGGATTCAACATAGCATACTGAAAATTATTCTCGAAATTGATATGGAAAAATTTTGAACGACATTAATAGTTATATAAAATTATGTGTATTATTAATAATTGTAATCGTTCTTTCAGTTGAACGAATTTTGTATGCAAGCTATTATATTATATATAAAAGCAAATAGTTTGAACAATTGCAGAATTTAACATATCAATTATAATAAATCTCTGAACCTCGCTTTTTCATCTAGTATGAAGTCAATTATTTTAATCTGATGTCTATTATTATTCTGAAGTCTATATCCACTTCGATGAAAGTGTAAAGCAAATCGAAAAAAAGACCAATTTTGTTTACTGCGACGATTGGAGAGTTTTACAGATTTTGGATAAACAGAGAAATTTGTAACGTTGTTTTTCTCTCTTTTGTAGCCGAATTAACACATAGACATCCTTTTGGCTACATCCTTGGTGTCACAAAAGCTTGGCGTTGTTGTAGAGATACAATGGGTGTCCAAATAATTTTCAGAAAAAATGTTTCTTTTTATTTAGATTTTTATAGCGATTGTTTTATTTAATAGCGATTTCGTCTACGAGGATACTCATAGCCCAAAGTTTATATTAAAAAATAAAGTATCTTGTACACCATGACAAATAATATTATTGACCCTATGTACATCTGGCGAGAATAGTATCGCTCAAATTGACAGAATAATTTTGCCAAAACAAAGTTGCGTTGACAATATAACATGCATCATTTTCCCAATGCGGTATATAAAAAAGGCGTTTATTATTGACCTTCGCTCTTCTATTTATATTCGTGTTTGCTTTGATTTTTATTTCAAATATCTGACAAATTCGAATACAAGAAAGCCGTATCGGATTTCTTTTCTCGATCCCTCATTATAGATATTCCGAAAGTGCCGATAACATTGTCGATATTTTCGCAAACGAGCGAAGCCAAAGTCGCGTCGTTATCGCCGCGAATTTTCTGCATATACGTATAGAGTACCGAAAGCCCCGTTATAAGAAATGGTGTTAGGGAGCAATTTATCAGAGCAAACGAGCACGCGGGGCGAGAGGAGTCGGGAACGGAGTTTACACGACCGCGCCCGCGCCGCTGTCGCATTAACGCATTCTACGCAAGTGAACCAGGAATTAGAATTTCTACAAACATCGCCCCTCTACCTCCCCTCCTACATTCTCGCATCCATTGAAGTTCTATAGACTCAGCTAGTCTTATCTAGTTTTCGTCCAGATCTTGGTTGGAAAGCTACATACACACACACACAGTTGGAGCTCTAACTCTAAAATTGTGCGAGGGGAAAGTTGGTCGAGAAGCGAATGTTAAGTTAAGTTAAGTCCATAAACGAAGGGGTTGGTGTAATGTTCCGAAGGCGCGCACGGCTCAGCGGATTTGGCGCAATTTTTGTTAATCCATAGAGTCGTTAATTTAATTTTTGATCGCTTTATTCTTCCGTATGGGAGAAATCGTTCTTTATATGGCCAAATAATGGGAATACAAAATTTTCACGCATCAGCCCCATCGACTGGAAACGCGCACTTGCCAAACTACTCGTTTCTATAATGAGATAAGAAGCTAGTGTAACCGTTCGATTTTCAAATAAAATTCGCTGGTTTGCTCATCCAAATTGCTGTCGCTTTGGATTATCTGTCATTTTATACGATAATGGCTATACGACTATTGAGAAAAGTGTTAAATTAGGGAAAATACAGCGACAGCAAACAAACGAATACAAAGAGTATATAAAAGAAGAATGAAATCCAAAGAATTTCTTATGAAACCGCTTTTTTCATTATTTCGTTGAAGTGATGCGTATCACTGAAAGAATCCAAAAATTGGGGCCACCGTTAGAACTGAAGTCCTTCCTGGAAGCGGAATTTCGATACTTGAAGTCAATTTGAGACAAATATTATTCGTCGACCCCTCTTCAACCTTTACTGGATTAAGCATTGAGTTCCTTAGTAACAATTTGCATAATAAAAAATTCATTTAAATAATGATGAAGCTTTTCGAAAGTAATTTGAACGAGAAGGTTAAAAAAGAGATAAATAAATATTTATTTATCTAAAATTTATTATAAAATAAGATGGAATAATTAATTATGGAATATCAATTTAGATTGTTTTATATTAATTTATAAGGTTGTAACATATTCGTTGAGTTGTCACTTGTTTGAATGATTAATTCAAAAGATTTGTAAGTATATATTAAGATAATGAATTATATAATCTAAAACAATTTATAACTGTAAATGGTAATTGATGTATATCAGGCAATATCTTAGGATTAAATACATCAGCATTAGACGATAACAATAAAGTAAAAAAGAAAGAAATGCATGTGCTAGTATTACTGGCTTATGCGGAGGTTTGAAGGTGTGAGAGAATGTTTTAATGCTATGAAATAATGGTCAAATTGGAAAAAAATGGAATAAGAAGACAATAAGCTGCTTTTTCCGTGTCAGACTTGTATTTGGATGGAAAAAATTGAACTGCAGTATTAATGGCTTTTTTACACATCCAGATGGGTAAAATGCGATCTTCCCATGATAAGTCAGCATTTCTATTCGCTTTTAATACTGAACCAATTGAAACAACGAAATTGATAGCATCTATCACTTTAGACATTTTTCTCATTCATAAATAAATTAATAAAATTGTATGTTTAGATTACAAAAACTTTTGCTTTTATTTTATATTGTTCAATCAGTGGGATTATGTTAAAGTAGTTATTTTTATCTACAACAAACCAGTTTTAGCTTCTTAATTAGTTAAATAAGTATTTTTTTAAAACTATCCATTCTCAGCCAATTCGTTTTAATCGTTCAAAATAATTCCAGAATTTCTAATTAATTGCAAAGGACTTACAGTATCTTCATTCTTTGTATATCCATTTAATGTTCTCTGTTATAGATTCATGATTTTAGATGATCTTAAATTTTATTATATCATACTTTGTGATACATTTTTCAAAACGACGATTGCAATGACTTCGTGTGATTCGTTAACATTTCACTTGCATTAATAATGATCGTTAACAATCGTTCGTTTACTTTTCAGACTAATTCTTCGGCTTGGGATTCAATGGCTGAAATCTACAAGTTGATTTTAAGCCGAACATTTGTGCCTCGGAAGGAAAACACGAAATCTCAATTTGAAGCACAGTTACGATCCTCCAACAACTCTTTTGCTTCTGTCATGCTCAAAAATCATTTTTCTCCGTAAAGAAAAAAACGTTGAAGTAGGGAGTTTTCAGCGATCGATGTTCACCGTCCGAGTCACATCTCATACGTTCAATCCCTTAACAACATTTCCAAGATAAATCCTCGTTCAGTCTGAAAATAAAAACGAGCATCGGTCCCTTTCGCCCCTCCCATATACTTTCTCGAATGTTTACGTTTTCATTCCGCCGCAGTTCCATCAACGTCGGCGTCGTAGTTCCGCGTTCGAAAAGAGAGCGAGAGAGAGAGAGAGAGAGAGAGAGAGAGAGAGAAACAGAGGGAGAGAGACGTACAAGCGACTCCCTTTTACACAACATACGTATAGGTACGAGCCAGCGTTACTCTTCTCATCTCATCCCTTTCTTTCGCTGCCCTATCCCCCTCGTCAGCGAATCCGAGTTGAAGAAAAATTGAAACGCACGTTTCCTGGCGAGGGTCGGGTATACTGTGCGCGAGACGTCCGCGCGACGAAACTATAACAATTGATAGATCGACTATCGTAAAGTTCGTGCGGGTGGTAGGGTGGGAGTGGAGGCAGGAGCAAGAGAGCGAGAGAGACAGATAGACAGACTAGCAAGAAGTTGGAGAGCACGCTTGATGCTCGATCGGCCTGCATTATTTACGATCGCGCGGTTGTCGAAGGGGTGAAAAGGTGGCGTAGGAGGGAAAGGGGAAAAATTAGAAGTCCTCAAATCGATTATTGGCGCGGAGTACGAAACTTTGTGAATGCGAACGAGTAGTTTATATACGTTTAACGGGGACTCTGGCGGGAAGTGGTAGGACGAATTGATATAAATTTGGAATTGTTGATTAAACCAACTGCAGAATACGTGTGGGGACGTATTATTTTTATTCCGTTCTCCCCGAATGAAATTGCGCGAAAGAATTATTGCCGAGCGGAATTCGGGCAGCCACGGTCGGATGTGACATTTTCAGGGCAGTGCTAAACGCATGTAAGGTTGTCGAAGTTTACAAGTAATTTGTCAGCACCGAGACATATTTACGAGCCTTGAAGAAAAATTAACGGAGCATTATGAATTTGTAGTTTTAAAAAATCGGTTTCGAATCGTTCGTAACATTACCACCTATTATTATGTTCTGTGATTATAGATAAGAAATAGCAGTCTAAGGAGGATGCAAAACCTCTAGTGATCGACACGAGATTTTCATCGCGTTTGTTGTCTCTACAATCGCCTATCCTCAAGAAACGATTTATGTTTTTTATAATCCAAATTGCCCTACTGCAAGCGTTATACATTCTATCAGTCTGGCAATTTTTGGTAAATTCATCAGTTTTCAGAATTTCGACGAAAATATTCTTTTTCACGCAATATAGAATCTTTTATTAGGTTTTAATCAAATAACAATACGACGCCGAGCCGAGCGTTGAATTTCTTCGGAACTATGTGCAATCCGCCTTATAAAATTTTCACGGGGAACAAAAACGCGACCTCTCTCGACGGGAAACAAAAGCGCTTTAATTTAACAACGTGGAAGAGACCCCCCTCCCCTCGTCCCTGATAAGGCGAAATTGAAAAATTCTTTTGACACGCAAAACTTTTACAGAAGGGCCAGCCACCGTGCATGTAATAATGATAAAACGTGTTACAAAAAAATATCGAAAATATATCAGATTATGTACAGTTTGGTTACATTTTGCTCCGCATAGCGTTTTTTCTTCGAAAAGTTGCGCGGGGGTCGACGAATATACATACATACATACATATACACACATATATATATACATTTTTTTTAATTAAAAAAGGAACTTATTAGCGCTTTTCTCGGCTTTTCCAAGAATAAAACTCGCGTTTACTCGTTGAATTCCGAAAACGTGATATTTTTGTATATAATATTGTCTCTTTTAAGCCCGTGCCCGGCTGCTCGAGTGCACAAAGCAGAATTAAACTTTTCATTTAATCGTAGAATATTAATTAAGCGCACCGTCGCGTCTGTTTCTCGCTTTTGAACGGCGAAAAGGTCTGATGGGAAAGAAGAATGGAAAAAAGAAGCCAAGACGAAGTAACGAGAGAGCATTGTTAAAAGCAACTCTTAAGTCAAGGATGATTATTTCAGGCTGATGCGATTTCCTCGGGGTACGTTTTTAAAATGTTGTCGAATTGAGAAATAAGTATTGGGTGAAGAAACCGCGTTGAAACGGCGGTCATCCTTATAGGTGTGAATTATTAATACCACGGCGCAAAGAAAAGAAAAGAGATCGGTCGAACACATTTTCCCGTGCCGTCTTCCTTCTTACTCTTTTTTCCTCCTTGCGTTTTTCCTTCTTTGTCTCCCCCCTGTCCTCCTCCCTCCCTCTCTTCCTCTCTGTCTTTCAATTCGTAAATGGCTATAACGCCTCCGGTCGCGTAAAAAACTTATGGCCCGCGCCGCGCCGTTGCCTTGCCGATTATTATGGTCATTCGTCCACCCCACACGGATAATTCGCGGGAAATTGAAACATTCGTAGGCGACTTCGGGCGGTCTGCGGGCGGGCCCGTAAAAGCAGACCTACATATCTATATATATATATATATATATATATATATATATATATATATATATATATATATATATAGAGGAAGGTACAGTGCGAAATCGGCCTCGTTAAAACGGGCAAGCGATGCTACGAGGCTCGCGCGGGGCTTTATGGGTGTATGAGTGCTCGTTTGCCCCCTCCTGTCCTCCCTCCCTTTGCGCCTTCTTCCACACACAAATGCACAGACGCACACATATACACGCACACGCAATTGTGTAGAATATAGTTTTATCGGCTGTGTTTTGGTGAATTTTTTCTCTAAATCCCGTATCCGTTCTTTTTTTTCGAAATTCGTAGTTTTTTTCATTCATATATCTTTTGGGCCACCTTCGTTAATTATGTATATATAGAGTATCCACTTACTTTTAATTAAAATTTTAATCATCAGACTATCTAAAATTTAATTTTAGGGAATATTATTTTAGAATGTGGAAGTATTTTATGTGAGATATATACATATATAATATTAAACAGTTATATATTGAAACAATTTTAGGGCATGTTTATGCACAATAACTACTAGATTATTATAATTCAATACCTAACTTAACTAAGAAAAATCTTTCGATACTTTTAAATGTTTTTAACTATATTTTTAAAATCATTCAGATAAATTTACTGTTTCTGTAATAAAATAGCTCTAAAATACACGTAGAAAGAGTCGTTCGAAGGAGAAATATGGACAAGAAACAAGGGAAACAAATCAGAATGAGAAGTAAGAAAAAAATAAAATATGAACAAACAGCAGTAAAATGATTAAAAAGAAAACCTTCGGAATTATTATGTACTGTATTATGTTATTCATATATGATAAAACTATATTAGTATAACGTGGAAGATAATATTTGCGATTGGTAGAAAAATTCTTGAATTAATTATTTAAATATATTTGAAATAAGAATGAATTTCGAAGCGTTCAACGAAAGTTTTGAATACGTTATTATCCAAATACGAACTAACATTTGTCCTCCACTGAGACTATTGCATTACTTTTCTAGACGCAAGCTTTATTCACATAAGAATGCTTTCGCTGACGGTACGGATGTGGATATACGAGATTTGCCCACAAAAGTATCGATTCTATTTTCAGATTTCCGCATTGATGTTATTATTCTTTATCGCGCGGTGAGGGACATCCATGAAAATACTTTCTATTGAATTTAATGACACGTTCACAACACTGATTCCACTTCCTAAAGCAGTTCTAGAAGTCAATTTTTGGGATTATCATCGGTGTATTCATCGCATTAGTTTCCATCGTCTCTTTGCGAGAAAACCGGTGTTCTTTGTGCGGAATTCGGAATTTCGAGTACAATTATGATTAAGCATTCCAATATCGTAATAATAAATACTACATTTTCCATATAGAAGTAAGTTATTAGGTTGAGGGTCTCGCCGCTCTTTCAAAATATATATTAGACGATGTATACGGAAATCCAACACCATGTGCAGCTCGTAATACTGATTCGCGCACGACTTCTATTTCATTTATATAGTACTTCATCGTATAGCTCTATTCGATAGCTCAAATTTCACATCAACGTACTAATGCATTTGACAAGATAAATAAATTGTCCGATTAATATGGGGCATAAATTCGAGCCCTTCCAACAATTGACATTCGAGTTTATCCAGTGCCGGAGCACATATAGCCATATATGCAGTGACTGGATTTCCTTTTTAATTCTCTTCAGCATCCTTCTCCGTTCGGACACAGCGTGCAATGCACTTCTTTATATGCATAAACAAAATCAGCTTTTCGCGTGCGCATCGGTGGTCGCAATGGGGCAGTGAGTATATTATATATATATATATATATATATATATATATATATATATATATATATATATATGCGTATAAACTCCGAATAATACTCCACTCGCGTATATAGTGCGGGTAGGTGGAAGGGATTTTTTTCCCGGCCCCTTAAGCATTACGAGAGCGGATTTCGTGAGGTGGGAGGTCCGGCCAGGTACGCCTCGGAGGAGACAGACGGCGCGGGCTTCGTCCTGAATATTTAATCGACCGGTGCCGTTGAGTGCAGGGTTGACCGGTCCTTTATCCTCCCTCCTTCCGCCACCTACTCCACTCTCTAGGAAGCTCCTTCCTCTGCATTATACATTTCCCCGTCTCTATATATATATATATATATATATATATATGGCATCTTCTGCGGATCGTGCCACTGCGCTGCTCTCTTTTATTATATGATATTTGTTTACGCGCTTGCGCGGAGAGAACGGAAGCGGACGAGGAGAGGAGCCGGGACAAGGCGGGTTGGTTGAATATTCCGTTAAAAATTTATCGCTACAGTCTGCATTTTTATGCGTTTCAGAGCAGGCAGAGGAGCTCGCAGCGCAACAGCGCCCTGCCCTCGCGATCGTTCCTTAACTGAAACGTAGGGGGCTCTGCGAAGATCCAGAGGTGTATGAATTTTGCGCAACCTCCGGAGCTGCTTCGGGTCGCGATATTTATAATAGGAAACGGGGAGAATTTTTGCCGCCAGCTGGGGAGGATTGTCCTCTCTGGGCGACGAAAATTAAGAGCTGCTCTTTCATTAAATGTATTTTGATGCTTTCATTTCGCATTTTCTGTCGCCAGTTACGTTTAACGACTCGTTATAAAGTTAAACTTTTCCCCGTTACTGTATTTCACAAAAAGAAATTTATTGAGTAATAAAGGAGCTAAGAGCCTATAATCAATCTATTAACTTTTATGCCAGATTTTCTAAGAATTTAATTAAGAGAGTTAAATCCATTTTTTACCATTGAATCTTTCAATAAAATATATGGTTTTAACCAATGATTAGTCAGAGCTATAGCAAATTTTTTGTAAAATACAATAATGATGGATTTGAATTATTTTATGTTTTAAAAAATCACCTCGAATTAAAATTTTTATTAATTTATTTCCATTCTAAATAGATAAAACTTGACCGAATATGTTATAAAAACAATTATACGGCTTACGCATCGTACAATACATCGTTGGTCACATTATTTTCACATGCCAATCAAACAAATTCTCGATACTCACGCGTACGTCATACGAGCAGTACTTGGAGTTTTATATTTTGAGTAATGAAAAATAACAATAACTGTACAATTAAAATTTCAATAGAAAATTTCTATTTGTTTTTTTAATCATTGTAAGAATTTAAAATCGAATGCAGAAGGCGATTAATTTAGTTGATTCTTTGATCAGTTCTAAGATCTTATATCTTATAAATCTATAACAACAATTAATTCCAACGCTTCGATCCTATAGAAAGGCGCGCCAATAAATAATCGCCAATAACCGCGCTACTATAACAAAAGAACTCAGCGCGATCGCACCTCCGTCGCTGACGGACGGAACCCAAAACCATAAATTCCTCCGTACGGCCGTTATCCGCGCCGCGCGCGCTGCAAATCCCAACAAAGCGCCGTTAAATCGAAAAACTCGACCCCTTCCCTCCGCGACTGAAACCTGAGGATTTGCGGCGGGTGGGGGGGGGAGGGAGGGCGAGGACGTCTTTACCTTTCTTCCCACGCGAAGGAACGTCGTCGAGTCCAGGGTGGTGCCTTCCCCACCCTTCAGCCCGGCCGCCCGTCACCCACGCCCGGACTCTCGAAGGTCCTCTCGAATATTAATGGGCTCGCAAATAGAGCGTCGCGCGCCTCCTCCCGGAACTCCTCTGTCTCTCCATTGCCCTTCTTGGGTAAGCCGTACGAGCCCCTTTAGCGCGGGCGCGCGTTTTCACGCCCCCCCCCCCTCCGTCGCCCACTTTCCGCGGCGCGGAGAGCGCGCGTGATTTGGCATCTGTCGATAGCAGGGCACGCGCGATCGTTCGTCCGGGGAAGGGATTTCCCGAAAGCCGGACCGCCTGATTTTTATGGATTTTAGAGTGCGCCTCCGCCTCCTCCCCCTCCACCAGCCGGATTGTTGGCCGATTTATCGGCGGCTCGTGCCAGAATTAGGGATTCTAAGTTCCGGGTCGCGCTCGCGCGCCGATGCTTTGTTTAACGCCCGGGGTTTGGATTTCGTTCCGCGTTAATGGAAAACCATGGTTATATAGCGCGACGGGATTGGCGAGGGGTATCTGCAGTCTTTTTTTTTTCTTTTTTCAGAGAATTGCTCGGATCTCACGAATACCTCTTATATGGCTAAAAGAGTATAATCGAACAATCCTCCCCCGGACGATTATCAATATTATTCCAGTTTAAATCAAATAATTTTGATTGATGCCTGCTGTGAAACTCAGTAGGGAAATGTAATAATCAATTGTATTCTGAAGCGGGTATAACGGAGAATAAAAGATAAGCCACGACAATGGCTCCGATCGGAGGATTTATATCGCTACCCTTTAAAAGCCTTCAATAATGCTCATGCAGAAATACGAAGGCAGAGAAAGAGGAAAAGTATTTCGAATTTTTTCTCCTGCAGGAAATATTATACGCATGGTAGAAACGTCGAGAGTCAACAAATTTAAAAGCTCTCTCTGGTAAATGAACGTGTTATTTCCTCAAAGTCTAAATCAAGGTCATTATTATTATTATTATTTTAATAATAATAAAAACTAAAGTAAAAAGTGTCGCAATATTATATGATGTAAAATAAGTGCACTTTTAAACTCAGTTTAATGTTTAATAAATAAAACATAGAAATTAGTCATTATTATGATGCCCCTAATAATTATAAAACGTTATTAATAAATGAATAAATCAGATTTTTTGATATGTAATATAACGACGATACAGCATACTTTTTCTATCCTCGGGCAGTATCATGAAAATATATAGAAAAATAAAGAGCATAAATCTAATACATCCGACGAAAATGATTTTCATCATAACACGACCGACAATACTGCCTACATTACTAGTATTTCCAAAAATGGCGTATGAATAAAATTCAAATAAAGATTTTTACGAAATTCAATAATTTATTCGGATGATCATTTTTTCTGTGATGCTATTTCGAATACAATATTCATTTAGTTTAGTTTATATATGTAGTAAGAAGGTATATTTAAGTATAATAGAGGTGGCAATACAAATGCGAGTAACAGTATACATGGCAAGTTGAAATATGCATAATTAGGATTATTTTTTAATGTAAGTAAAATTTCGTAGCAGTCTTTAATAATTCTAAAATATCAAATTCCATTATGTTCTTAGTCACAAGTTTATCTTTGTTCAATCCCTGCCGAGTTTCTGAGAAATATTAATAAATAAACAAAAGAAGTGATGGTGCACGTGATGGAAATTTACGTGACTTTTATGATAAAACGTCAGGATAACGATAAAGTAATAAGCTGATGGCTCGGAGTTAGCTTTCTTTCCAAATGCATCATTCACGGAGGCTATTCAATCGATCGATATCGCAATGGGTTAAGTCAGCCAACTACTTGTCAGTTTTGCAATTATCGTCCACGAATGCTACAATAATTTCGATTTTTAAAGTATGATCGATTAACTTCATTGAAGTTGCATGTATACTATAATAAATTAAATATAAAGACTACTAAAATTTCCGCCTGTTTTTTTTTGTCGTATCGACTTCTAGGTCCTTAGCGACGGCATTGTTACAGAAATATAGAAATACATACGTATTTTTCAGTATTAATAGATAGATTCTGAAATATAAAATTTCATATATTATAATATTAACATTATATTACTTGTGTTTGACTTTATACACTTTACAAATTTGGTTCAAATCAGGTTTGTCAGATGTATTTGGTTTAAGTACTTGATAATTTTTCCCATGTGGCGGTGTTTGTTCAGAGCGAATTGAACGTTGTCTGGTATCTGATACAAGCTTCTTTGATGGGTATATTTGATGCATTTTATTAATCTTTATGTTCATCGGTAAAAATCTTATTTTCAAGGTCCTTCTTGTTAACCAGTAAGAAGGTTTCTAGTGACCAGATTTGAGTCCCATTCTTTTATTTTAAATTTAAAAGCATTAGATTTAAAAGTCTCGCACTATTCTAACATTGATTTGAGGCATTTTCGACTTGAGAGCCAATCATGGATGAGCAGTCTGTGCTGTTTAAATGTTTAAATAAAAACACAAATAGTCAGTAAAAATGGTTTTATTAATGTATTTATTTAAAAATTCAAATTATTTGATCAATACCTTGTTCATTATACGTTTATACCGACCATACTGATGTTTCTCGTATCATTAACGGAAAAAAAATGAATTTCTTTCTTTGTTACCTAATTTATAATAATTTGCTGTCAGTAGAAATTATAATTTACCTAATTTGTATTTAAAATTACATATTTAATTCATAATTATTATTTTTTATGATAATTTTTTAAATTACTTTCTCAGCAATTATATTAGCTGTTGGTAAAGTGGAACTGAGCGTTTCTTGCATTATGCCTTCTAGTAGACCTCTAATAACAAATTATAATTTTTTAAATAGTTTTTGAATATTTGTTGGATAATTATTAGAATTACAATTTATAAAGTGTGTAGATATTAAGTCTTCTATAACGATGCATTCAACCGACAATTTTCAAAGCTCCCCAAGCCGACTAGAAATGCGTTGAACGTAATATCTACTATGGCGAGCATCGAAAAATCGAATAAATAACATGAATATTAAAACTCTTTACTTTTTTATTATCTTTTTATTCATAGCTTCTCCGTATGCTCCCAAACAAGGACTTTTTAGTGATTACGGGCAACATGGATTCTTCTTGAAAGTTCACGCGTGGGGGTTGAGTGAGGGGGGGGGGGTAACAAAAAAGCCAAGAGGCGGTTGCTCGCTCCCTCCTCTCGCTATACTACTCTTCTATTTGTAGGAAGAATCTTCAAACTTAAGCTTGTACATTTTCAGATCTTTTGAACAAGCTTCTGACCCCCTCTCCCACCCCCCCCCTTCTCCACGCTACGAACCTCTACTACCAGCACCTGAACCTCTCCGTTTCACCCGTTAAAATCAGCTTTCTTCGAGCTTAGCTAAGAATCTTGCCTCTCGCAAAAATTATGAATATTTAAAGTTACTCTTAACTATATGGTTATTGCTATTTGCCCCCTCCCTCTTTTCATCTAATACCTCGACTAAAGCTTCAGAGGAATTTGAAACATTTTCGAAGAAACTGATGCATGTTTTCTTATGCTTTTGTACTTTTCAATATATACTTCAGCTTATTTGGGTTTATATGCTGCAGTACATAGGAAGCTTCTGCGTTAGAGTTTAGTTAGAGATTTGATTTTTGGCCATAGTCAAAGGCTTTTGTGTTACTTTTTGTTCGGCGACCTTTCTTATTTATTCGGTGAGAATTCAAAAATATAGACAATTAATAGTTATAAAACAATTAATAATTGAATTATAGATAAATGAATAACCACTATTTAATATGAACGATACGATGTGACAATCATTGTGATTGTTAAAATTTATCAAATCATAAAAATTACTGTAGTATTCAACTCATTCATACTATAACAATTGCACGCGCCATTCGGTTAGATTTATATCGACTACCTAAAAAATAATACAATATAATATAATATTAGGAAAGTAAGCAATTCAATAAGGTAGAGCAAGCTGATGTTATAGCTAAACCGCTCTGTCTTAAGTCGTATAAACATGGAGTGGAATAAAAAATAGACCAAATACTCAAAATGTTACTACATACATTAATGTAACGCACACGTTAATAGAATTGGTTTCTTAAACATTGTTATTTATTTAAGAAAATATATGAATAATTTATCATAATATAATTTTAGATCACTAGGCCAAAAATTATTGTTGGAAATCGGGGTAGAAACAGTAGGTGTAACTTTTAAACTACGTAAAATTGGCTTACATAATATAAATGATGAGTAAATAAAATGAAAATAAATACATTGCAATTAAAAATCTTTATATAAAATAATGTTAAATTCATATATGTTTATGAGAGTGTATACATTAAGCTAAAATAACAGATGCTGCTCCAGGTAGAGTTAAATTCGCAGTAAGAATTTCTTGCTCCGGTAGAAATCCAGAGTATACGCTCGCTGTATAGATTTTAAGTTTCTCATCAATATTTAAGCTCGTACTAATATTAACTTGAATGGCGTCGTTATCGAAATTTATCAATAATACTATAGGTTTTTCTCCAGTTAGTCTTCGTACTACAACTAAGACATTATCGGCAGCAACAGAAACTTCTACATTACCTTTTAAGAGACATGGCGTCTTCTTTAATCTAGTCAAAGCTTGAAATACTTTGTAATGTGAAACTTTCGCCTCTTTTTGCGCTGCTAAATTGAGAATCTTGTAATTTTCATGAACAGGCAGCCAGGTTTCAGGGTTAGAGGAAAATCCAGCACTTGTTAAATTATTCCATTGAAATGGAGTTCGCGCAGGACCTCTGAAGTCTATTCCAACATATTTTAAAGATTCCTCAGAAGTAAAAGGTCTATCCACCATTCCGATTTCATCACCATAGTAACTTACGGCAATTCCTGGTAAAACCATAGCGAGCATAGTTATTTGATCAGCTCGATTATTATTATAACCGTATCTAGATGCGACGCGAGGTCTGTCATGGTTTCCTACGACCCAATTCATTACTTTATTTTTAGGTGTAGAACTGATCCAATTATTTATGAAATCTTTGAAGTCTACAGCTAAAGAATTATTCTTTCCATTAGTCATAAACATAAAGTTAAAGGGCATAGTGGCAACCTCATAGTATTTGATAGAGCTCGAGATATTTGCATACGTTTCTATGATTAATGGTTTTGCATCTGTATGGTACGTTTTTACATAATCATCTACGATCGATTGCCAATGCTCCACGACTCCATAATTTTCAAGCAAATTTCTTGTATAAATGCGTTTTAAATACAGGGGATTACCCGGCGGTACATCTACGTCTGATCTTGGTTCATCACGAAAGTTAGCATCCTCGAATATACAATTAACAGCATCCACTCGAAAACCATCCACTCCCCGATTCATCCAAAATATAAGAACGTTACTCATTTCTTCAAGCAATTTTCGACTGCGGTAGTTTAAATCTGGTTGTTCTGCAGTAAAAGCATGATAATAATACTGCTCACGTTTTTCATTGAATTTCCAAGCTGACCCACCAAAATCAGATAGCCAGTTGTTGGGAGGTCCACCATTTTTTCCATCTTTCCAAACATAATAATCGTCATAAGGCTTAATTCTATCTATACTCTTTTTAAACCATTCATGCTGATCTGAGGTATGATTAGGTACAAAATCAAACAACACTCTGATATTAAGTGATTTGGCTTTAGCAAGAAATTTGTCCACATCTTCTAACGTTCCATAGTCTGGGGATATATCGGTAAAATTGGAAATGTCGTATCCGAAGTCTTTTTGCGGGCTTGAAAATATCGTCGATAGCATTAATGCATCTATTCCGCTTTCCTTAAAATATTCTAATTCATTTATGATTCCGTTTAAATCACCAATTCCATCGCCATCGCTGTCTTTAAAACTTCGAGGATATAGATGATAAACTACCATGTTCTTCCACCAATCCATGTTCTGTTTCGCTTGATCTTCGGCTGCATAGGATTCGGCAATTAAAAACAAAAGTCCCAAACTCAGGACAGAGAATGCCTTCATAATATAAATTTTCTATAAATTTGTAGTATTCAGTGCTTTATATGAAACCTAAAACAAAATTATACTTCATTTAAAACTTAGACCAACTACACCATCCGTATAATAATAGTACAGATAAAATGTATTATAATTATGATATGACAGAGATTTTAATGTCTATAAGTTCATAGGTACTATATTTAACTGAATAGAAATTTTGAATAGACATAAATAGAACGAAAAGATAATAATTTAACTGATTTATTAAACAGTTTAATCTATACTAATGATGAAATCTATATTCTTGTCGATAATTTTACCTATGGCCACACCCGTGTAAAAGGGTGGTATTTCAGCGTCCACTTTAAACAGTTATTATTTCATACCTCACTTCAAAAAGTTACTATATCTTAGACCATTCTTTTTTGCGTCACTTCTAGTTCGCACCACGAACTAAATATTTCCGTTATTTAATTTAAAATACTATATATATATATATATATATATATATATATATATATATATATATATATATATATATGCTTCCGAAGATTATTGATGAAAGTAAAATCATTTTCAATAAAAAACCTAGTCTATGTCCTTCCCAAGATAATATAGAATCTATATGTCAAATTTCAGAACAATGGGTTCAGTAGTTTTCTTGATTAACGTGTAAAAACAAAAACACGTTCTGTCTTTATAAATTAGTATGATATGACATGATTTCAATTTTTAGGTTCATAAAACAAGACGAGGTATGTTATCACAATTACAATGATGTAACTTATAAATATTCTCGTCGGTGAGAGATTTTTCGTGATAAGCTACTAGTAAAAGGCAAGAAAATAGTTTACCCCTGTATGAAGAAGAGCCGTAAATTTTCAAGTAACGGGCAAAGCGATCGAATGGCCCAAGCGTCCAACACACACATATATATATATATATATATATATATATATTTACATATAATAGAACATATCAATCTATTTCATTTCGATCCGTTTCGATTCGATTAATATAAAATATTCAACTATTTCACTGTCCGAAACTAAAATCTATGAGCACTAATTATAAATAATTCGCAAACAATTGTAAGCAATCGTCAATGATTGTCAAGTATTTAAGTAAAAATTCAAACTAGTGCTATCATTTCGTACTGCTATACGTGCTCAAAATTATGTAAATTAAATTTATTGATAAGATGTCGTAATTATAGGCTAAGGCCGCGCTATCAGATCCACATGTTACCTAAACTCGAAAAACTTTAAACAAATTTAAAATAGTTAGGCGAGTTTAATATATGTTTAGCATGCTAACAACTTTAAAACTTATCAATCTAATCATACATTTTATCAAAAATTTGTAGATAAAATGTTGTTCTTTAAAATTAAGCTAAATAAATTATTCTAATATATAGAATGTCCTTGTTGCCCAAAAAACATTTGTAAGACGAGCCTGCTAATAAATCTCAGATTATTTTTTAAAACCTTATATTCATTGGACTGTTTTCTCAAAATGTAAATAAGTGAGTGCCAGAGGTTTCAAAATATGGGTGTCAGAATACATTCCCAACTGCTAAGGAAATCCTCTACTGAGAGTCTCCAATATGCTAACGTCGACAAATTTATTAATAAATCCAGATAAATGTATAAATAATATAATTAAACGGCTATATGCGCAAAATTACACATGTTCATTTTTAATATACACCATTTTTTTAATATTATTTTTTGCACTAGAACACCCCTTCTAGATGAGTAATCGCACCACTAATAACACGCAACGATATCTGATTCTTGAATGCGACTTATTTCTATTCGATAGACCTGTTAGGTAGATTCTTGACTCACAAGTTAATGAAAATAGTGAAATTCCGTGAATTTAAACTTATATGTATCATTATATATTCATCACTGCGTAAAATCGATTTCAAATCTGCCTGCTTAAATTATATATAATGAAATATAATTCAAAAATTTTATTCTATGACTCTATGGTAAATATGTAAGAGAGTTCAAAATGCGTTTAAAATGCATACATACATGTGTCACGTCACAGGATGCCTCTTAGTTGAACATATCAATCTTACGAACATAAAAATAGAATGAACAGTTATTAATTAGATTGAAAATTTGAAATAGTACAAGGAACAAATTTAGAAGAAATTTTTGAATAAGAAACAAAGTTTTGAACAAATCTATTACTACCAACCATCTATTACATCAAATCTGAATTTTTGGAATCCCGACAATTTAACTCTGCACATTTTGACCGTAACAAAGCATTTTATCATCCCAATCATAAAAGACTAATTCAAGGACTTGCAAATTTCGTTTGCCATGATAATGCTTGAATTATTATCTTTAGCGGCGGGAATTGTATGAGTATAAACAAACTCACTTTGTACGATTACCCGGAGCTCTGTCGGACATGTCACAAATGTCTTCTGGAGTTCGCTCCTGCGAGTCGGACAATTGTAAACTATCAAAAAATCGTTAAGGATCGCGTGACGCACGCTCGCTCGATGTTGATGGATCACCAAACGAAAAGTCAACGTTATATGAAAACCGCGGAAAAGGACACGAGAAGAAACGAATGTTCTCGGGTAAATAAGCCAGAGACAAGGGACAAAAATGACAATTCAAATTCATTTAAATTCGACCAACGTATTTGCCGCGGGACGATGGCAATATTAAAAATCGGTGACCAATGCACAGACGGACGGCCAAACAAATGCAAAACGCGCGTGGCAGCTTTACATCTTTTTTCTTCCGAGGCGGGAAAAAAGGTCATTTTCTCCCCCCACTTTCCCCTCTCGACAGCCCTCAACTTCGCCGAACATTCGAAGGTCACGTGTCGATTTATATTTTGGCATACGTCGCTGGCAATCAGATGCTCCACAGTTTGTCTTGTTCTAATATGCATGTTTAAACAAATATCAGTTTTATTGTTTATAATTATTTATTAATTATAAAGATTCTTTATATATATATATATATATATATATATATATATATATATATATGTGTTAGAATAACCGGAAATTTTAATTTCCTTTGTATAACATGTTTAATTATCCATAGGCAAAGTGAACTTGCAAGGTGAAATTTCCGCACAATGGAGAGAGAATGAAATATTAGTTTACTGTTAGCTCACTATACATAATGACCGGGGCATTCTAAAGCGCAAGTTCGAGCCCGTCGTGCGTGTGGTGCGCCTGCATGGTTTATGACAGTATTGTTTATAATTCAATACTCTCGGGCACTGTAATATAATTGTATAAAACAATTAAGGATGATTACGCATTCAGCTTGGCGAATTGGATTTTAAACCTTGACTGATCAAAATTACACAGTTTCAGATATAAAATTGCATCCGATTAATATCAAATCCATTGGTTTCGTACAAAACGTACGCTTGGCTTTACCAATGAGGCTGAAGAAATGATTTTTTTCCTCAGAAAATTTCGAAATATAGCTGTTACTTTCTTTTATTTATTTAACCAGAAAATTTTATCTTTTATATTGGTAGGAGATACATTCACATTATATAATCAACTTATGTTCGTTGTTATAAACTAAATTGATAAATGTTTCTATTGATTGTACAGTTCTTTTACAAACCAATCTAATTATATTATCAATTTCGTGAAATATAAATAGTTTTGTGAAATATAATGTAAAGCCAAACATTTTTAGGAATTATTATTTAATAGTTGTTATTATAATTATTAACAAATAATAAATAATAATTATATTTAATATTATTACGTAAAATATCTAGACAAAGAGAAAACTAGGGGAAATTGTGTCCATTAACATGTTAGCATCACCCGTGTAGAAATTG
This sequence comes from Sycobia sp. Sy_11, assembly GCA_018907035.1. Taxonomy (NCBI): domain Eukaryota; kingdom Metazoa; phylum Arthropoda; class Insecta; order Hymenoptera; family Epichrysomallidae; genus Sycobia; species Sycobia sp. Sy_11. Next base: position 3,282,213 of record JACCIC010000029.1, read on the forward strand.
ATTCTCGAATCTAGCTAGTATCGGGTGAGTTTTCCTTATCAAATGTTCGAACCCAGAAGGGAAATCTAGTCTGATCCTAGTTCCGATTTGTCCCACTTTTAATAGCATTTTGAATAGGGAACGAGCTTAGATTTTGGTAGGTATACCAAGCTAGAAACTAGACTGATTCTAGTCAGAAAATCTAGAAATTAAGCCAATAATAAATTATTCTAATTTTTTTAATAATTATTCCTCGATTAAGTCAATAATTTTTTGACTCTTTAATATTTATTTATTTAAAATAAAAAAATATATTTACGTATATAGGTGACGCATACCATTTAATTAGCATTCATAAATTATTTTCTATATGACTATTACGTATTACCATTTACAATAATAACAATTAATAATTATTAATATATTTTTTATACACTAATTATTGTAAATTTTAATGTTAAACACCTCTGCTGAACACATATAATATTTTATTCGATGAAAAAAATTTCGACCTCCGCTGAGTATCGAACCCACGACCCTACGATTCGCAAGCTAACGCATTATGCACTATGCTAAAACGCAATGTGGGATTACTATACTATAGTTTGCATATGACCGTAAAGCACTTAAGATAATATAATAATTTTATAAACACAAGATAAAACATACATAGGAAATCAATTTTTTAAATTCTTTCCCATGTTGGAAAGATCTGCGGGCGTTTATATACTATATATATATATATATATATATATATATATATATATATATATATACACGCGCGCGTGCACTCATTTATTATATATATATATATATATATATATATATATACACGCGCGCGCGCGCACTCATTTATTATATATATATATATATATCTAATTTTCATACACATAAGGTTTTGATTAGAAATGACGTCGTTCTTTCCAATATTAGAAAAAGTTGAGGAAATCTAACTAGAATCCAAATAGAAATTCTAACCATTTCCTGAATTCTCCTACTTGGCAGATTCTGCCTAGAAAAACGCCATTCTTTCCAAAGTAGGGAGAAGTTAAGGAAATCTGACTAGATCCAAGATAGAAAGCCTGATCATTTCCTTAAGTTTTCTACTTGTAAAATTTTGACTAGTGGAAACACGTATTTCTTTCTAACATCAATAAAAGATAAGGAAATCTGAATAAATTCGAGAAAGTAATAATTAATATAAGATGATTATTAGATGATCGAAGGGAAATCTAACTTGGATCTGGCGAGATTTACCTACATGAGGAAATCATCAGTAATACTGACTAGGATCTAGCCCGAACTAGGGATATACCGAGTATATTTCTGCACGGGCAATGACAGAATTATTTCTATCTTCTTTGCTTTGGTAACTTTTGCTTTAAAGTTTAAGTACACAATTTAATTTTTCCAAAATCGAAAGTAATTGATACAAAAATTCCAACTCGACCGATGCATTTCATCTCGCAACATGTCTACGGAATGAAACGTCAACCAAAAAAGAAGTTTTGAAAAGTTTGCATAGTACTCTTCAACAAGAAAAGTTCGATACTTGTATTTCGCATAATTTAAAAGTAAAATATTCGATTAACCGAATTTCCATTTGTAAATTAATTGCTGAAACGAAAAGAAGTTGAGCTATTTTTTGAAAAAAATTGCGGAAGATGACAAGCTAAGTTGGAAAATTCGGACCAACGCTTGTATGTTTGAAATGACACTGCAAGCATATTATAACCTGTATATATTTCAACTTAGAGCGTCGTTGAGTTTCCTATAAGTTTTTAAATTTATAACTTTGATAGTTTTGTTCCGTATTTCATGTTTTTTTTTTAATTATTAAACGTCTAGTTTATGGTTATATGTTGAATTGTAATTAAAATTCCTGAAAAAGTAGAGGATACCTGTCTTTGTTGTGCATTGATATATATATATATATATATATATATATATATATATATATATATATATATACACGTTGGTGAAAATAAATACATTTTTCTATGGCACGATGAATTGTTAGTTCTAGTGAAAAGAATTCTTATTCAAAGATTCATCATGAACTGCTCGAAGTTGGCCAGGTAATTAAATCCAACTTTAGTACAAACAACTAATACGATTGAAGCAGACGATTAAGACAGAGTTATAATTGTTTAATATGAAAGGCCCACTTCGTTACGACGATTATAGATCACATAAAATTTTCTGACAAGAGTTACTTTAATTAGAAAGTTTTGTTGCGCGCAACTTATATCTCATCCCTTTCGACTACACTGTTTATTTCGATCTCTGCAGAACTCCTTTAATAATGCAGAATTGGTTTTAAAAGCGGCTTACGTAAAGCTCTTGATTTAGTTTTTCATCTGAAAATTCAAGAACCTCTGCACGGTCTCAGATCCGAATGCAAATAAAAAAATTATCGGTATGGAATATGGGTTGTAATATAACAATGTAATGATGACTTTTACCACGATGGCTCAAATTATTTCATTATTAAATCGAATTTTTTCTCATTATCTCACTCGAATCGGAAAAGAAGATAAGTAAAACAGTTCAAATATATATTTAGAAAAAACTGTATAAATTAGTAGATATCTTTGAAATTTATATATTTTTTATATGGAAGGCATAGGATACAGTTTTGCCCGTAAATTCATTTAACTTTTTTATCAGAAATTTTATACCATACTGGATTCTACGTGTGATATTTGGAACTTGTATTTAAAAATGTCAAGTTTATATTAAAATAACCTTGGAGATGACCTTGATCATGATTAACCAATGCATTAAAATTTTGTATACAGATATTAATAATATTCTCATGAATTTTTACAATGCCGACTTGGAAATATTCGGCAAAGTCATGACATATAAGGACGCATTTTCGTCTAAACGTGCGGTTCGCGGAACCTCATTCCGTCATCTTTCTCCTATCGATCCCGAGCGTTTTAGCTCCGTATTTCAAAACACTTTGGCGCGCCCTTTCCCCGCAAAAACCAGAGATCTATATATGCGCGAACGAATTTCCAGCGCGGACCAAGCCGTCAAAGGCCTCGAAATATTCCCTCGCAACTGGCCGAGATCGAACTGAAGAACGAGAAGGTAAGCAGGAGGAGGTAAAGGAAATCCATCGAGGGTTACTTCGAAAATGCGAACTTCGCCGGTGGAGGAACTCAGCGGAAAGCCGCTTAACCGAACGGCAGACTCACGCGGATCTTCCTGCCCCCAACTATCTTCTCTCTTTTGCTTTCTCTCTCTTTTCCTTCTTAGTGTTTGTATAGAGATGGAAGGGGGACGAATCCCTTTTATTCGCTGACATTGAGCTGCTGGGCTTTCGAAATAATTATGAAGAGACCAAGGCTGGGAAGTAAGCACTCTCCAGTGGTTAATTTCACAACTTGGTTACATTTATAATCTCAAAGCGAATTTAAAAAATTGTATTTGATATCGATGCTCTTTTTAATATTCTATAACATCGACTAATTACTGCATTTCTAGTTATTACTTTGATATTAAAAATTACGTATGTATATAAATACGTAGAGTATATAATAATTGACTGGGCTTCTACTAATTTTCCAAATATTTATAAGACTTTATCTTTACGCTCGCATTGGCATTTTCATATTTACTTCCGACGATATTAGTTTCTTAGAATAATATTTGCACCATTTTAATTAGTATATGTACAAGTAATATTCTTATTGTGCTACATTGGCGTATTTGACCAGGTGTTGAAATAATAATAATTATAATCATAAAATATTATTCGTAAGGACTATCACGTGCAGTTATTGTTAATCCGAGTAATAACAGAAGCCTCTACTACTGGAAATCCAGAAGTCATCATTAGAGGATGGATCTATACAGATTAGTAAAAAAGGAGCATTTATCATTTACTTTATTGAAATGTACCTGGCTTGTATTATTTCTATCTGTGCTATAATTAGTAAATGATGATATTATTAGATATTATTAGGTATCTTGTGCTATAAAACTTATTGTTTCTCTGAAATCAAAATACATTTCAACTACGATAGCTTCCAATTCCAATTAAATAATATAATTATGTATAGATATAATTCATACATTTTTTGTTTTATTAATGCCGTTATCCGTTGAGTTGTTATGAATATTTAAATTTTTAATTATCAATAGACATTTGTTTAAATGATTAATAATCTCATGTATTATATATTTTATATTTTATATTGTAAATGTGAATAATTACGGACTTCATTATTATACCACAAGTTATATGCCATATAAAATGAAAAGTTCATGTAAGTAAATTTATTTATAATACTTTTCAACGAATGGGCTTAACTTAATTTCATTAAAATATTATTATATTATAATATTAAATTAGAATGAGCATATGGATAACACAGTATTAAAATAATAATTAAAAACTGTATACCAGAAGTATTTGAATTCTAGGAAATACTTTACAATATAATTAGCACGAACACATTTTGGGCAATTATTGAAATACGATAATTGAAGGTCAGTGGTAAGCTCGAAGTACTGAGAAGACTGACATTTATATATGAATTGCAAACAAGATAATATTTCCGATCGGAATTGTTCATTAAAATATTCTTCACAAAAATCTTCACACAACATTTGCATGCGTTCGATTCAATTGACGAAATATATTTTTCACTCAGCTTGAGCTGATTCGAAAATTTGCTTCTTTCATTTATCAAAGGCTGTTTGATTTGTCGTAGGTTGTACATCACGTATTTTTTTTCTTTTTTTTTTTAATACGCAGCAATAATAAAGTGATTAGGCGAGGAAACAGCAAGAGGTGCACAGTGGATGATCCACAAACTCTGCATTCTGTCCAATTGAATCTTAACACAGAAATTATTTAAGACTTAAATTCACGGCGAAGAACGATTCCTAGGAGCGTTTGCCGACGAAAAGTCGTGTGCCATTTAAAATGGAGCGTTTCCCGTTACCCGAACACTGCTATTATCGGGTGATCGTCACGACCATTGAATTCGTTATATTAGTTTCTTGATAGTATGTGTGAGTGGCGCTATATCGACGCAGAAAAAACGATCACCCACGTTTTGTTTATTTTTGGTTTTAAGTGGACATTTTCCAATAAAACTAATAATATTAATCATTTTCCGATGAAGACTAATAAAATGAATTTAGTATATTAAAATAATGAATTCACTAGATTATTTTGCCGAATATTTTTGACTCCCTCTGATCTTGGTCGTGTTCTATCATTGTCATATCACCTCAAAATATCATTGAAAATCAGTTATTCAAAATCTAAATTTATTAGTACCAGGAAATTTTAATATTTGTACTGGTTTCACCCTTTTGTATAATGATATTATATATTAATGCAATCACACCTGAAGCTTTTACATATTTAACTTTTTTCTTCCCGACTAAGCTAAAATAATTTCATTACGAATAATTTAGAAGAAAAGAACAGACAAACTCTTAACACGAAATCGTCCTCGATCATCAGATGAATCAGTGTGCACGTGTGCATAATTCTAAGAAAGAACGTAAATTGAAATATGGATATTTTTGACACAGAGATCCGCACATTTTTTTTCTGCAAAGGAAAAGCAAGTTGAGTCGCTCACCCGTCGATACGAGAAAAATAAGGAGAAAACAAAACGAATGCTGCGAAACTTAATTTACTAGAAAGTTCCCCTTTGCACGCCCACCCTGTGCGCCCTAAGCTATATACATATATACCTTCGAATATTTGGAAAACAGGACGAAAATTTTAGCTTATATGTGTGTAAATGTCCATGTGCAGTTCTCGCACTATTGATTAGCCTGCCATATCATCGGATGCCGTATTCGAAGAATTCCCAAGTAGTAAGGAGGTTCGAAGAAGGACGCGCGGGTGGTGGGAATCGATGCTACGCGTCGATCTGCATCCGAACTGCTGGTCCATATTCTAGCGTTATTATATGTATATAAGTATATATAATATAAGTAGATGTATATAGTCGGAACTTTACAGCGATATGTAAAATAGATTAACAACAATATAACAAAGCTGTAAGAGGTGTGGAGGATGTAATCGAAAAGCGCGCGTTAAAAACTTCAATGTTGTGGAAAAATTTTACTTACCGATCAAAAAATTTCTATCGCTACCCTCATTAGAAACATTTCACTACACCTTACAATTATGACAAATATATGTTGCCGCGCGCGCGCGCTGCCGCCAATGGATCTGTTACGAGGGCGCAACGTTATAGTATGTTAAGTTTAAATATAACAATACTTTGTAAAAAAACATTCGTTTAATTATTATTCCCCAAAATAATACATGTGTTCTTGTACTAAATGCGTGCTCGTAAGACTTAAATGAAAAGAATAATGTACAAACCAAAAACAGCACGAAATAGAAATAATATTACGTATTTACAATAAGCTGAAGTTGAAAAAAAAATACAATTACCTTTCCACTGCGGTATATGAATAAATAAAAATGAACACTTATATCGAAGGAAAAGTTACCTCGACTTTTTTTATAAGGAACCGCGTTCGATTTATATACAAATATCGGTAGCGCCGCGCTGCGGGTGCGTATATTGCGCTAAACAGAGAAAACGAGAAAGAGAGATAGAGAGAGAGAGAGAGAGAGAGAGAGAGAGAGAGAGAGAGAGAGAGAGAGAGAGAGAGAGAGAGAGAGAGAAAGAGGGACATCGCTGCCCTCCTGGAGGTAAAGACTAGAGCGGAAGGGAAAGTTAGGTGGGAGAACATAGGGAACATTCTGTACACGCCCTGTACATTTACGCTAAAGCGACGACGCGAAGAGCGGGGGCAATAAATTTAATATTGTCCTACTGCCCCTCGAGAACGCAGCTGATTTCATATATACATATATATATCTATATATAACGTGGAACGATTAGTGCCCGCCGAGCTTCGGCGGAGGAAGAAGAAACTGTTTCCGAAGCCAGGCCTCCCCCCTTCTCCTGCACCACTTTTCATTCTCTCCTCAATTATGTACGAGCAATTTCTCTCTCCTCCGGCGCGCATGAAAGAGGGACCCCACGCGCGCCCGCCGCGCGTATCTCATCCGCGAAGATCGCGACGGACCGATAAGGCGGGGGCGCTGGCCGATATATATATATATATATATATATATATATATATATATACATGCACGTATATGTATATGTATATGTATATAGCGTGCCCGACTTCCTGCCTAGAACGGGAAGTTGAGGTCGGAGTGGTTGGCTCGCTCAGATTTGTAAGGTGAAAATTTGCTCGGTTTTGCGGGAAAACTATATATATATATTGGTACATTCAGTAGTTATTCTTATAGTTATAATCTTTGGACGTTCTTTATTTAAAACAAAAAGAAACAAGAAATAAGCTCTTAAGCAAAATTTATTTAAAATAGGTCCGATGGAATAATACGATATGTTTTGAATTTCATTATTGTCAGCACACTGATTAAGAAATTAAGAAAAATTTTCTACCAAGAAGGTTCGATGCACCTATTGCTGATAAGTAAATAGGCCTAGTAAAAAACACAGCTGTCGATCATTTATGGCCATTAATAAAGTATAACAAGATGCATTACCAAAATTTGACTAGTTTCTGTTTCCCGCCTTTGGAAAATATCTGAGCATTACCTATGCTAATTGCGTTTCGTTTAAGATGGATCTAAGGTTAAACATATTCTTATTGAGTTGTTAGTTAGATATTAAAATACTCCATTATTTATTTTTCATTTCGAGTTTTGGCCATTTCTAATGCATTTTTTTGGCTATTTTCGGTACTGAAATTTAGGAATACTTGGTTTTGAGAGCATTGAAACTATTGACAGTTCTATGAGGGCTAATAGATGTGATTTCTTTGCGCACTAAAAATGTACAAGCACGTTTGCTCATTCTGTTAAAGCAACTAACGCATAAACATATAGACAAAAGTGTACAACTTTAATTTTTATTTCTAAACATTGAAAGAAGACACGTATTTAGGTTATCGATAGAACTTCACGGGATTATCTTTTTTACTAATCGTGTTTGTGTGTAATACGGTCTTTATGTTTCCTCAGTGCCGGTGATGTTTATATCATGCGATATGGATGAGTCAGACACTCGTTGACGCCGGGAGCGCCGCACTCGAGGAAACTGCGCAGGCGCTGTTGCTTCTGGATTCGGGGATTGAGCGTTGCGCGCAGACAGATTGACTGTGTCTTCGAGAGTAATCGGTCGGTTCGACACGGCTCTTTGTTCCTCGCGTAATTTTCCTTTGTATTTGTATTTCCCGTTTGTAATTAATTGCGTTATTATACTATGTATGTTCGATAGTAAAAATTGTTATTTGTTAAGTTCTTGTTGTTTCGCAAGTGTTAATTTATATATAAAAAGTGAACAAGATCCGAACGCGCGATCTTTGTGCCTGAGGTTATAAAAGGCAGTTCAAGGCTGTTCCTTCCTTCTGCGCAGTGAGGGCTGCTCCTGTATCGAAGAAATTTGGTACTCTGCCGCAGGTTGGATTTGTCTATCGGCTTCGATTATCTTTTCCGCTATCAAACTATTTAAAGGCGAGGGTAATTAAGCTCTTTGATAAATAAATGTACAAATCTTAGAGGGCTGTTCCCTCATTTATTTTATTATTTTATTAGTTCTTGCGTCAGATATAGATTAAGTATTACTATTCCGTAAGATGCGTCTCATTTATTGGTACCAATAAGAAATAGTTATAATTTAGTATTAATAATTTCTTATATTTTGACTATAGGTTTCACAGTATGTTTAGTTAATTCGTTTGTATTCATTTTGATTTCAATAAATAATAGTGCTCAAATATAATACTTGCTCGGGCTTTTCCCTCAAATCGTGAGGGTTTTTACGCCTAAGCAAGTAACATCTATATGTACTTCGCGAAATATTGCGTTTTTTTTCTTTATATACCAACCACTCATTCCCATCCTCTTTTCTAGCATAAAAAATATTTCAGGATAAATTTTCATGGTGCCCCGGGTGAGGAAGAGTGGTTGATGTTTATTGATTTAGATAAGTTTCTTTCTAATGGAATGATTATTAATTTACAAAATTTTAGAATAGTGTGAAAACCTATACATAATAACTATTTTTTTTAACTAATTAGTATTATTAATATTATTTAGCTGCTTAATGTATTTGTAATATTCTTTATAAAATTGCGTTTGCCTTTGTAAATTTATAGATAAGTCGAAATTCTAAGTATCGAGTTTACGGACAAAGAGCCGGATCATATTACATAAGCTGTTATTTGGGTCCACGGCGTCGCATTTTAAATGTATTGAGCGTTTGTTTATATATATAAACGTGTTATCTAAATCGTTAAATCGTACATTGGACGGTGAGACTCGAATGTACATGTTTAAAAAAAAAAAAAAAAAACAATCCCGCATCATAGTTTGAAGCTTTATTTGAAAGGAAGAAAAAGGCAAATCTAAGTAGTTGATTTTCAGACTATATGTTCATGCATTGATTTTATTTCAGCTATCATAGTTGATTAATTTATTTTTTTTTACCCTAATTTTTTGCTTGATTAATTTAGTTTTATGACATATATATAAAGTTAGTATTATATGATAGTAATATAAATATAAAAAAAAAAAAACTTGGTGCATAATTTTGACTATTTAAAGAGTTCCTGTTATTTATAAGTAAAATGGCTCCTACGCCTCTTAAAAGACTGACAGCATTACAACAGGCTCGTATAGATGAGATAGAACGTATGACTAAACGGTTGAGGGATAAAAATCCAGATTCCCTAAATAAAAATATAGTTGATTCGCGTATTGATGCTCTTAATCGAATTTGGTCGGAGGCTCGAAATACGCACGCTTTGATCGTAATTAGAGATGATGCTGAGTCTGATCCCTATATTACCGGTAACGTTTTTCCGAGGCTTCAAACTGTATATGAAGATCTATTAGATGAACTGCTAACTCGAGTAGCTCATTTCGAAAGTAATTTTACTCTTCCGATTGCTACAGCTTTGAATAATAATGAGGCATTAAATACTAGATTGGACAGCGCAAGGCTTCCCAAACTCAATCTTCCGAAATTTTCAGGTAGATATGAGGATTGGGAGAGTTTTTCTGACTTGTTTATTTCTTTAGTACATTCTAAAAATGCAACAGATGCTACTAAGTTAAGCTATCTTAAACTTTGCTTATCAGGAACGGCTGCGGATTTAATTAAAGAAGTCACGACGACAGACGCGAATTATCTTACAACATGGCAAGCGCTGAAACAGCGTTTTTATAATCCGAGACTTATAGTCAGTAATTACTTAAATGCAATCATAAACATGCCCGTGTTAAAAAAAGAATCCGCTACGCATTTGCGATCATTTGCCGACGAAGCTCAACGAATTGTTCGCGCGCTATCCAATCTAAAAATGCCGATCGAGTACTGGAATATATGGCTGACACATATTTTAGCCGCAAAGTTAGACCCGGAATCGAGAAAATTATGGGAAACCGAGCTTAGTGCGAAAGACCGAATTATTATCACGAATGCTGAGGATCGGTCGACAATCAGTTCAACTGAATCTGAACCGCTGCAACATTTTCCGAAATTCTCAGAGCTCGTTGAATTTCTTGAGAAACGCTCTCAAACCTTAAACATGATTGCAGTCGAAACTGTTGTTGAAAAAAAAACGCATAATGTAAAACAAGGCTCAGTTTCAAAAAAGGTGTTTTATTCGCAAAGTGATTTTAAATCAGCCCCGAAATGCGCGCTCTGCTCGGGTTTACATTCGTTATGGAGATGTTATAAACTTAAAGCTAAATCTCCATTTGATCGTAGGTCCGAAATAAGGCGTTTAAAATTATGTTTCAATTGTTTTGGAGATCACCAATTCAATGACTGCAAGTCTACGAGACGTTGTAGTACGTGTAAAGAAAGACACCATACGCTTTTGCACTTCAATTCTAAACGAGCGCAAAATCCTACAAAAAATTGCGATAAAGGGGCCCAACAATCTGACAACATAGAGCTTCAAAACGTAAAGGCGCTTACGGCTAATATTTTTAAAGGAAAACGTTGGGTCGTACTAGCTACAGCTCAATTGTTTATTCGTGGTCCGTGTGGCAGGCAGACGCGAGTGCGTGCGCTTCTTGATCAAGGGTCTGAAGCAACTTTCATTAGCGAATCTATCGTGCAACTACTCGGTCTATCAAAACAACCGACTAATATTTGTTTATCCGGAATCGGCGAGAATGCTGTTGGCACAGTAAAAGCAATAACAGCGCTGTCGTTGCAATCGATGATAGACACCAATTTCAACTTAGAAGTTCAAGCTCTCGTGCTCCCTCGCTTAACGTCCCATTTACCGGCTCGTAATTTAATGGAAATAAACTTAGCCGAATTCGCGAATATATGTTTAGCAGATCCGCAATTCTATATAAAGGATTCAATAGACATGATTTTGGGAGCTGATGTTTACGGGAAATTATTAAGATCAGGAGTACGTAGTTATTGTAATTCGAGTTTGATTGCACAAAATACCGTACTCGGGTGGGTTCTATCGGGATCTGTTCAAACGAGCGCGTCACGGCGGGCGGATTTTCCTACGCAGGCCACGGTAAAAATGATGCATTGTACTTCAGATGATTTAAGTAAATCATTGCAACAGTTTTGGGATCTCGAGGAATTACCTAATACTCACTCGAAGTTCAAACCCGAAGATGATGCATGCGAGCGTCTTTTTTGTGAGACACATATGCGTGATACAGAAGGTCGTTTCACAGTACGCCTTCCTTTAAAATCCGATTTACCGGCGGTGGCGGTGGAGACGCGAAGCATGTCGTTAGGTTCACTGTCTCACTTGCACAGACGTCTCGCACGTGACTCCTTGCTTGCTGACGCTTATCGCGAATTTATGTCCGAATATGAACGTCTTGGCCATATGACTCGAATTCCTAAAAACGAAATTAATAATTCCAACGCATGGTACTTGCCACATCATGCCGTTGTACGTTATGTAAAGTCAAGGTTGAAGTTGCGCGTCGTTTTCGATGCATCTCGTTTAACCAGTGATAAGCATTGCTTCAATAAATTTCTTATGTCCGGTCCAGCTCTTCAAAGTGATATTAGTCTAATATTGCTAAATTGGCGGTTTTATCGTTACGTTTTTACAGCAGACATTGTAAAAATGTTTCGACAAATACGCGTTTCACAAGACCACCAGGACTATCAAAGAATTTTATGGGCTCCTAGACATAACGAAACCCCCGTAGATTACAGATTAACAACCGTAACTTACGGTACTTCTTGCGCGCCGTATCTCGCGATCCGTACATTACTACAGCTAGCTGAAAATGAGAGATCGCGTTTTCCACTTGGCGCGCAATGTTTGGAACACAATATGTACGTTGACGACATTTTCTCTGGAGCAGATGAACTCCCAGCTGCTATCGCAAAGAAAAATGAAACGATAAATATACTTCAAACCGCAGGTATAAAACTTGATAAATGGGCCGCCAATCATTGTAAATTACTACCGGTGCAAAATCAAGCTTCAAATATAAACGAAAAGCCCATTGACAAAGACACTACAGTAAAAACACTAGGAGTTCATTGGAATCAAAGAGATGATGCATTTAAATTCAGTACTGCCGATTTCGAAACAATGTTTTCAGCTTCAACTAAACGTGCAATACTATCGAACATAGCGTGTCTGTTCGATCCTATGGGCTGGCTTTCCCCAATCACAGTCACTTCAAAAATCTTAATGCAAGATTTATGGATACTAAAATGTGATTGGGACTCTCCCTTACCCATAACTGTGCACGAACAATGGCTTGAGTATTGCAAATCGCTTGCCTGTTTAGAAAATATATCCATTGATCGGTGGTTGGGTGGCTCCTCTGAAAGCTCTTGTCAATTACACTGCTTTTCCGACGCATCTTCGCGAGCATATGCTGCTGTTGTATATCTGAGAATTGATGAAGGGAATGGCAGTTCTCGCGTTTGTATATTAGCCGCGAAAACCAAGGTAGCACCTGTGAAAACAATTAGCATACCTAACTTAGAGCTTTGCGGAGCTGTTCTCTTAGTAAAGCTTATTCTTCATCTAAGGAAACTAGATTTTTTAGCAAGTTTACCGATTCATGCTTGGTGCGACAGTCAGGTAGTTCTAATGTGGCTTCGTAAACACCCTCGATTTTGGAAGACTTTCGTTGCCAATCGAGTCTCATATATCCAAACTGAGCTGCCTTCTGCCACTTGGAATCACGTACCTTCGCGGGAAAATTCCGCGGACGTGGCTACTCGGGGCTCCAAGCCAGCAGAATTGAAAGATCATAAATTATGGTGGCACGGTCCAAGCTGGCTCTCATTGCCATCAGACAGTTGGCCATAAACGGTAGAAAAAACAAAAATATTACATTCTCGTAATTTGACGGCTGAACCGGAGATAATTACGAGCTTCTCCTCTCTTACACGACTGCTTCGTGTAGTAGCGTACTGCTTACGCCCCCTATTAAATTTGCGAAGACGCAAAATTAATGTGCAACCGTTTCCTCCGTTTTTGACAACTGATGAACTAATTAAAGCCCGTATTACCGTCATGAAATTAGCACAGCTCACAGCTTTCAATACCGAAATTAATATATTAAAAGGGGGTAAATTGTTACCCAAACGCAGTGCGCTTAGAAAACTCAATCCGATCATAGATCAGGATGGCCTATTACGCGTAGGCGGGCGGCTCGCGCACTCGAATTTGTCGTATGATCCGAAAAATCCTCCGATTTTACCGCATCTCTCGGCACTAAGCGTTTTAATTGTGCGTCAGGCGCATCGTGCTTGCCTTCATGGTGGACCTACACTCACTAACAGTATAGTATCTCGTTATGCATGGATATTAGGCCGAAAACGTTTGATTAAAACAATAATTTATAATTGTGTGATTTGTCAACGCAATAAACCTCGTATGGCCCACCAATTGATGGGTGATCTTCCATCCGTACGTCTAACACCGGCACGACCGTTTACAAATACTGGGCTAGACTACGCCGGGCCGATACAAGTGCGCACCACTAAGGGTCGAGGATACAAATCCTTTAAGGGCTACATTGCTCTGTTCATTTGTTTAGTAACACGGGCCATTCACTTGGAAATTGTAAGTGATTGTACATCAACAATGTTCATAGCAGCCTATAGACGTTTCGTGAGCCGACGTGGATTTTGTCGTAATTTGTTTAGCGACAATGCAACAAACTTTCATGGAGCTGATAAAGAGCTGAAAAAGATGTTTAATGCGGCATCCGTATTTTACAAAGATACGGCCTGTGTTCTTGCAAATGACGGAACTGACTGGAAATTTATCCCTCCGAACTCCCCACACTATGGGGGTATTTGGGAGGCAGGGATAAAATCAACGAAGCACCACTTGAAAAGAGTGATTGGTAATCACACTCTTACTTTCGAAGAGTTGTCGACCCTTTTGGCAGAAATTGAGGCGTGCCTTAATTCACGTCCACTTTGTCCCATGACATCTTCTATGGATGACATGCACGCTCTGACGCCTGCACATTTTCTTATTGGCGAAACTTCCGGGTTGATACCAGACGAGGAGCCTCGAAAGGTACCGGAGAATAGACTCAGTCGTTTCCAGCTGATTCAGCGCATTCGAAACAACTTTTGGAAACGATCGTCCAATGAATACTTACAGCATCTTCAAGAGAGAGGTAAGTGGAAGGACAAAACCGAAAACTTTGCCGTCGGTCAATTAGTATTGGTTATGGATGAGCGCTATCCGCCCTCAAAATGGCCTCTTGGTCGAATTGTGGAGGTGCACTTCGGCGCAGATGGTCTAGTCCGTGTTGCTACTGTAAAGACTGCTACTAGCTTGTTAAAAAGACACATTGCACGTTTATGCCCGCTGTCAATATCTGACGGTTTAAAGAAAAGTGTGACTAAAATTAATTGTACTGCGAGCAAATGATAAAATTGTAATTTGTTAGTGATGTTCGTCCTGCGTACGAAGGCGGGCGGTATGTTTGTGTGTAATACGGTCTTTATGTTTCCTCAGTGCCGGTGATGTTTATATCATGCGATATGGATGAGTCAGACACTCGTTGACGCCGGGAGCGCCGCACTCGAGGAAACTGCGCAGGCGCTGTTGCTTCTGGATTCGGGGATTGAGCGTTGCGCGCAGACAGATTGACTGTGTCTTCGAGAGTAATCGGTCGGTTCGACACGGCTCTTTGTTCCTCGCGTAATTTTCCTTTGTATTTGTATTTCCCGTTTGTAATTAATTGCGTTATTATACTATGTATGTTCGATAGTAAAAATTGTTATTTGTTAAGTTCTTGTTGTTTCGCAAGTGTTAATTTATATATAAAAAGTGAACAAGATCCGAACGCGCGATCTTTGTGCCTGAGGTTATAAAAGGCAGTTCAAGGCTGTTCCTTCCTTCTGCGCAGTGAGGGCTGCTCCTGTATCGAAGAAATTTGGTACTCTGCCGCAGGTTGGATTTGTCTATCGGCTTCGATTATCTTTTCCGCTATCAAACTATTTAAAGGCGAGGGTAATTAAGCTCTTTGATAAATAAATGTACAAATCTTAGAGGGCTGTTCCCTCATTTATTTTATTATTTTATTAGTTCTTGCGTCAGATATAGATTAAGTATTACTATTCCGTAAGATGCGTCTCATTTATTGGTACCAATAAGAAATAGTTATAATTTAGTATTAATAATTTCTTATATTTTGACTATAGGTTTCACAGTATGTTTAGTTAATTCGTTTGTATTCATTTTGATTTCAATAAATAATAGTGCTCAAATATAATACTTGCTCGGGCTTTTCCCTCAAATCGTGAGGGTTTTTACGCCTAAGCAAGTAACATCTATATGTACTTCGCGAAATATTGCGTTTTTTTTCTTTATATACCAACCACTCATTCCCATCCTCTTTTCTAGCATAAAAAATATTTCAGGATAAATTTTCAAATCGCTAAATCTTTGAATCTTTCAAGCGAGAGCTAAATATATAAGTAAAACTATGCTGCTTTTCGTCGTGCATTGAATGAGCCTCATTAAAGTGTTATGCATTAAAGTGTTTAACAAGTTCCGGAATAAGCTAAAAGCTATGATTCGCAAAATAAAATAAATAACGTTCAATATCCGAACGGATTTTCTTGGACGCTCGCAACCGCATATATCTATAGACATAGAAAACTGTAAAGTAAAGAGAGAAAAATCGAGAACAACGCGGCGGGTGATCAAAGGCAAGCAGTACTCGCCCCCCCCCCCGCGATATTTCTCCGGCCACGACGGATTGTAGTCGCGCGCCCGCGCTTTTCCCGAATAATCGGCAAAGTTTTCGCATCGCTCGCGCGATCGGAGCTGGTAAAGTGCGCAGCCTCCGGCGCGAGCGCTACAATATCTATACGTCTATGGACCGACCGGGTCGCGATTTATTTACGAGCGTTCTATAGAGGCTCGAAATTACCGCGAGGTTAGTTTTTTTTTTTTTTTTTTTACTTTGCGCCGAGGAATCGAGTCGTTGGTAATACTTGGCAAAATTGAACCGCTGCCCTGTCAGTGGACAATGTATGGCGTCGTTTGTTTTTCATCGAGCATTATAAGAAACTTTTTGAAGGTGGTTTCTTTTTTTCGAATTTCGATGAATTTTTTGTTGATTTCAGTATAACTGTTCTTTACGTTATTTGTTAATGTCCAGAATTTCCTTTTACAATTGTTCAATTTCGTAGAACATTTTTATACTTTATCACGTATATGTGACAATTACATTGTTTGAATTTAATGATTGTAAATTTTAACATATAAACTAATTTATTTATCAATTTGTAGAATTAGAAATTGTTCTTTGCAGTTTTCGGACTATTTTGTTCACTGTAGAGATGGATGCCCGAGAAAATTTCCTCTCTCAGTTCCTCAGAACTTCTTTTCGGTTAGTCAGATTGCTACTGCAATAATTGATCTCGGAGTCTCTTCTTATCAAATTGATTCATTCGGCTCGGATCGTTCCATTGTACTACTTTCCAAGAAGCTCATTCCGCTAGATAAACATAGTTTAATGATAGTTTATAAATTAGAAAGTTTTAACACTATTATCTTCCGAATGATGCACGAAACTGCCTGCGCGATCAAACTTAAATTGTTTTGGTGACTTTGTTGTTTGGATCAAGTTTACGTCATTTAATTAACCAGCTGTTATCTTAATTCGTTGCAGAAACAGCAAGGATTTTGGAAGACAACAACGCGTACTCGAACTTATGTGCAAGTGCAAATTCTCTAAACTGAATTTCCATTTGCCCATACACGGTTGGTTTTATTGAAACGCACACGGTAAATATGTAGAAGAAGATTTTCCACATCAGAACCTTTAGTTAGATTCGTGCAAGGAGATTGAAAATTACAGAGAATCTGGCCGAATTCCTGCAAATATTTCGAAACGTTTTCGCTTACTGCCTAAGAAAGCAGCAAAGGATCTTCGCAAATTTTTATCGAACAGTTTTTTAGCAAAACTATATTCAATTTCTGGCGGAAAACTGTCAAGGAATATTTATCAGCCAAATTTAATTATCAGAAATGCTAATGCACGCATACTTTACCAGTCGTTAAAATTATGAAAAAGTAATAATGAATTTTCCGATCTAAATTATTACATCCTTCTTTCGCGTTTGGAAGAATCCCGCCGAAGTGCAGAAAGAACAGCGTCACCGGCCAAGATTCGATTAAGAGCAGACGAATTACGCCGATAAAATGACTTTTTTGTTTTTACGATTAAAAAAAGAAATAACTCGTGTATAATTAGGTTTTTATTGGTTTTCTGGCGAGAATTTCGATTCCAAAAAGCAATAAATGGAATAAAATTAAGCCAATAATGCCGCTTCAGATCGCGTATTTAAGCTTCGATTGGCGAAAAGATTGGGAAATGGATCGAGATGTTACGAGTATATTTTAATTGTAGAAGGACATTAAAATTATGATGAAGGACGGATCTACATGTAACTGTGAAGCAAGAGATGCGCTATAATTCCATGGATACGATACATAAAATGTACAATTCTCATAGCTGCCTCAGATCTGTCGAATGAATTTCTACAGGGTGACATTTAGATTTTATCCTTGTTATGGATAAAAGTCTAGTGGCTTAATGGGATTGTCGTCTCGCGATACCATCGGATGTATGCGCATCTTGCAGCATTATTGCGATCGAGTATGTATGCCTAGCTTGTAGTACATATTGACTCCTTGCCACTATACCACTCGTTAATATCTCATCGAGGGATCGCCATCCCGCCGCGCAGTGCTATCCGATCACAGATCGAGCATCGGATAAAGCTGGAAAATCCTTCAGCGATCCCCGCCACCCTCGCGTCGCCTCGATACCCACGTTCTATCCCTATCCCCGTACCAACGACACTTCCCATCTCGTTCGTATACGCCTGACGCACCTATCCGCAATAATGCAAGCCTCCATCCCCCCTCCCCTTCCGGTGCCCGTTCCATCGTGCGCGACACCGTTATAGTTTACAGATATACGTGCAAAGGGCGCTCGCGGGTAAGACTGCGAGTAGGGGATCGTGGCAGGGAGCGGGGGGAGGGGGGCAAAACATCAAAGAGAAAGAGAGATAGAGAGAGAAACGAGGAGGACGCTCGAACGAGCTCGTATAATTTGCTTTTCGCTTCGGCGAATTTCAATGCTATCGGAAATCTAGGTCTCTCTCTCTCTCTCTCTCTCGCTTTCGGAAAAGGAAGATTTGCGGGAGGAAGACTAGAGAGGGAGAAAGAAATAGAGAGAGACAGAGAGAGAGAGAGAGAGAGAGAGAGAAAGAGAGAGAGAGAGAGAGGCAGAGAGCGGGACGAGTGGCGATCATCGCTGCACTGCAAAGGCCCACGAAATTAGTTTCGCCTAGAAATTCAATTCTTTCCGCGTGTATATGTATACCTATGTATATAAAAGCCAGTCAGCCCATACAGCTAGCGATCGGCCTTTATCGTCGCTCGCTGCGCTTTATTCGTCCTCCTGTCTTTCTCCCCCCATTCCACCTCCTTCTCCGCCCATCTGCCTCGAAGGAAAGGTTATTGAGGGAGGTTAAATGTATGCTCGCGCGAGCAGGAGAGCGAAGGTTCGAGAGGGGAGAGAGAAAGAGAGAGAGAGAGAGAGAGAGAGAGAGAGAGAGAGAGAGAGAGAGAGAGAGAGAGAGGGAGCGATATTCTTATTGCAACGGAGGGAGATATGACGATGATTTTGAAGATTTTTTCAACATCGATACTTCCATCTGAGCTTTGTTCGACACTTTGTACATAGTATTATAAGAATCTCTGATCAGGGATTTTGAATAAGTCTATTATATATATATACACGCACATATGTAGGTATATATGTATCTATGTATGCTATAATAAAAGACCTACCGTCGCTTCGCTGAATTCAAGGCTATATGTTTTTGCCGACATCCACTTATTTCCCTTGTATGCACCATCGTTATTTACATCCAAAGCATAGTAGAAAAACGTTATTATTCAATTAAAGCGATCCATTAATAAAATCCCGCCCTGGGAAACGTTTACTTTTTTTGCAGCCGCAGTGAATATCAGATTATTCGACGGATCGACGGGCACGAGAGTCGCGGCTTCATTTTCTTCCCTTAATAAGATTCCTGAATATTGTGACATATATATATATATATATATATATATATATATATATATATATATATATAGAAAAATACATAAGGCTTCTCTTCCACTCTACCAACTTCAAAGGTATATATATTTTTAATATAAGTTTGACGTCGCTCAATATGATTTATATGTATATATATATATATATATATATATATATATATATATATATATATATATATAAATGCTTTGTGCTGCTGGTCGAATAGTTGAATCTCTTAGTTTATTATGTGTATTGTTTGTACGTTTCTTTACGAGTCAGATGCTTATCGCCTCTGTATTGAATAATTGACGATCCAGAGGGCTACTGTGGGGAAAATCAAAGTCTGAAGTAGTTCCAGTTATAAACTCAATTGCAATCACACAAATATAGATACAGATGTTATATTTAAAAGGTTGTTAAAATTATTATCAATCGAAATATAATATGTGCTATAGAATCATGAAAGAAATAAATTTCATCGTCCATATGTTTAAAAAATCAAATGATCGTTTTTGGGGCTATATTTTGTAGTAAAATATAGATGGACTTTATTATATTGGTTGAATCACGTTATTATGTATACCTAAAGTGGTATCGTCAAATACAAAACTAAATAAGACTTATACATTCTATGCAGGAATTAAATATTTATTAATTCAATTCAAAACAGTCGATATAAGCGCAATTTTTAATTTCAGGAATTAATGTGTTAATGTTATGTATAATTATTGGATAAATGCAAGTGTTAACGTTAAATATGATTGGCACAGTGTCTCATCCGTTTATTTCTGTTTCTTTTTCTTCTAACCCTCGCGTGATTCGAAAAAACAATCAGCAGTAGCTCTTTCTTAGAAAATTCTGTATAAATGAAAAACCCGAAGATTCGATATTGCAGTTTCTGTGAATTGAAATTCAATTTTCTATAACAGATAAAGATGAGACAGCAATCGAACCTCTATCAATCAATGGGAATTTATCTATACGCGTCAAGAAGCCGTTTACCTTTAAAAATTCATCACGACACGAGCGCGTAGCAAGGAGGGTAAAAGAAGTTTTTACTTTATCCTCGCCATATTCTATAATGAAAGTCTCGTCGTATAAGTCTCGGCGACAATGTTAAGCTGCGCGCGGCTTAAGCCTCCAGATATGTACAAAGTCGCCCGGCGTCGGACACGCCCGGTGAGGGACGAGATGGGTGCAGGAGGGCTCGACGTATATATAGAGGGGTGCAGAAAACGAGCGACTATGACAAAAAAAAAAACAAAGAAAAAAAAAGTAGAACGAGATAATCGCTGTCCAGAGAGTCGGGAGGATGGACGAAACGAGGGGAGACGGAGGACAGGGGTGGGCGAGGAAAAAGCGAAAGTGGAAAAGCGGTCGAGCTTCGGGGACGGGGTCGATCGTCGGGAAATTGACGGCTCGACAGGCGCGGACGCGCGGACGTCGCGGCCGGCGTGGGCACACGGGTACAAATGGCAGCGCGCGCGCGCGCGCTTTCGCTATGCGCGGAGAGACTTCAAAGCGCGCGCGGACGGGGAGGATTACTTTTTTATCCCCGGCCCCCCCTCACCTCACATATCTCGCTGTCTTTCAATCATTAATACGTCGGCGTTGAGTTTCGAAATCTCGTGAAATTGAATTTGAAGGGTCCGCTCGGACGTCTTGCGGACTTTGTTGGTTATTCCTTTACCGTCTATAGAATCTGTATTGTGTGATAAGTTTGTCAAACAATAAATTGTAACAATACCCAAGTGTATATCAAAGAATGGATTAATGGACGTATTATTGAATAGATATTTTGATACTTTGCTGAGTTGTTTAGAGAAATTATTGAAAGACTTCTAGATTATGAAGAATAGCGTAAAGAATTTCATTGATCTGATAAATTAAAAATTAAGGCCTGAATATGGATTTTGTAAAGGTGAAACGAGAATTACACCGATGTAATTCGATTGTTTTGTTTTTATTGCAATCGTTTTAACAGTGAATAGGTAAAATATAAAAGATCTGAGGTGAACATTTCAATATTTTTGAAACTATCAAATTGGATTATTAGTAGCTAGCAAGCGGATGTTTTTATTTTCTAACATTTATATGGAAAGGTATCCATTAAAATTTATTTTTTACATGAAACAATTCAAGAATTTGTAAAAGTCAAAAAACAACTGTACTAAATAGTATCCTCATGTATAATGGTGGTTCAGTTAAATCTTTTACGTAGATTACTATTCCCAGGATTAATATTTATATTGTTGGAATATTAATGTATCCCTCCTTGAGAATATTTTCGCAGCAGGTTTTTTTTTAAACATTATTACTATTAATATTATAGTAATTTCATTCACACATTTGTCGTGCCAGGTGTATGGATATAATGACTTTCGTAGAATATTATTGCTAAATCGCTATAAATCGTTCCTGACTTTTTCGCTAAGCTGTTTCATTCCTCCATCTAATCTAAGGTCTTTTCTAGTCTTTAAGAGAAATGTAGAACACCTATATTTAACCAAATCTGAATTCTATAGTTTTCTATAAACAGTATTGGAAGTGCTTGCTCATTATATATTGATAGCGGACCAAATAGTTGGCAATAATTCTATTTGGCTACATTTCTTCTGGAATTTGATTTTATATCCATGATGAATTTTCAATTTTCAATAATTGTTTTATTCTATTTATTTTAAGTGCTGTTATATCCTATACCTTTCTATACAAACAAATATATATCTATGAATCTAGCTCTTTCTTTCTCACATTAAATTACATTCGTTCAAGAGATCATGGTCGAGTGTTGGAAGGCGAGAAGGAACTGAATTGGACACTTCGACAGATCGTTAGATGAGGAATTTTCTGTAAAAATGGATATAAACTTCTTCTTTTTTCATTTTAAATTGTTTTATACTTTTCAAGATTTTGTACTACCCTATCGATTATGAGACAGAATTTTTTCGAATATTAATAACCTCATCATTACTGAATAAAAAAAAAATAATAGAAGAATGCATATATTTCCTGTTAAACTCTTAGATTATTGAAATTGAATTCCAGAATAAATTTGAATTTCTACTATATAATTACCTTCTATATCCATTAATAATACCTGCCGTGTCGAGTACTGCGATAAATTTATGATTAATACAAGGATAAAGATAAAGGAGTATCTGTATTTTGTAACAAATGTGCACATATATACTTTATGCTGTACGCCTGATATAGCTGAAGTAATTTTAACCATGCCTATCGAATATTTATAACGATAATATTATCACAGAAAATATAATTAATTTTTTAATTAAGCTTGATTATCTCCTTCTCGGAATTATTTAGTATGCATCAATTTAAATTACATATTGGTAAATATTAAGTTAGATTACAATTTTGCTATTAAAATTTTTAAATCGCAGTCACAAAAGAATTCGTATAATATTTTTAACAACGAAGGTTTGGTAGACACCTGACTCTCAGAGGAAAGTATATTCCTTTTTTGTTTACATTAGATTTAGTATCTCTCTTTTATTATCACAAAGCCTACATTGCCGAAGTACATGATCTAAATCTTGCACCCCCTGCTCACACGAACATAGAGCGTCTAATGTAAGATTCATCCTGTTTGTAAAAGCAGCTAGACTATAGTGATTGGAGCGACATCTATTTATAATACCATTGCTTCTCAATTCTAGTTGAAGTTGTAAAATCCCGACTTGGTCTTATTAGTGTAATAATACTGAAAATATTCTACGCTTTATGTGTTCCTCTTTTTCATAGCTGTGCTATGTGTATTCTTTAGCAGTTTTCTTAAATTTTTCTCGTAGGTTTGTAAAGGGTAAATATCTGTTTAGATCATAACTTTCCTAAGATCAGCCATTTTAGCATACATATTTGCAGTTTTCTTTTCATGGTTTACATTGTATGCCGGAGTCCAAACAAATTCAATTGTAATATTAGTGTTTTTCTGAAAATCGTAGAATGTTTTTCTTTATAAAATAAATGTATTTATTTGTTTGAATACCAATCTCGCTTGATTTTAGTTTTTTAAAGGCATTTTAAGGGTCCGTGAAAATGATTTCATTATAATTAATATTATCGAGTGCAAACTCAACGGCAACATAAATTGTCATAGTTTCAGTTGTAAACATCGATGATCAAACCTTCTTCCATTGCGGCTTGTAGCTTTTAATTTTTATATCACAAATTTCCATTTATACATTAGCTGATGGAGGTCGCCGAGTTCAATTGCGTCTATGCTGTTCTTAATAGTCATTAATATTTCGACACCTTTTACATGCTTTCTATCTTTTTTCAAAAATTTGTCACCAGCAATTTGAAAATATTCATGATGATCTTGCAACCAGGTTTCCACTTGTACATAAATACCCACTTTTGCCAAGAGATGAGGAATTTCTTCTTTACGCTGTAAGAGGAAGGCGCATTCTACGATAGAATATTTCTTTGCCTAAGAGACATTTTTATGAATTTATATAGATAATTTTATATAGTTAAACAATGTTTTTCAGAATCTGAATAAATGAATAAGTTTTCATATTTAAATCGGTAGTATCAAAGGAATCTTGATTTTTTGGACGAATAAGTTTAGCTCTCAATCTAGAGTTGGTGGTATACTCGTAGAGTTTTTCGATTAATTGTTTGATGATAGAGACATATTAAAACATTTTGCATGCTTCTGAACATCCGTTGAGCTTGCTTAAGCTCGTTTATAGAAAATTTTCGAATTTTTCTAAAGTAATTGGTGAGTTTTTATACTTTTCTTGTAAGAACGATTGGGCAGAAACGTGTGCCCTCTTTATAAGTTCTAAGGTGCACGACATTTCGCTATTTACATTTATCTTTTTTCGCTTAATGTTTTTTCTTTTCTACTGTAGTTACTTATTTCATTATTAATTTCATTGGGATAATTACTTTTCTTTATATCTGGATTTGAAAGTTGGATTTTTCAAGTAGAAGAGAATCTTTAGCGCTTCCATTTGAGATATTTCACTATTTGTTGATGAATGGAGTGTTTTGAAATTGTCGTCTGTATTTAGAAGTTTTGGGAGTCTTATATTATTTAAAGTATTTTTCTACCTGATATGACACTAATGTTTATGCCTTAAGTTTTTAAAGACATTGATTATAATTTCATTTGTTATAATAGGTTGAACATTGGATATAACCATACATTGACTATTATTAATTAATGGTTTAATTATAGTGGTATAATTTTTTATATTAATGATTTTATTTTTTAGATTCAATAACATTTGCTTCTTTCTTTACCGGATTTCTTTAAAATGCAACATTTGAGTAGCTGATTTGTATTGAACTTTTTGTCGGATTATCTTGCGAAATATCTTGAGAGATTTCGTGTGAGAGACTCATAGCCTCCATTTTTGTATGGAGTATTTTAGGATATTGTAGAGTATTGTAGGGCTGTACAGCTACTGCGGTACTTTTACACTGAATTATTACACTGTACATAGTCATATTTTAGATATTCGGTGACATAAATTAATATACAATATTAAACCCTGCAAGAAATTGTTTACTAAGAAGCGAACTGTAAACACGCCTGCTCACTTCGAGTACTTAACTCGTTCTCCAATTAAAATATATTATTAAGATGAAAATTTCAAGAATTTATATACTTTAAATATCCGGGAAAATTCTGAAGAATCTTAAGATTTCTCTGTTAAAATTACTCACTGATATAACCCAGCTAGAATGTTAAGTCTGTCTAATCTACTTGAGATCAGATCTCTCAAGTTTAATTTTTTTTGCGGTTATCATCATCAGCTTCCGTTAGGTATTCAATCAATTATAATTTAATATAATGCACTATAGTATATGTTCATACGCATATTCCAATGCGCGAAAAATCTACCCAAACGAACGACTCAATAAGTTGCTGAGGTCTGTGAGCGATTCAGGCTGTAACTAACGCATTTTTTCAGATTTACATTCGCTTAATACGCCAACGTTTCCGTCGACCAATGATCGATCTATGTCGCAATGGCGGCAGTTCGAGGTAAAGAATAGTTCTGGTATTTCGATACAATCGATAACTCCCACATATGGGCAACGAATATACACAGACGCGCGCGCACACACACACACACACACACACACACACACATAGACATACACACATGTGCCATCATACGAAGACATTCGAAACGGTATACAGTGCGATATGTCGGTTGCTGCAGCTTCGCGCGCGTCCTATGCTGTACGAAAGAGCACTTATCTAAAGAATAAAGGCGTTATAAATCGCCGTGACAATGTGTCGCGAGACGCGTGGCTTGAGTGCCGAGTCCTTAGCTGAGTCATTCTTTTCTACTCTCTCTCTCTCTCTCTCTTTGTTTTCGGATCGTGCGTCTCTGTCGATCCTCGCTCTCACGGTCACGGTGAATCCCCCGTTTATTTCAATCTCCTACGAGTGAAGCTTCACGACGGGAACTTCGATAGAATCGAAGACAACTTTTCCAGAAAAATTACTATATAAAATTCACCAAAATGTTAAGACGTTGCGATATTCAAGTGATTTTATTAAATTTAGGATAAAAACTATCGCAGAAACTGTTACGAAAATTTATTGCAAATCAACTCGATGACAATAGTATCGCGACATTTATAAATAAACGTACATTCGAACTCTTAACTTTTGTTCAAGTGATCTATAATTAATATGATATGTAATTAATATTGGAACGAATATAGAATATATGATTGCAAACGTTTATACATCATCTTCCTAAAGACAATCAAAATCGCTCGACTGGACTGGTATTTTTTATTTAACAATGAAAATAATGAATATACGATATATCATTTAATATAGCGATATGCGTTATTATTTCATCGGCATTATACATACTAAGCAAGTATACGTGAAATACGTGCCTCTGAGCTATTACTCAAACCAATAGGTATAACTATGGATAACGCTATTTTAGTTGAAAATCTTTGAGCACGCTAAAGTCCCGATAAGTCTACTTAAATATAACTTTATCTATACTGGAATAACCGATACGAAATTCTCTTAATAAAACGTATGCTCTTGATAGTCAAAAGTAAATTAATCATCGCATAAGCCTCAACGACGATTTTCTTACGAAATTCGAGTAGATAAAGTATATCGCAACTTGCAAACTACTTAAAACAACTTCCATCTCTCCCGCCCCCTCTCTCTCTCTATCTACCCCCTTCTCTCTCCCCCGCGACATCCTTCGTCCGCATAATGTCCTATATAACCGAGTGAAAAATGATTGTATATATACGTATCTAGAGGAAGAATCCAGGCGCAGACGCAGGCGGTCGAGCGTCCTGGCGAGGGAGCCATCGCGGCGCACAGGACGCATTATGTACGACTTGGTATATAGACGCGCCGTTCTCCCCGCGAGGGCCGGCAAACGGGGGCACACCCGAGGGGCCCAATTCCGAGCAGAGCCCAGCTTTATAATTTAATATTTATACGATTAAGAGAGAGAGAGAGAGAGAGAGGAGAGAGAGAGAGAGAGAGAGAGAGAGAGAGAGAGAGAGTGGAAGGGAAAGAGGCCATATATCTGGCGATGCCTCTGGGCGGGTAAGGGAATCGGTAGAGAGGGGGTGGTGGCGACGAAATCGAGTTGAGCGAATTCGAGCGCGAAAGCGCGTCGCGGTCCCTCGAAACTGCGAACGTCAGGCGCTCTGCTCCCCTTGGCCCTTCCCCCCGCTCTCTATCTCACTCGCTCGCTCGCCCCCCCCCCTATATCTGTATCTATAATCAGTCTCAACCAACCGCGACACTTGGCCGTTCCAGAGGGTCGCTCGCGTTGCGTCGGGAAGACGGAGGGGGAGGGGGGTTGAGAAAGAAGAACGTGGTTGGCTCCGACGGCTAATTCTTTCCAGGGAGAGAACCTCGGGAAGCATCACCCGTTGGTGGATCGTCCGCCTGCAAGGAGAGGGAGAACTCGGTATTCGAATTTGCGTCTATATTATATTTATATATATATATATATATATATATATATATATATATATATATATATATATATATATAGTGCAGTCTAGACGAATCCGTCCCGCGCTCTCAGCCGTTAATGCGGAGCTTTATTAAATACGAGCGCGGGGTGGTTTTTCCCGGCGCGTTCCTCGCGTCGGTCGCTCCGACGCACGGATTTTCAGTATCGAGCTGTAAACGCGCGAGAACATTTTTTTTTCTTTTTCTTTTTTTTTGCTATTATTACGCGAACCAACGGGACAATTTTATTTCGCGTACAACGCATAGGTTTTTCGATATATGTGTAATATATAACGGGCGAGCCAAGGTTTATATGTAGGAGAGGCTGTAAAAATAGTAGCAGAGCCGCCTGGTCGGTTGTTTGTAAGAAGGCGCGTATTGGTAGTGTCTCGCCCTTTCCTCGTTTTTTTTCACTCTGTTTCTCGTCGTTTACTGGCTTTCGTATATAACTTACCGCCATTAAAGTGAATGTTTCGTTTTCAATAAAAGGAAAGGACGGGCAGCGAGGAGGATGGAGGAGGCGGGGAGGTGGAAGAAGAAACGTAACAAATCTCTGCGGATTACGAGGAATTTGGCGTTCTGGGTCGATTGGGTATTAATCCGTAGAGTTATAGGAATCGCTGTTGGAACGATAAATTTTACGAATATGTTATATATGTGATTACTACATCGAGAGTTTTTGATTTTTACATGTCATATTGGAAAAACTGATCGTAACAACGGTTTATGGCGTTAGTCAAAATTCATTTTTGTATTATCAAGCGAAATGATGAATATAAATATGACTAAATATAAAAAGTCCATATTAAGGCTGTAATAGCGATTTGAAAGAAAACACGTAATAATAAAATAAATTCACATTATTTCCCGGTGTTATATTCTTTTTTGCAGAAAATTTAGAATATGAAAAATATTCAACCTGTTCAAAACGTACGTCAGGCTATTAGATATAGTAAAAAAATATTTTCAAACAGCAAAACACGATTAATTTATTTTTTCTAACGATAACTTTTCATTTTAACTTTATTTCAGAAAGAATAATTATAAATCAAAAGAGATTACATCCGAAAGTAATCTGTGCGCTTCTTTTCTCGTATAAATAATCAATACTGTAAAAAAAATCACCAGAGATACGAATTTTCGTGCTTAAAATAAATCATCTCCACGTGCACTCATATGTATATATTCAGTAACAAAAGATATTCTATTCCTAGTCTAGTCAGTATCTTGATCACCCGAAAGCAAAGAGAGGATAAAATTACAAACAGTCGAAAATTCTCCCCAACCCCGGAAGTGAATTATATATTGCAAAAACGAACTTGCAATTCTATTGAATTACGAGTTTCGTGGTTTATACGAAAATTGACATTACCTACTGTCTTTTTCGAATCTCACTCGCATGAAACCACTGCGATTCCGGATCTAGACAATGCGATTTTAGGGTGACTTCAAAAAAGACTGTAGATGATTTTCGAGCTCATTTATCGCGAATTTATTGGCGAGTTCAAAAAAATTTATTTCCAGTTCCGATAGTCAGGTCGAACACGGTCGCTTTCTCGCCTATGGCTCAAATCCTCCGTCTATCGAGTCCAGAGAAAACCAGTTAAATCTGGAACTCTATAAATTCCGGATGAACAATGGTACTGGGGCTTGAGTGTAGTTTTTTTCTAACTCCGAATTTACTGAAAACATCGACTTGGAATGATCAAGATTTTCCGATACTTACAAGGTTCGAAAAGGTATACAATAAAATCACGAATAAAAAAAGGAATATTAAAATTTTTAGTCAATTGACCTCTTTACACCTGATTCTGCTGTATATTCCATAATTATACACATTATCGAATAAATATTTAATACTGCAATCATAACTTTTTCCACATTAGCCATTGATTAATTTATTAATTTTAATTTATAAACGGAATATGGATTTACAAATGAACATTTACACACGAATATTAATTACATAATTATTTATTGAAATTGTCGAAAACATAATTTATTAATTATATAACGCGTGCAACCAATTTGAAGCTTTTATGAAATTATCGATTCACAATACAAGAGGGATAAAGCTTAATTTACAATTAATTACAATCGTATGACTCTAGCTATAACATTATACATGTACAAATGCTGCAATATGAATGGGCAAACTGCGATTTAACAAGGCAGATTAAATTTAAAGCGAATTACAGACTATAAGTAGTATATAAGCAGATAACTGGGAATACATTATACTTGGTATGCTGTACTTCCTTAAGTTAATTGCGAATGAACGAATGGTTAGGGCAGGGATCGGAAATAGTACATAGTTGTAAATCCTCTTATATTTTACATTTAACAAAAAAATCAAATGCTACAACATACTTTTGTTAACTGTGATTTAGCGATATAAAAAATATTTTGAATTATATATTCAATCTGTTGAGACAAATGTATATATGAATTAAAAATGTAAATATATCTATATATATATATATATATATATATATATATATATATATATATATATATATATAGATGTTTAATGTCGAACGAGTTTCTCGATTGTTAAAACATGTTTGGGCATATTATGCGAGAAATATACCGAGTGCATGACACGCCCGCGTAAATCGCGCACTTTCTGCCGTACTTTATGGGTAAAATAACGTGAGCACCTATATACAGTGTATACAGGAATCCCTCGGATTTGCTTCGCAGAATCTCGAGAGCTTTATGATTTATCACGCACAAGGTACAAAAGATCTATTTCACGCTCCATACGTACGAGATTTTCTTTTTTTTATAATTGTCTTATCGATAGCGACGTATAACGCATACGCTTTGGATATTTTCTATTATGTACAGTTGTACTGCTATGTTAATATATATTTAATATTGACAAATATCAAGTTTTAACCAGACAATTGATGGCTCGAGGTTAATGCCAGAGAACATCGACGGTCAGTTGGAAAATTTAAAAAAACTTCCTTTAAAATGATATAAAATCCCCTTTTAGAAGAGAAGCTGAGATATATAAGTTTAGGCTATGATCGATTTCAATCCCTAAATGGAACGTAAAACAATAACGGAAAATTGGTCTTTAGTTATACCCTCGGCAGACTAGCGATTATATTATTTTTTTAATAAAAATAAAGAACTCGATAAAAGTACACAAGATAAAAGAAAATTAAACGCTAGCTGATTTTTTACCGCGGCATGTCCGTACACCCTATACAGATATTGTATATATAGTATTTTCGAAAAGTTGTCCTTTGTTTTGCACAGTTTCAATTCGTTAGCGAATGAGATGAACGGTAAGAGATTTCTCAAAAATTATTGCAAAAAAGTTTCTTTTGAAGGAATATATACATACACGCACGCATATATATATATATATATATATATATATATATATATATATATTTATATTTATATTTATGTGATTAAAACAAGAAAGCCCCAACGCGGCGCGAGATGCGCAAGCTTTTGGCGAACGATCTCCAATGTGACCCGCTCGTCGGTTCCTCGATCCATGTCTCTATCGGCCTCGCTAACTCTCCCGATGGAATTAGAAAACGAAAAACAAGGTACTCTCTTTACTTTAATAAAGGCCGAGCTGCTAGTTGATATATTTATCGAGTTTCCAAGAGGAAAGAAGGGTTGAAGAATTCTTTCATATATTGATTCGCTGCGTGGATTCCAGCGCGATCGAACTATTTCATCCTTTAATTTTATCCATTTTTATGCCACGAACGAAAAAAAACGTCAAACTGACGCGATAATATTACGCTTTAATACTTTTTGCACGTATTGTCAAAATAGTTGAAAAAAGGTATAGTATTCTCACGAATGTACAGATACGGTTCCTTTGCCATATAACTGTGGATATAAAATAAAGCAAAGCCAAAGGAAAATCAATTACATTGACCTCACGTTTTGAAAAGAAATAATAATGGCATTCAAGCCATTCTATTTTACATTATATTCTATTTTTATTTTAACAATCTAACGAATTGTGCATACAATTCTCAAAACTGATGTCTCTTATAGCCTTGTCAGTTTTAGTTACAATGTCGTGTTAATGAATGGGCGATCGATCACTAAATGAAATCTATAATCCTATTAACCATGCTCCATCGATATGTGTGATAACAGTTTTTGAGTATACTCAAGTCGTTTAGTAAGTCTCCAATAAAATTTAAAAATATAAATATCGTAATTCATTATCAAATTTACTGCGAAATCTGGATAGGCCAAACAGGTCGTTGATTAGAAACTGAATCCAATTATTATTGATTATAAATAACTCTATAATATTAAATAAAAACATTTGTAATGTATATATTAATATAAAGTACTGACAAAACAATAATGTACATAATCAAATTGATACTAATGATGTTAAGATGATAAGACCAAAAAAATTTTAAATTGACGAGAGAGTCGAGATGTCATTTAATACATAGCCCAAGAATATGAAAAATTAAAGCGGTCGAAATAAAAAAAAACTTATATCTGTAAACAAAATAAGAGTTATTTCAGATGAATGAGGAAAGAGAAAAATTATTATCAATTCCTTATAAGTTTTGACACAATAGTTTTAAAAAAGAACAAAAATTTAATTTTTAATGCTGATTTTAAATTTAATGCATCTTTCTTGGCATAGTAAATAAATATTTCAAAATCTAGATATAAAAAGTTATTTTACTCAGTAACGAATAAGTTCAGATTCCTTGAATGAATTTTGTACCGTCCAAAAGTTTTTTTGTCGATTTCTCAGAATTTTCCATATATATATATATATATTGATTTTACAGATATTGGCATTTAAGGATGACAAATTCAAAATATAAAATTCTTAAAATACGTAAAATGTTAATGTAATAGAAAAAAGACGCCATTTTTCGAATCCACCATTTCAGATTTTGAAAAATGACAATTCTAGTTGCAGATTCATATTCAGTGATTGTGTAATATTAATTTTCACGATAGGGAAAACATAAAGAAATAATTTTTTGCTATTGTTTGTTTATTCCTAACAATTTAAAAACCATGTGTTCTACCGTTTTTTAGGAGCTAAATGAAATTTATATTTGACTAAAAACTACACAAACGCTTGGATATTCTGAGACTTCATTAAGTTTCCTAGGATTACCGATACATGACATATTTCTTAATCAGTAGAACACGAACTACGTACGTCTGTTCGAAACACGTGTGAAATCGTGAATTTGCTAGAAGACGTTGCCTTTTCTATTGACAATTCTTATTCTATTATACTCGTGCATACGTCCGCTGGATTTACTAATTAATACTTGAAAACATACTATTTATCGTCTCAGTTTCCAACAAATAAATACAAACTCGAAAACCAGATATTTCAAATTATTTTGCACGTACTCACGGATGATTTGTCCGCTATCGCGAATAGCGACGTGGCTCTTCCGCATTTCCATATTAAGACGAATTCCCGCGCTATACCAATTATTCAAATCCTACAAAATGCGCCAGAGAAGGGGGATTTCTTTCTTCTCTCGTCAAAAGTAATATATATATATATATATATATATATATATATATATATATATATATACAGACACATACGAACACGTACACGAAAGTGACAGGAAGAGAGGGAGAGAGAGAGAGAGAGTAACGAAAGAGTAGTATTTCCCGTGAACCGGACGAAGATGGCGAAGGCGTCGGCGGATTTCCCATCAGGCTTTTAAGCTCGCATGGTGGCTCAGCGCCTCTGAAAGATTAAATTGTTCGGTAGAATAGACGATCCGCGGAAAAGTCCCGAAATCCTCGAGGAGACAGATTCGGACTGCAATGCTGATGCAGGAGAGATAGATAAATAGATTTGAACTTATCTGTATCTTTATGCGCAAAAATTAAATATATCACAACAATGTGCATACGGTCCTCAATAACGGTGTTAATATTATCCTTATAATATTGTATTAAATAAATAGTATATTAATTAATTTTTTTTAGTAGTAGTTTTTTCAGATTTTAACGGGATGATTATAAACAATTAAAGTCTGACTATTATTATATATTTCTAATTTTATTATTTTATATGGACGGTAAGACCGTTAAAAATATTAATTAGTTGAATTTTCATACAATACGTAAATGAAATATATATATAATTCTTAAAAACGTAATATAATTGTATAACAGTGAAAAAATACTACAATTGCTTTTTTATTCTGAAGAGCATGATTACTTAAAGTGAATTAATAAAATGAATAATACCATAATGTAAAATCATAGTGAATTACTCTCATAAACCAATATCGGACAGATTGTTAAAACAGCAGCATACACTGACATACACAGACACGCGGGCGATCCTAAAGAAAAAATATATTATTGGTCGCTGTATTAAAAAGCAATGCATTTAATATATTTACCAATCGTTTACTTCATCATTCCTTAAATACATAGCTCACGCATATTAAAAACGTATATACATATATGACAATACGAAAAAGTATTAAGATAAAATAACACTAGAATAATTGCTCAAGTTGAAGATATCTCTTCATTTCTGCTTTAAACCTGCGAGGTGCCGAAAGACTGCAAGTTTCATTAGAAAGGGTATTCCAGAAATGCTTATTCTGAAGTTAGAAAGATGTTCTGCCAGTTGGAGCTCGTGTGCTGGAAGGTAAAAATTCTTTCGACCTTCGTCTCAAACTATCTCCAGTAACACATCTGAAGAAGACTCCAAATGAGGACATAGCAGAGTTTAGTGAGAGGAAAAAGCAAGCCTGTCTTTTTAATATTTCAGCAGTGCATTTATAAATATTTCAAAAGTATGATAGCTTATGAAACTTTTTCATTAATTAATCTTTATACGAGTTTATATCCACGACTCATATCAACATATCTTCGAGACTAACAAGCGTACTATCATAGGCAGCCATGGTGCTATCCCGACGATGAATTTTCAGCTGACCAGCTATGTTTGTTTTCGAACTAATTATTCCTCGACTATATTTTCCATTGATCGCTCGCATTTTAGATTGAAGGAAGTAGCAATTCCCCAGTTAGAGACAACATTGTTACTACCTTAGAGCTGTATCATCCCATTACCAAAAAAGGCCTTAGTGGTGCAGGATATGAATTTGCAGGTTGTCAGTGTAGAGAATATACTGGATGTTCTAATCACTACTATGCCTCACATGTCCTTGATACAGAACCAAAAATAATGGACTCTGTACTGACCCTTGGGGAATACCTCAATTTTTATCAATTCACGATGATTTTTGAATCGAAGAAAACTATAGTGTTTTTAATCCTGATAAACAGGAGGAATACAAATCTGAAATAACCTAGAAGACAAAGACAGATTAAGAAACGGAATGGTAGAATAGTTTCAAATGTTCTGTTTAGGTCCAACAGTGGAATCTTTCTATATCTTCAAGCTTCGGTAGAGCTTTTTATTTAGTTTGAGTTTATCGTATTAAATCGTCTAAAAGTGGTCTGTACGGGAGTAAATGTACCAGAATTCACTAGGTGTTCCAGAAATTGATGATAGGCAATCGTTTCAGAAACCTTTAAAATAGTGCAAAAAGTTGTTAAAAAAGAATCATCGTGAGAATACTTCTTCTTGAAGAATAATGATATGTAGATTATTTAGATTTTTCTTTTTGGAAATCAACAAGATTTTTTAAAATTCGAAATACTTATTAGAATTTGAAATAATTCAAATGGGCGTCAATCGCAAAATTACTCCCTCTTTATATTATTTAGGAAGATAGAACTTTCTAAATAATATAAACCCTGGTAGAAATGCTAAACATTTTTAAGCTATAAATTTCATTATGAATAAACTTAGTAACAAGGTATTTAACTTCGGTAGTAATTAGCTTAACATGTAACGTTTTTTCTGGTCATTTCATCTGATTTATAGATACATTTTCTCAACCTATTTTTTAGGTATTTCAGATCCATAATAGTTAGTTACGTATCAATGTATTTTTGGTTATGATTCAAATTTATCTTAAAAGAAGGTTAAGTTAGGTATAATATATAGCCTAGCTAAAAATGAACATCATTGTTATGCATTATTATACCAATTCATTGATTTTGATAATTACTTTAATAAATAGGTTGTAAATTTATATCGAGTTTCTAAATTGGAATATTGAATTCATTTATACGCAAGCTATTACATATACATATATAATACATATTAAACGCATTGACAATAGTTTATACACTCGCATACAAGGTCATACACACAACACTATATATATATATATATATATATATATATATATATATATATCAAGTTTTAAACGTTGCTTATGTACTAATCAAGATCATTTTTTGTCAATTGCCGGCGTGTCCACTCACCAGACATACAGTGTGTGTAATCTCCATAAATTAATATTTCGATATAAAATCAACTTCACATAAATTTTAAAAAAATTTCAAAAAACAATAAAATTGTATTATTTACTTAAATTATTTATTTTATAAATAAATAGAATAATATATATATATATATATATATATATATATATATATATATATGCTCATTTATGAAAAGTATCTTTCATTTTTTGAGAGTTATTAGTGAAATAAATCTTATTTCCAGCGGATCTACCATAAGAGTTAATGCGAAACCAGATTAAATTTCTAATATTATAAGGACTAATTCTCAAAAGAGACATTATTTTTCTTTTCTATTTTTTTCAAACTATTTACGTATCTTATGATGTTTCATTTATTCTATAAACCATATAATTTTATAATATTCTATAAACATTAATTTTTTCGATTGTAGTAATTGAAATTTACATCCGAATTAAAATGTTTATTTACTAGCCAGAAACAAGTTTCCAGCTTCAAACCTAGTTTCTACCAATTTTTTAATTTTATAGACAATATTCACATTTTTCATTCTAAGATTTGCCTAGTTTTAAGCTATGATAGTTGATTCTATTTTTAATGCCTAGTAACTTACTTTTCAACCTATTGAAAATTTCTATCAGGAAAGGAGAGCAATTTTGCAATATTATTTAGAATGTTCTAGCTTTCTAGATCATTATGTACTTGTAATGGGCTATAAGGCTATTTGATATGCTTTTTCAATTCTTCGTTTGTATGTATTTATACAAAATTATTCCTTCATTTGCAACGATTAAATTCATGTACAATGAAAGTCAAATCCTACTATATTTTGGGTTGAAAAGCATATGAAACTCACATTCTCTACCACGTAACTTGATTTAAATGTTTTTGTTCCAGAAAAAGAGAACGCAACATAACCAATGTAAAAATAAATCTAATTTTGCTGAGTATTATCCAAAAGTAACGATGTTTCGTTTATCATTTGTCAGTTGTAAAATATTTATTTTTTAATCTTGTATACAATAATATAGATCATTGTGTCTAGGTATATTATATTCGCTTTGAATTTATTGGCTTTAATAGGCTTTTGAATTTGTTGACTTTAATATGCTTTCATTTTTCGCAAAATATTCAACAAAATTGTTAGCTGCTAACAAAATTGATAGCAAACGTTTGCGGCTGAAACTTAAAAAGTAAGCAACGAATATTGCTGAAAATTTTATCGTACTTCGGGGCATGCGTGCCAACATAATATATATAAACATAACAAAAATAAATAAATATAAATATAACAAAAAATGTATACAGGCGGACTCTCCAAACCTGCGAAATTTAAAAATTCTCGTTACTTTTTGAACATACGACGTATATTCGATGGTCTTATATGAATACACATTATACTCGGCTTCTCGATTCCAGCTTTGTGAATAAGTTATTGATTAAAAAATAAAAGCTTTGCGTATATCATACAGCATTTTAATATTAAATATTTATTTATAGTTTTTAAATATTAGAATACACGATTGTTAAAAATGTTTGAATGGATACTGTAAAATTAATATTATTATCCATTTTATCTACATAATGACATTTTGTCCATAATTTTATATGAACCAATTGTTGCATTAAGCGTAAAATACAGAAAGCACGCTATTCCTGTTTTCTTAAAATAGTATTTGAAACAGAATCATCTACATCGTTAATCGGAATAAATAATAATACCACTTATTTATGTTTGTCCGAATTTTCATTATAATCAGCAATTTTGAAATTATTTTGCATGAATAATCATAAACATGATATATATATATATATATTTCAAATTAATTATTTTGAAATCATTGAAAACCTTTTTTAGCTATAGTATTAAAACGTTGGCATCATTATTAATTACAATAATTTAATTGACTGTTTGGTTCATTATAATATTTGGTATATATTATACGTTGATAATATTTGGTAAGTAGAAATTATAGAACGTTTGTATAGGAAGAAGTATAGTATAAATATATATTTGAATTTATTACTCCAGAATTTCATTTTCTTGCTTTGATTAAATTGCTATTATAATCTCTAGGAGTTTTTGAAGTGAAATAGCTTATGAAAATAACTAAAATAATTAGTGATATTTAATAAGTGATATTTAATATTATGCATGTACTTAAACTGTACGGGTATGTTACATAAATAAGATTACAGTTTTGTTATTAATCTAGTTTTTAATGTCATATTCAGGTGTCTATTTTTGTTCACTATAAGATTAAATGTTCTGTTTGATACAAAGTAAATGATATATAAAGTAGTTTTTCTTTTCAGTATCCATCTAAATTAACAAAATATCAATTATCGAGCTATTATGAGCCAGATTTTTCAGATTTTATAAGTGGTCGATTCGTATGAACATGTGTCCCTCGTACAGGATTTGCATAGATTACTCCGAGTATAAACTGTCGATAAAAGGATGTTCTGCTGAATGTGTGTCCGTATTTAGTATTATCACAATCTAAACGATGTCGGTTTGCAATTCCTACGACATAATCGCCTATAACGAGAGGGGCCCCCTCCTCTTGCTGTAAAGTAAAATTATAGCACAAAAATTTAGAATTATTATCGGAGAATCATTAATTGATCATATTATAAATGATAAAAAAATATATGTATGTATATTAAGGAGATCTCGAAATAAAAACTGACAGTGATAACCCGCGTGGTACTAATTATTTTTATATTTCGATAGTGAAAAGCGCTTATTTTCTCGTGGAGAGGCGAGGGAATTGTAAATTACAAAATTTCCTAATCTCGACAGGCTGTAAGTATGAAACTTAGCTTGTAACGGCAAGATAATAAATTTTATATAGCGCACTAGAAACTATCGGTGCTACCGTGCAGGAGTATTTATCATGCAGATATTGGTACACTCAAAGCATACGCAATGCGTATAAGAAAATATGAGATAGAGATAAGGACAATGTAAGTAAAAATGAAGGTGAAAGAGCTTTCTAATAACGATCATTATTCACGCGATTGGTGGTGAAGTAATTTAAATTACTAACATAGATTGAGAATCTCATGTTCAACTTGAAGCAACGACCGACTGAGAATGTGATTTGATTGCACCTCAACTATACGCGCTCTGTTCTTCATGATTTGACAATAATGATTCTTGCAAACTCATTGGATAATATGTGTTAAATTTGTTGTTTGTATTTGGAAATATCAGTTGGAAACACATTAGGCATTATCGACTGCTTTCCTGCACAATACAGATCGGATTATATCACACGCATACGTGCATATACCAGTAGCATCGGTATAAAGTAAGTGTTTTTTATGAAAATGAAACACTAATTTAACTAGGAAAGAGAAACACATTTTATTCTATTTTAAGGATTGACCATTGTTTTCTCCACATTTTGTTTATCTTTCTGGCAATTTGTGTATGCTACGACAATAAAATTAATTCTCTTTTCCAACAAACCAATCAGACACCCAATTTTCAACTTCCTTGTAGGAATTGAAGTATTGATCAGTCAATGCGTGTCCGATCGATGAAAACAAATCGTGATCAAAAGAAGCCAAGTCTGGTGAATACAGCAGATGGGGCAACAACTCTCAGCCAAGTGCTTTGATTATATACTGAACTGATTTTGCTTTATGTGCAGGTGCATTGTCATGAAACAAAATTATCTCACCGTGTCTTTTATGTCATTGTAGTCGTTTTTCGATTAATGCCTGATTTACATCGATCATTTGTTATCAGTATTAACTGTTTTATTGGGTTTTAATAAATCGTAATATATAACGTCACTTTGGTCTCACTAAAGATACAGCATTGTCTTCTTGCCGCATCGATTACGTTTTACAATCGATTTTGAAAGTTGTCCTAGATTAGCCTATGATTTTTCAGTTTAGAGTTCTTGAAAGAGATCCTTTTTCATCGGCAATAACAATTTCATGTAAAATTGATTTTCTTTCGTGTCTTTGAACCCAACATTCATAGTTTTTACGGTTTTCCATACAACTTTTATTTAATTAATGTGACATGCATTTTCAACAGTTTAGGATCTTTCCCCTAAATTTTAGATGGTCAGTAATTAGTTGCTATGTAGGATTTAAGAATTATGTCATTTTCATTTAACTTAAAGTATTATCTTCATTCAGCGACTTCAAACTTATTTGGTGATTTTCCATGTTCTCCATTTCTAACATCAAAATTATTATTTCTGAACCATTAAAACCATATTTTGCATGTTTGTGAGAGTAAATGATCACTACATGTCTCGAGAAGCATTCGATACGGCTGCGCAGCATTTTTCTTCAAATGAAAACAAGAAATTAATGCTTGCCGAAAATTATCACTTTCTGGTAAAAACATGACATTTTCAACACGAAGAAAAAATATGATGTTGTTTGTTCAATAACTTCATGTATAGTAAATGTGCTTAACAATTATCTGAGCAACCAAATAAAAAAAATTAAGGCTTGTTTAAGACACATGTTCCTATCGAGAGATTTGTATTTTGAAACTCACTTTCTTCCGGTCACCTTGAAAAGTTAGTTTGTACACCAACTGAATAAGGTAGACAAATATGCACTGTGTGTATGTCATTTTCCCGGAAGCTTCAAACAAGATACTTACATTGCCCGCTCTACTCTATTAGTAGATAATCTATACTGATTTTTGTGAAAATACTATCATGCCTTTTTGCATAAAGTGAACTATGTGGAACTTGCATAGTATGATGTAGCCAACTAGTAAACGGATCTCATATAGCTTAAATTATGCCCTATAAAACATATGCTAGAATTGCTGTTAAATCGACATTTTGCGTTTTTAGAGTTTCCTAACGAATAAATTAACGTTGCACCTTCCCCTTCTATATTAATACCACATATATCGATAGAAAAATTCTGAAGCTTTCCAATAGGACATTCTAGGCTGAAAAATTCTATGTAGAACAAGACTTATAAGCAAGAGATTGAGCGCGGGGCGTAATTTTTCAGCTTAGTTGATTATAGGAGTCTCCTAGGCTCCCTGGCTATATCTACTTAGTCTTATATTAGGACTCTTTTTATTCAAATTTTATAACGATACAATGTATGGTTATAATGATCTTAAAATGTTCTTTATTGCATTACAATTCGACTTGAAGTTATACGAATTACCTCAAAATAATAATAGAACACAAATTAACAGACTCACCGAACAAAGTCCCCGACGTTCTAAACCAATTGCTGTTATTGTACCACACATTTGTCTTGATATTACGATATCTGGGTACACGTTTTCACAAATCTGGTCGTTCACAATTTTAACATGTGCCCACGTTAATATGTTATCTTTTCTACTACTTACAGTATCTCTGTCTTTACCTGCAAGCCTTTGCTTCTCTTCATATGACCTAAATCCGTAGCCGGCTACCTGACATTGTCCCATAAATATTGCATCATCAGGCGGTAGACTAAGTTTCTTTAAATGCAAATTAACATTCAGATGCAAACTATCTGCTAACTGAAATATTAAAATATAAAAAATGTAACTGAATTTTAGGTATTTCAGAATAATATTATAATGTATTTCCGCCAACGTTATTTTTTGATTGTTGAAATTTGGCAAATTTTACCTGTAAAACTGCTATAAAATATTTATTCCAAGCGGGATTATCGGTCAGTGTGTGTATGTACATG
The DNA here is from genome assembly GCA_018907035.1 of Sycobia sp. Sy_11. Taxonomy (NCBI): domain Eukaryota; kingdom Metazoa; phylum Arthropoda; class Insecta; order Hymenoptera; family Epichrysomallidae; genus Sycobia; species Sycobia sp. Sy_11. The sequence goes on from JACCIC010000029.1 coordinate 3,323,876, forward strand.
ATTTCTTGTTTCTTTTTATAATCATTTCTTAAGTTCGCAGACCCGAAAATGACATAAAACCTTAATTTCATCAGAGTCTGATCACGTGGGTCTAAAAAGCACTCGCTACTACTCAATAAGAAAAAATCAGAGAGAATACCAGCGGCACAGGCTAGAAAATTTAATCTGCTTTTATTGCGTTTACCGATTATCCCGACATGATGGGTAAATTCTCCTGGAACTACCGGTATCCCTCCGATAAGTTTTTCAGCTGCCAATTCTAAATTTTAAAAAATAAATAAATGATATTAATGTATCGTTTAAATTTAAAATAACTTAATTCTCTTGCTTAATATCTTAATTATAATTAAGAATAATGTACATATTGAAAATGCCAAGTTAGCATAGGCCAGAATAGCGTTAAGTAAGCTTAATTGATGAAATTTAATTGTGAAAATTTCGGTTTACGTATAAAATTCTTTTATAACTGATGTTTAGGAAATCGAATGCACAAAAATTCCCATGGTATAATTTCAATTAAATGTCTTTTATAAAAATGTCTTTTTTACAAATTGTCTTTTTGACTTCACTAATAAATATTGGAAAAGAAGATGTTTCACTAGTACCTTTCAATATATAAAAAAATATACTCTCACAAATATCGTTTTTTTTATTATCTTTATATTTTTATGTAATAATGATTATCAGTTACATATATGGTAGAATAGATAGAACTCGATTGAAAGTTTTAGAAATTTTTCAAACACCTCTCCAACATTATCTTTATGTTTTAATTTTTTAATTTTTTTATGTTTTATTTATATGCTTTAAATGAAATAGTCTCTGAAATCCATTATTTTTAATGGCAAATTTAGATTCAGCAGCTGAAGAAATGTTTGGAAACGTGTGAGCGGGCTATGTAATTATTAGGTTTGGAACGATTGAACATTTCATAAAGGTAATAATTATACAATTATGCTGTGCGTCCATTATTTTCCTTTTGATTGATATTTAATTTATAGCTACTTAGTTTAAATGGTTTCATTTTTTAACTTAAAGAATTGTTTATCGATGTGAATACATATTATTTTATAAAAGTTTATAACTTTTTAAATTTTAAAAAGATGAAAAAAGAGCCTATTTTAAATTTTTGTCTTTAAAATGGATTATAAATCATATAAATTATGATAAGCGCATCCAAGGTAATTCTATGACACTTACCAGAATTAACCGACAGTGCACTTGAGATCAATATAAGTATGAAAAGAATATGAAAACATGCCATTCTGTATCGTAATGTATTGTTTGAATGTGACTAAATGTATAAAATATTTAAAAATATATATATATATATATATATATATATATATATATATATAGATTTACAAAGATGTCTATATATATAGATTTACAAAGATCAATGATAAAGATAAGAAGCACGTATTTTTTAACTTATTTTGAAGAAATAATAATTTATTCTTATATAGACGTCAAATAACGTTTATGGTGATTTATTCCTCTTTTTTTCTTATAGATTCGAAAATAACATCAGATGATAATTGTTAATCGTTCAGAAGTATAATAGTATCGAGACTTTTATACATTGTTAAGGTCATACTGGCATTCATTTTTAATGATATTACCATTTCCATGAAATAATGTTACGAAGCAGAAATATCATTATGGACAGAAACGAGTAGATATCAACGTATTATGTAAAACATTCTTTTGCATTATAAAAAAAAATAAATTAATTTTACAATCAATAGAATACAAGTAATTCATTAAATGTAATCTTAGAAATAACAAAGGTAAAAAAATTATGCACGGGGTGTGTATTTAAGCAGTGGGAATCGTTAGTCGCTGTCTTTATTTCTACGTTGATTAGTTTATCCTGGATCTAATTCACTACTCAGAAATGCCTGATTTTTCAATTTCATATATGTATGGTATTTAGATATATACCAACAAATCTTTTTACTTAACACTTTATATAACAATCATATTACATCTATACGACAGCCGAGATTTATCATTGATTCGCGAGATCTACAAAATTGTGTTATGCTTTCCAGTTAATTTATCGCTTTCCACCACTATGATTCGTCATCTCTTCTGCAAACTCAAAAAAGCACCAATCTCTTCTTTGAAAATATCATGATTAAAGTATAAATATTTTCGATTTACTGTTTTTTTTACGAATACGTTTAATTTTTGTTGTATCAGGAATATTTATTCATGTATTAACAGCGTATTACCTAGTATATTTTATATCAATATAATACCTAGTTTATTTAGTGTAGTAATTTTGTGGAAGCTCATTTAAATTAAATCAATATTGGCTTGTTATAAGAGCATTCATTCTTCTATTCTTCTTTTTAAAGAAAAAACCGTTTCGATATTCTCTTAAAAGTTCATCAAAAATTTAATTATAGTATTTTTTATTCAAAATTCCGATAAAATAATATCATCTTATTTACCATATTAAGAAACTTAAGTATGTTAACGTCAATTTTACAAAAATTTACCGCTTCAGATTGATTTTCAATATTTACTATATAATTGATTAAATTATAAAATTTACAGTACTTATGCTATATCCTTCCGTACTTCGATGTGCTTGTCCCAATGAAATTATTTTACATAATCTTCGTTTTGTTTTGTTTTTTTTTTTTTTTTTTTTTTTTTTTAATAAGCTATTAGCTTTAAATTCCGTGTATTCAATTGTATATATAAACGAAAAAACGTATGATTCACACGAGTTAAATTTTCTTTACAAATGTAAAACTACTTCAGTTTTTCTTAAGAAATAACACTTCTAGAAAGTCAATAATTCCATTCATAGCCCAGTTAATGAAGATCCAAAATTGGCTGGATTCTCGATATTTTACTTTTTCAACCCTCAGAATTCCGAATATAGAGTTAATTTTCATCCGCACACTTAATTTTTTAATTAAGTTTTAATTTTAATTTAATTTAAAATACTTAAAACACAAGTTAATTTTCATCTACAACCGAAGTTGTAGATTGTAAAATTTTACATCTATTCCCACTTAACTACATAATTTTTTATCAATTTAAAGCCCCGGGTTATAAGACAAACTAAAGCATGATTTTCGCACACGTCGAAGGATACTGCCATACCTATGCCTCCCTTTTTTCATCATTTTGATGGTGAAATCTATAGAAAAAAATAAATAAATAAACAAAACGTGATTTTTCGAATTGATCTTTAATAGATTTTATTTTCTTTAATAGTAGAATTTTTTTGAATATTGCAACAAATGATGTAGATCTACCGATCTCAATTGCTTACTTTTTGTTCTGTATCATTTTTCGGCACAAGAGATTTTTTTGGACTTACAAAATTCGACAAACAGAATTCATTCGATTCACGAAGTTTACTATGAAGATCATTACGCGGTAACCGAAATACACATATACCTTTCAGCTTGAACAGTACAAACACCACGAATTAAAATTATTATCAAATATACAACAACAAAAAACAAAAAATATTTATAACGTGAAATTCTTCTCCGGGCCCGTTAAAACATAAACCAATCCGCAATACCGCGGCCCTTAATTTCTCAAGAGCAATAATAAAACCGCAGGGAAGTAATACGGCTATGCAAAATAAGCGCTTCGATATATATATATATATATATATATATATATATATATATATATCGCCGAAATTAATCGAGCGCGCACGTGCAATTTTTTCGAAAGATTCCAGGACAGAAAATGCGAGCTTCGCTGCGATAAGCAGGGTTGCTGGTCAGCTCAGTGTAAAAGACAACTGCGAGGGAAACGCATATTATCAGTACAGCTACTTGCATTCAGTGATACTTCTTACATTCCTGTCGCCTCTTTTTAGAATAATACAATTAATACGATTATTTGCTTTATTCTTTATATCTACGAATATTGCGAAACTAAAATTAAAACAACTGCTAATAATCCAACTTATATGATTTTATAAATATCGATTTGGAAAATTTTTAAAATGCTTGAAAAAACGTATACTAAATTCTAACAAATTTATCAATATTTGTTTTAAATAATTATTAATAAATAGTTCAAATTGAATTTAAAACATTATTTCACTTGGAATGTTTCTCGAATTTGGCGCCATTTGAAAAAGTAAAAAATTACTTTGCATTTATAGTTAGGTATTACGATATATACAAATATAGAGATTAAATAATTCGAGAAATTAAAAGGCTATCTCTATGAAAGTATAAAAAGATAATCATTCATTATATCTTATTCACCCTTCAAGCTGAAGGCGTGAAATCCCAAAATGTTTTTTTCAATTGATGAATGCATATTACGTTATACCCCAAGGCTATTTTAATTATATTTGTATTTATTTAATAAATCCCAATCAAAATTTTAATCAGTAATTATTAATATATCAATAATATATCTGAATACTTAGTAAAAGGAAAGAAAAAATTTGAATGCATTACAAATGTTTTGGTTCAAAATAAATTGAACAAATTTTTTTTTCGTAAATTCAATAGTAATTTAATTTGTATCAGCTTAAATCAACTTAATTTTCTATAGTGAAAGTACTACACTTTAAGAAAAAAAAGAATAAGATTATTAACACCTAATTAAAAAAAATATTTACGCATTGATGAAGTATCGTAGTATTTCGAAATGGTATGTTCGAAATAGTCATTATTATTTCTGATATAAAATAATACAATTACAACTAATTACAACTAACTACAATAAAACATTTACAACTTATTTTCGAATTCCATCGAGACATAAGGATTAAAAAAAATCCAGCCAATCAAACTAATATTATATGTGGCATACTTAAATTTTGCATATTCTAATTAAAAGTTGAATATTTTTTTCTTAAAGCATCAAAAAAAATCGATACGGAATCTATAAATATTTTGATGGACAACGTTTGAAAACATTAACTGAATTCATAATTTTTAAAAATCTGAAGATAGAACGCTGTCAATTTCCACAAAAAAGTCTCGATAGGTTTGGCGGTTTGTACTGAATGTAAATGGATAAGGGTAAGTGCATCGCTCATTTTTTTATCAGATTTTTTTTTTTATTTACTCGACTAAACCCTCAAAAATGTGACTGGAGTCACTATTTTAGGCAAAAATTTCAATAGATGTTGTCTAATTCTATCAAATATATATGCAAAATGTTTCCTTAAAATTAAAGATTGAAAATACTCCTCAAACATTCGATGAATTCTTGTCCAATTAAAACGAGACTACCGAAGTTTTGTATTATTTCGTAAAATACAAAAATTTGAAATCATCTTAAAAATATCTTTTACCGAATAGAAAGGGACTTTTTGAAAGTTAAGTAAAATGATTTGAATTAAATGTATATAGTCAAGATTTCATAATAAAAGTATTGACGCTGCAAAATACATCGTTTTATCATAAAAGAAATGCGATTAAAACACTGTATAGTTCTTAAGTGTCATTTCCTATCAAAATTTCTCTTTTTAATAAATTGATTCATTTGCGTTAAATATACAGCCCGTTCTTTCTAGGCATTATAATCTCGTCGGCTTATCAAATAAGGGCCTCTGGTGCACGGCCGCCGTCTCGGTTACCTGGGAATATAAACCTGTATCTAAATCCCGTCTGACGTATACTTTTTTCTTTCTTTTTACGATCGACCCACACGTTTTATATTTTAACTTATCGCTTTTACAATTACAGGGATATTTATGTGTTAAAATTTTTCACACACACACACACACACACACACACACACACACACACACACATATATATATATATATATATATATATATATATATATATATATAAATGCAGCTCTTTCGAAAATACGAGCAAATTCAACAAGATTAGATTGCGCGCGCCGCCGCCGCCGCCGCCGCCGACTTTCAAAATGCATCCGCAGCCCCGCGGGCAAAAGTGGCAATATCGCGGGGGAATTTAATTTAGCATTCGCGTTTAAGAATTCAAGGTAAACATTAAAATTTTAATATAACTAAATAGTCCCGGTGAAGCTCGACGCATTTAAAATTCAAGCATTGTCCTCCGCTTGAAAATTCAATTTTCTCACGCGGCGTTATATATATATATATATATATATATATATATATATATATATATATAGCGGCTCTCGCGCAATAACTATCAAGTCCGAATAATAAACTGAAAAGCCTAAGAGAGAATTAAGTGCAATTGAAGGCTACTCCCGCGGCATTATACGATGACGGGCCGGGGAATGTTAGAAAATTCAAGAATGCATGCAGTTTTACGTGAATGCATGATTCTGCGTGATGGTCAAGTGAACTATTTGGTATGTAGCCTTATCGACGATTTTTTTTTTGTTGCTATTGCTGCAATTTTATGGAATTACGTGACGTTAGACGAATGTAATATGGACTTCTGTACGAATATGCAGGAAATAATTGCAGAGTTCTTGCGATTGGTGCCTGTAAGGCGTGACATTGATACCGTATTAGGTTTTTAAGCTTGCGGGTTGCGAAATATTTCAATATTTAACACTGTTGTAATGGTGAACGACTATCAAATAATGCTTTACGTAGTTAGAAGTATTGATCCCTTTGATGCCCGAGGCTTGGTAGGTGTATGAGAATATAAAAACCAGTTAGCGTCATTTGATATATATGCTTAATTATGGAGATAGTCGGACAATTTTGTTTTTTTCTTTAACGAAGTCCGCTGGCTCTGCATTTGGCAATTACTGTTCAACGACATTAAATTAATAGACATGCTATTTTATATTTTTTAAAGGATTTTATAGATATTTCATTCAATTCATGCCACATCGGACAAACTTATTCTAAAAAACAACTCATTGAAAATGTCGGCTTGTACATAAAGAAGTATCAAAATGTACCAAAACTGTCTTAATCTGAAAATTACCTATGAAATAGTAAAAATTTTTTAACTTTCTCATTCTATTGATGGAAATATATTTGAATGAAAACATATATAGGAGTAATCGACTCAAGATATGAATTAATATGAAGACGCGTGCATCACATTTGATTCTAATCAAATGCTTACTATTATGGACAGATTTAACGATGTATACTATTTTTATTTTACATGTAATTGTTAATTTATAGATTAGAAACAACAGTACGTTTATTAAATTAAAATAAGAGAAGCATTGACTATTATTCTTTGTGTATATTTAATACTTTTGTTTAACATAGGAGTTTATGCATACGTAAGTTTCAATAAAAGTATCTTTATCTTTCCTTGAATAATAATTAAGATACAGGATAATCAAGAACAATTTATGTATTTATTTTAAGCGATATTGCGACAATGTTCAAGATTCAAGAAAAAAAATATTAAAGATATAAAAAATTTTAAAAATTAAATGAAAATATTAAATAATAACAAATATAAAAAATATTAAGAGTATTTCTATATTTTGTATATGGCACGAAGAACTGTCTATAAAATGACTTGTAATTTTTCTTAAACGTTAATGATAACTCAATACTATAAAGTTGAAACAAGAAGTGGGTGAATGATTTTAGGCATCGTAAAATCAAATATTGCTTTATAATAAGAATATTATGTATTTCAAAAGGAATGAACTTACGAGCTTGGAGTGTAGAGATATAGTCCAGGACTTATTGCCGTGGAACAATCTTGAGATTTTCGACAGAAGTTAAAGGTTATTAAAAGCAATCATCCGTGCTGCTAGAAAAAATTCGTAGATTTTCTTGAAAATAAATAATAAAAAAAAAAACGAAGCTATTCTACAGAGTGATATCAAAGTAAGTCGTATTGTAACTTTCTGAAAATCTCTGAGAATTTTTAAAGAGTCAACGACGACGGCTCGACGAACCGTCTCGGGTTCACCGACCGTCGTCGGGCCGGCGCGGGAGCTTTGGGCTGCGTTCGCCGGCTGGGGTTTATCGCTCCGAAATTGGAACCCGTTCGAAAGGCCACGTAAAAGGCCGTCGTGCGAGCGCGCGCGACTCCATTGTTCGCTCGTCTCCAGTAAGCGTGGCATCGGCTGCATTTCCCTTCATGCAATTCTTCGTTTAATTAGATTTCACTAGAATCTGTTTCTTATTTTTAGCTTTTACATTTTACATTTTTGAGCAAATCCCAAAAAAAAAAAACATTAACTGTATAAAATCTGTTGTAATAGAACATTTTCTTGGTTGCCGTGGCGACAATTTTTAAGATAATTCAAATATCAATTTAATATCAATGGACGTTTATGGTTATGCGACAAATTAACATAATTTTGTTGAGATGTTATCAGGAAAATATAATTTCTTAATGCATTCAAATTTTATTCTATGGCTCGACCTATTCACTAAAACAGTCCAACCAACCCTCGGCCACTATACCTCGGGATGGAAAAAAATTTCATCGTAAAAATATTTTTATATTAATTTAAATCCGCGGTGGCTTAATATAATACTGAAAGTAACGCGAGCCTCAATAAAATAGAAACAGCGTTTGCACTCCAAGCGATAATCAGCATTCCCATATAAAGAGAAGTAACAAAAAAAATTTGATACCGTTGCTGCAATAACAACCGGAGTAAAAGCATCGTCGTTTCAGTTGAAAAAAAAGCAACAGAAAAAGCTTAAAGACTATCTTAAAGAACGGACTTAAAACTGCGGCGCGGCTATAAATTTCGCATTTCATCGGCTATAAACACAAAAAAAACATATATATATATATATATATATATATATATGTGTGTGTGTGTGTGTGTATATATACATCCTCTTCGACACTACACAAGGCTCTGTACTGTATACCCCGTCATCCTCATTTTACAAATCCTCCCAAGTCATTTCTGACGCGCCTCCTATTGCTCATAGTAAGGGCGTATAACGAGGCCGTATCTGCGCCCCGGCCGAGTCGCTGCAAAAACTACAATTCCTTGCCCCGCGCTGCGCTGATGATGATGATGGCGCGCGAGCGGGACGAGGGGTGAGAGAGAGAGAGAGAGAGAGAGATAGACTCGCTTATACCTCTTTGAGAGAGCGCGCGGGATTTCGTTTCGCTACCGAGCGTTTTATCTCCCCAATTAATCCTGCGACTAAGAGCTCCGGAAAGAGGTGGGGAGGGGGGACAGTGCGGAGCCACCCGGGATCCCTATAAAATTCGCCGATAACGCCCTGCCGCTAATCGCTGCTAAATACGCGAGCGCTCAACGCCACCCCCCTGCCCCATCTCGGTCCCGCTCTCGCGAAGTGCGTTTGCACTCTCATTGAAGACGATCGTACACACGGACACGTGGGGTTGGTGCGCGCGTACTTCCCACCCCTCGCACCTCCTATTGCCACCTTCAGATAATATTAGCCGGCGCTTTTAAAGCCGGTTTTGCCTGTTTTACCGAAGCTCTGCTTTTTCTTACCAATTCCCTCACCCTGCTCTCTCTCTATCTCTCTCTCTCTCTCTCTCTCTCTCTCTCTTTCTCTCTCTATTTCAGTTAGCTTTAATGTTTACTTTACGAGCTCGTAAAGCTTTATTATAATTAACGCGTTGCCCCCCTCCCCAAGTCGCCCCTACCATGCAACGCCTTTTTTCCGAGAGAAGAACGGAGAGCAGCCGTTCAAGCTGCGCCTTTTTCCTTCCACACCCCCTCTATACATATATATATATATATATATATATATATATATATATATATATATATATATTCACGTCTTTCGCACGACGAGGCCAGGTCGTTATCATGAGCTGCATTGTGTACATAATCGAGGGACGATAGATTTGACGGGAAATTGAATGAGAATGGGCAGAGATGGGATCTGGGTGATTTTTTTAAAAATGCGATGACTCGCAAAATAATCGCGCTGATGCTTTTCAGCTGATTTATATATAGATATATATTGGTAACTCAAACAGGTAATGTGTACTCTATGCGCCAACAATTTGAATCGCTTTTATACGAAACGTCGCTTATTGCTGCCAAAGATATTAATAATTTAAAAAATATATGTGATTACGCTGATGAAAATTCCAGAAAGTATAAATTTATGTGTCAGTTGCATCTGCTTTGTTGCAGACATGCATTCAAACATCAGAAGCTAGTGATAAAACGTTATTTGGTCTCAAGAAGCGATCAAATTTAATACTGAAACTTTTGAGTGGTTTCCACTCTAACAGTTTTTACAATGTACTGTGAAATCTCTAAATTCTTAGATGCTATTTCTAAACGTCAGTGCTATAACATTTCGAGTAATATACTGTCGATTTCCAATTGTCGATTTCATCACGGCAGGTCATGTCAACGATTTGTGATCCCAATATTGAGAGCTCCGTGAAAAGAAAGAAGTTGTCGTTGATCTATTGCATAATGCTGTATTGTTTCACGTTATATCGATATACTATTTAAAAATGATCGTTCAATAATTCTTCGATAAAAGAATAAGTTTTGATATTTTCAACGAAGAATTCTTCATATATAGATTTTAATAAAGTATCTGATAGAAATATCTCAAGGAAAAACAAAGATCTGAAATTTAAAAAAATGATTGTTAGGCTACCTTATGTTGCTTTAAAATGTGGCATTTTGTTGCTTAAAAAAATTTATTGGCGGTGTCACGTAATTTCGAATATAGTAGAAAATTGTTATTTTAATATTTCGAGTCTAACATCTCTCGAAATTCTGATCTGCTATATCTTTGCAAATTCTGAATTTAGATTCAGCGCCAAACCATCTCCTACGATTGACATATCTAAATCAAACGGAAAAATGTGTTTAAACGTGTAATTAATTTACAAGCAGACGTACAAGTTTCAGCATATGGATGACAATTTCTAGTTCTATCCCATAGAAACCATTTTGAAGATATGATACTTTCTTATTTGACATTACTATTTCTCTTGAAATAATTAATTTTTATCAGATTTAAAGAAAATATTAGTTATGTATCTGCAAATTTTTAGTTTCGTAATTAATCTGAATTGTAATGAAATTGAGGTGCATTAGTATAGGTGATTGTCTAACGATTAGTCCAACTGATCACAGTTACTTTGCTCAAACTGGACTAAATTGCTCTCAGTTACATAGAAGGCACTCTTATTGCTATAGGGTAAGAATCCCAATCAAAAACAAAAATTATATCAATCTAGGAAATACATTCTTACGTAAAAATTGTTTATCTATAAACATATGGAAATTAAATAAAAGCTAAAGAAGATATCGTAGGAATTGGATGCTCCAGTAATACCAATTTCTAACATAAACATAGTCGTAGACAGTATGACTGTTATGAATACTTGTTTTTCAATAACATTTCATCCCTGGATTATGAACTGGTCTAATCAGAATCGATTCCGATATCATGCAGGTTCAAGGTTGCATAGTCACCGGGGCCTGGTTTTGATACTCGCGATATTAGCTCGGGACAACAATCATCTAGTAGTTGGGCTTGAGATACAGGAAATATGAAACCAGATGCCATCATGTTTGTAAAATAAAAATTATGCAAATAGTAGATCATCAAATAAATTATAAAAAAGAATCCTTTAAAAATAAGTTTTACATTATATCTGAACATTCAAGCATGAAAAAGAAAAAAGGCATGGTTGTGATTAATATTACAAAGATAGATTAATTATATCTCTCTCTCTATGTATATAGTATATGTATATATTAGTAAGAATATAAAAATATCATTTGATGTCTTACAAGATTCTATCTGAATTCCTGCATTGAGATTTTTCATTTGTATTGTTGAATTTACATATTGAAGCTAATAATGTTCAAATATGATGTTCATTGATACAAAATTCATTGTCACAAATTTTGTATTTATTTTAATATATATTAATTTTTAGAGATAAGTGTAAAGATTAAGGTAAATCATGTACATTATTATTGTTAAATTTGTCGCGCTTTCTTATTATTATTATCATGTTATACAATATTGTAAAATGATGGTTAACTCCGTTAAAAATGAAATAAATAAATAAAACTATACACAGTTCACAATAAATTGAACGATATACACTTTCAACTGTAAAAGTATAATTGTAAATTACATAAGACTAATGAAGTATATGTATCTTATATGCTTAGCCATATCTAACTTATTACAAAAATAATGCAGTTGCAAATTCAGATAAAATCGAAAAATAATGATAATTAAAAAAAATTAAAAAAAATGGTGTTTTTCGGTAAATTTTCTAGATTGACATATTTTCCATTCACAATTTTAGTAGTTAATATTACCGAACTGTATTACTGAGCTATTATCTTCTATTTCGACTCGATACTTAAGAGAACTGTATTATTCTCAATTTTGTTTTCGCACTCAACCATATTGACTCTTAATTTCGTCTGCGTTTTAAGTGCCTTCAATTTAGGCAAATTTGCGAAAATTATCAACAAGCTCCCACAACTATGCATAACGTCGTTCAACGTACATATATCCATTATTCCTATTAGTCGGTATATCGCAACGAACGCTTAGAAACTATCGATCCTTGAATTCGGATAACATACCGCCAGTTTGCAATTGATACGACGGAATATCTTCATTCAGATTCACTAGTCATGCATTTATTTATAATGATTTACAGAGAAGATGTAAGTTAATGGGCGAAAACAACGTCATGAGAGATGAAATATGTGTTTTTTCAGTATATAGGTACATATAATTTATTGTTGAATGGGCGCTTGAATGATGATTATTAGAGGAATTTCGAATTGCCTGGAATTGGTATTCTGGTCAAAAGTTGATTGATCAAATTACGCGGGATTATTAAGAAAATGAACCTCTGGGTCGAAGCATAATAACGGTTTTTCATTATTGGAATAAAATAAATGCCTTATATTGAGATTGATGAGACTGAGAGGAATAGGAAGGTGAAAGAGCAACTGAAAGCTTCCTATCAAAACTATTTAAGGTGAATATTTGCTTTTTAGGGCCTACTGAAAGGGATGTATCGAGACCTGAGATGTTGGGAAGGAATGAATTACAAAGCTTTTTATATACCTTGTGGTTGCATTTCGCAATAACAGTGCAAACCTAATCCGTACACAACAGACGGTACGTTGACCTGGTAATAATAATAATAGCGCGCCTGCATAGTCCATGTCAGTTCGGAACACAAATGAATCGTTTTCTACTGTAGTCATTAGTAACTAAGAAAATCAAGTGGTTCAATACATATGGACCGGGTAACAGAAAATGTTAGACATAAGCAAATATTACAGCAGTCTGTTAGCGGTTGCATTTCATTAAAATGCTAGGCTGTCCAAAATCTTTGCTTTTCTTGTCATATACGGTTCGAGGCAAGATCTTTCCTAGATGCCCAATATGTGACACGAAAATGGATATTATCAAGTGACTGACGAAAATCTTCGGATCGGAAAGATCAATTTACAGACAAGTATAGATGGAAATAAGTAGCTGGATAAATCATCATTTATAATTACTTGAAAATATTTATGCCAATCGCAGTTGCATTCGAGAATTTTTTGAATAACCCTTGCTTGATTTCACAAAAATTAAATTAACACGCATCTCAATTTGCGTGTGACATTATCGGGTGCCTGCTAAATTTAATTTAGCTTAATCCGCAATCCGGCCACGTCCATCAAGCCTTCCACGACCATGAACATCGTTCGCGTCGCAAAATCAATATTTCGGTTTTCCCACGGAGATAGGGAGAGAGGTAGAGAGATAGGGCGATTAACAAACAACGAGGTCATAATAATTAATCATCGGCGAAAATACGGTCGAGACGACCAACCGCGCCGATGCTGTCATAGGTTAAAACAACAACTCTCGGTGGTAATGTTCGGCACTGCATCAGCCAGACCGAGGGAGGCTGCGCGACTTGTGGATAGTATCCGGGTGTTATAATCGATGCGTTATTTATCTTCCGGTTCATTCAGATCCTATGTTTTTCGCATTTATTTTTTCACTGGCTGAAAATCGTCTAGACAATGTATAGGCGGAACAACACTCGGGCCAGGGGACTGGCTGGCAGATGGCATACAATACATTGTGATATGGTTTTCAGCTCGAGTCATTCGTGAATGATATAAAAAAGGAACTTTGGATGATGCGTCCGGATAGCAGAGAATTTCGAAACCATGATAATACTCTATTACATAGAACTGGTTTGGTGTATTATTTCCGTATAGCTTAATTAATTCCAGAGTCTGTACAGCATTATTTCAACACTGACATCATCGCACGCAGTGACGCGACGAAATACAGTGTAATAATAATCATCCTATTTGTGCGAGGTGAACGTTGCTTGTAAAAGGGGCCAATGCGCGTTTATTAATAAACTCGAGTATTATGCGATGAATGAAGTCATTGGCTGTTTTAGATACATTATTTTCGTATACAGGAATGTGGAGCGCTATACATAAACCCCCACACTCATGAAGCTCAGACGGGTATTGAGAGCGGTACAGTAATACTACTAGTCCAGCTGTTCGCCAAGAAGCACCAGACTATCGTATGACTGTCGTAAACTCAATTCTATAAGCTCGTTTCAATACGTTAACTTTCTATCCTGCACTTTAAGCTGTACAAGAACATGCAGGATGAAATTATTTATTGCTGTGAAGTTAGGACAACCTTGACCTGATTTTTACACTCAAGTATAATTAATTAATTGAAATGCAATTTAATTCTAGAATTAATGTGGAACAGTAGTATCATATAATTATTATATTATCTATGCTTTTAAAAATCGGTCTAAATTTTTAATTAATTTCAATGATATCATTGCTATAATCAGATAATTTGAAGCGATATTGAAGGTTACCATAAAAATCTTTAAACGTATGTTTACAATTTTTAAATTATACACACACACATACAATTTTAAAGATAAAGAATGTATGAATCATAACTATCGTAAATTTGTATTTATTTTTAAAAAATTTTCTTCAGTAGTTCAATTCATTATAAGAAACGTGGAGGGTATTTTTTTCACACTAGACTTTATCACACCTATACCTTATTCCAACTATAGTATATATTACATACTTTTTTTACACATTTCTTTACCGCATATACGTGGCCTGCTCCCTTCCTCCGGTCACTTTTTTTTATATTTCTTAAACGGGGTACAAATGGCCACGACGGCGGCAAATCTATTATCATTCTCCATTTTCTAGAAAATAAACGTATATTTATCCCCCTACCCCTGGCTATCCTGGACTTTGGGACTAAAAAATATTCGTTCCCAAGTTGCGCGAGTGGCGGGAGGTGGAGAGGGGCTGTAACCACAGGCATCCAAACAAACTCATTCCATACAGGGTTGGAATGGAAAACCGCGAAAACAGGTGGGGAGGGATGCGAGACGAGGTTTAAAAAATGAGCTCTACTATATATATAGGACAGAGAGACACGAAATAGCAGTGCCGCGAAATTAAAAGCCGAGAAAGAAGAGGCATACAGAAAAAGAGAAGACGAGAGCAGGAAAAATAACGAAACGGGTTCGAGAGGGAGAGAGATTGTGTGGACACACACACATACACACACACACACACACACACACACACACACACACACACACACACACACACACACACACACACACACACACACACACACACACACACACACACACACACACACACACACACATTTAGAACGAAGAGCAGTCGCGGGGCAATTCTATATACCGAAGTTAATTATACGCCATTAGGAATTCGTGCGGTCGAATCGCAAAGGTGACTATTTTTCCGCGTTATCCACATAAATACTTCGGAGCCGTACTGTTGTCGATGTGTTTTTTTTTTTACTCCATGAGTTGATTTTATAAGAATGAAAATAATTAATATGTTAAAATTAATGATAAAACGCGTTGCAGAAAAAGCCAAATTGACGAAAATCCTTATGTACTCAATAAGTTTATATAAATTTATTAATAAAAAAGATAAACATTAACGTGAATGCATTATTTATTAGTCATTTTGTCGAAAATTCTTTTTCTTAAATTTAAAATAGCAGGTTTCATATGCAGTATTGTAGTAGTTGATTTTTGATTTAATGAGACAGTTTACGCGCGAGCAAATCGAGAGTAAGTTCTCGGGAGGTAAGTCTCACGAGGTACAAGTAATTAATTGGCCTATTGTAGTACTAAATGATATTTTACATCACGATAAACCAAAATTGATGCTAAATTTGAAATTTTTAGCTTTTTGATGGTATAAAAATACAAACATTATGCATTGTACAATTATGAATTAGATAACATAAAGTATATAAACATTTAGCACTGTCTGTATTGTTTTCTGTGTAACGTCATTTTCATTCGACATTTGATAAAGATTATGACAGACTAGATATCAGACTGACCTAACAAAAAATACTTATTAATTTCATATGCCATGAAAAAGGGATTTATTAATAATAATTAAAATTTTACCATACACGTAGAAAAGTAAAGGTTAACGTTATGAATTGAAAATGATTTCTAATAAAAGTAATGAATAGCTTGAAGATTTTACAGAAAACAGGCCAATAATTGCTTATCTGTATAAATAACTGAGAACTATGTATTGACCGCAGATGGGCAATTATTGTCATTCTAATTGACTTTTAATGTAGCAGTCGATCAGCGTAGAGTTTTAATAAAAAGTATCAAATTAAAATGAAAACTATGCTCAGGCAATAATTCATTCGGCAACGCCATTTTATAAATCAGTTTAAAAGCCGTAAATGTCATAACAAAGTTTAATTTTGAATTTATATTTATCTTTTAAGTACTACTTTTTCTTTTTAAGAAAACGAATGAAATGCACGTATTGCAACATAATCGGTTTCAAGCGTTTCGATTAACATTATGCTGCGATATAAATGGCGGAAAATTATAGGAGGGGAATTTTCTTAATAAGTATTCGAATCGAAATTCGCTTGCTCGACAGCTTACTTGCCAGCGACTATATCGATTGGCCCTAATCACTTTCACGATATTTCTTAAATAATGCGGACAATAACGATCCTGCAAATTATACACGTCGTCGAATGAAACGTGCTCGGTACCCCACCCCCTCCCCCACGTTCCCATTGGAATTTCAGATCGGCAAGACGTATATATATATATATATATATATATATATATATATATATATATATATAATATAATATAAAGAAGGTTCCGACAATTGTTGGAACGGTATAAGACTTGCGACCCCTGGGCAAGGGGAGGAGGGAAGGACATATACACGAACGTCCCAGGAATTTACGATCTTTAAAACTTCTCCCTGCCAACTTTCAGGGCTCTAATAAAAACATTCTAATGAGGACAGGCGTAAAATCGAGATCTACGGGCGATTTTCACGCTGCGTTTGAGAAACGTCTCTCTAACTTTCCTTCTTTTTTCTTCTTTTTCCTTCTTCATTTCTTCTTCTTCTTCTTCTTTTTTTGACTTCTTTTCATCGTAATAAATAGCGTTTTTATATGTTTATATGGATAGTAAACGCGCGAAATTACGGATAGTTTTATAAGGAAACGGTTATACGACTTGATACTACCCGAGTTTCAAGCGGACGAGAAAAAAAACGAAGTAAAGTCCCTCGTATAGAAGACACTGATTTATCGCCTTCGCTTAAATATATATATATATATATATATATATATATATATATATATATATATACTATATTAAATTGCACGAAATTCAATTTTGATAAAGAAATGATTTATAGACTTCGACGAATAACTGGATTCCCGCCACGGCTCTGAAAATGATCGAGTACGAGTTCTCCTAGAATCAAGTATATCGATTTGTTTAATGAAGAATATATTTATTAACATATAGATTTATAGATGCGTATATAAAAGCAGGGAAGTCGATCGACGTTTTCTGGACGACTTGGCAAGGTATTTTTTGATAGCTGATATTATGCGCTTGAATAGGTTTAATTGACAAATTTATATTATATTTAAAATGGAATTCTTTAATTAAAAAATATTCACCAGCAATTCTTCTTTTTTTGCAAGAAAAATTGATTATTTATAAATAAATGTAAAATATGATTATCTATACGCTAAGATAATAAATCCGTATGCCAAAGATCTAGTTCATGAGTTAATTTACATTTTCTATTTAAATGAACTATATATATTTATAATTTTTTTAAGTGCATAATGTAAAAGACGATTAGATTTATTAATTTATTATAATTCAACATTGCTATACCTTACTACTACAATTTTTAAACCCAGTTTCATAGTTGTTAAATTTTCATTTTCATTTATAATATGCGATAGATTCGATATCGAATACAGATAAAAAAGCTATCGATAACGCGTCGTGTAGTTCTTTATATAATTGATCATAGTTTGTCGTCTTCGCATTATTGTTATAAATCTGAAATTTAATATCGCTACCCCAAAGTACGTATGGAATTTTTCGAAATAGCCTGTGGTTTGCATAAAACGTTTGTAACGTTTGATATGCTTAATCTATTGGCTTTTCCAGAATGTCATATTATAACCTTACAGTGCCAAGAGGCTCTGTGTAAAATTTCATCTTTCTAAGGTACATTCCAAGAAGAGGATTAAATTAATGTCGTTTTATGAAGTTAATTTCTTCTCTTTTGATTTATTGCAAAGGTTAAAGAAAATTTGAAAAAATAATAATTCCAGTAATGGCGTATCATTAGGATATAGATGTTAAATGAACAAAATCAATAAAATTAGTGTCTAAATATTCCTTGAAACGTACTATGGTGATGGGATGTGTGCATAAAGTACAGATCTTGCACACGCGTGCTTATAGTCGTGCTCGAGTTAATGCCCGCTCGTTCGGCTCAAGTGTGTAGATCGAGCGTACAGTGTAAGAGTAAAATTTAATTTTACACTCATCTCTTTCTCTATTTACAAAGCGAAATGCTACTTTTTTAAGCTCAAAATTTTATTTTATTCTCCCTGAACGTAAAAACGTAAAGAAGTTGAAATTCAATTTTTAGTCAGATTGTTTGAACAATTAGAATTTTCTTATTGTCCTAAATTTAGAGGGAGGATTGCAAATTGTAGTTTTATCCTATCAATCATGCTAAAAATGTTCACAATGGTAATTATTTCAACCTCTATATGTATCAATTTTATTTTTCAAAAATAGGAAGAAACTACAATTACAAATATATTTGTTCCTCTTATAAGTGCGTGTACTAACTATATAGTGAGATATAGGAAATATTCTCATATAGTAAATAAAGAAAGAAATAAGCCAAAATAAAAAAATCTAAAATTCGCTCCTTTCAAATTACTCCCAATATAAAATTTCTCTAATCTTTAAGAACTATATATAGATTGACTTGATTGAGTTCTCGATTCGCAGTTGTCAATCGCATATCAATAACCCAAGCCGGTGCCCCGTGACCCGGAGATCTCGCAATATCACCAGTACAGATAAGGTATATATAGATATATACCATTTCCCATTTTCCCGCACCACCCGCGATGGCAATAATAATAAGACGATAATAATAATAATAATAATAATAATAATAATAATAATAATAATATATGTACTACAACAACAAAATGGATCAGTGGTACATGGAATTTTTGTCCGCCTCCTAGCGAGGGAATGAATCATATATATATATATATATATATATATATATATATATATATATATATATATATATATATGATTCCAATAATATATGAAAATAATTATGTGAGCTCCGGTATGGCTGCTCTATATTTTTATATCTAAATACGCGGAAGATGTTCAGTCTCGCCGCAAAAAAGCTGGGTTTGATGTAAAAACATGTATACGAACGACGACGAGTCGAAGTCAATGGCGCGCGACATCAACCGTTGCGTGTGATCGTCCAAACTATTGTTTGTTGGCGGATGGGTGTACATATATATATATATATATATATATATATATATATATATATATATATATACACCTGTGCGATGAAATTTTATCTGAAGATCTAGAGTGAGAACTTATTTTCTATTTGATGTAGAGTCTGAATGCTGAAGAGAATAAACGTCTATTTTGGTTAATGCCTTAACCAATAGCTAATTATATAATAGCCTTAATAACTATTACATTTAAATTACTCAAGCGAAATCAAGTTTTATGAGTAAAATAAAGTCTCTCCAGGAGTCCTCGAGTTGTTCCATTTACTATAGTCCTAATTTTTGACAATTAAAAATAAAATAATTATTCGATAAATATCCAATGAACATGATTAAATATAATTCGTATTTACATACTTATTGATATTGGAACATTATATATTTACGATGTCAAAAAATGCTAATAATTGAAAAATTATGGTAAAATTAAAAAATGACGCCACTGTCGCGTCTAAATATGTGGTAAACTGTCTTTAATTTTCGTAATATCACTGGCTGAACGGACCGTTATTTTTTGACGTCTTTTTGCAATTCTTTTGATTCAATAAACTTGTAATCTAAATGGAGACCTACATTCTATACATAAACAGACGAAGGTAAAATTTTATTTAATTATTATATATTTTTCATTTGTATTATCTCGCATAGTGACACAGAGTTTCGTGTTGTTTTTTCTTTGATTCTTGATAATCAATATAACCGATGATTCTAACCTTACTTTGACATCAAGAATAAGAAAATTATTCTAATTTATAAATATTTAAAGCTGAATTCTCAATTATTAATTTCGATTATCAGAAATTCCGACAAGTGGTTATCAGAAATGTAAGCGACTCATCAAAAATTATCAGAAAAGGCAGCTTAGAAAAACATTTAAGACATTTTTAATAATATAAAGGCACGATTGTAATGTTTCTAATAAAATATAGATGTACTTTAACATTTAAGTATTAAAGTTTTTTTAACTAAAAGGTGAACCTTATTACTAAGCTATCAGGAATTGAGGACAACTGGTATCTGACTATCAAAGCCAAAAATTCATAATCATAAATTTATCAATAGTATTATTAGATATTTAGGATAAATTTGACGTTATGGTCTTTTTATTTTTATTATACCTTTGTGCGAAAATTCTTAAACATATTAGACATTAAATATAATATTTGTCTGTTGTAGGATGAAAATCTTTCAGACGTTTTAAAGTATATTTTTGACCGTTACGATAGTCCGTGTTCTTGTATTTCATTTCTTCTGCACTAATAGTAGCCTGCTCGAATATTTATTTTTTGACTGTACATTTATATATATATATATATATATATATATATATATATATATATATATATATATATATACATAAACAATGTGAACAAAACCGAGAAATTCTCGTTACGACTATACACGCAAAAATTCCATCGTTTCTGTACGACCTACTAAGATCCAGTTGAGCGTTTGCATTAACAAATTATTCAAGCGAAACACACACACACACACACACACACACACACACATGAAGTATATATAGTGGTTGGAAAGATTGCCTCTCCGCTGCTGGAAATTGATATCTGAATCTACTTGACTCCGGCAGTCGGGGCTTGTAACAGTTGAATAAGGGAGAAATCTCATATATGCATTTCCAATTGCAGTTTCAAATTAATGCACGAATTTTCCGAGATTTCCCGTCTACGGATTCCGCAAGCTCACGGCATCGTATTACTTACAACGCCTTATTGTACCAATGGTTAAATAATTCGTAGGCAGCGTTTACAAGTAAAAAAATAATAATAATAATAAGCATCCGATACTTATTCGTGAACGATAATCTATATAATTTCCTCAAAGCGACCTATAACAGAAATTTCTACTGGAAGTGAAATAAATCGGATATAACGTCGATATTATGCTACCAAGTAAGTATAAAATTACGATTACGCGACTTCAACAGCTTGAACAAGATTCCCTTCGTTCCTTATTATTCGTGCATAAGGGCCGAACCCAATGAGGAGGGCAGACGATATTGATATTGTAAATAATTAATTAACGATGAGACGTTGGTCGTTCGAGGTTCATTTTCCAAGTAAGCCGGCCACGGCCACGGCGCGTTTTATTTATAAACCGGCGGGAGGGGGGGGGGCGCCAGCAGCCGTGCCGCCGCTCGGCCTCCCTCGGCATTACGAAATTCCGGAGAATCGAACTCTAGCGCTTCTCCGCGTCGGTAAATTCAGAGAAGGATGGAATTAGCGCGAACATGAGAAATTTCTTGCTCGACATGTAAATACTTTAACTCGTCGTTTTGCTATTCTTCGTTAGATCAAGCTGGCAACGTATTGTCGTGTCGATTCGTCAAAATTTTACGGACTCCGATTGAATTTAACAATGTCTCTATTTCATAAATGTGCATCGGATAACAAATATAACTTTCACGATATGTAATATTCTCAAATATTACTTCACGAAGCAATGGATTTATTAATTAATATAACTATTGCTTAACGAAAATACATGTTTAATAAGTGTACAACGACACCCAAGCATGTGTCTTGCAATTTTCGAGTACTTCGATCCGCGTCGGTTTGAATTATCTCTGTTAGAAATTTCAGTATACAAAGGGGCAATGATATTTTCATTTATATGGAATGGGCGTCCCAGTGTGGTATAAATCACGAAATAAATAATCATAGCGAGAGAAATGTGCCCGAATGAAAAAACGACCCAGACAAAATTGTTTTCACGCACATTTGCAAATATGTTAACGCGACAAGTGGGGCGAGGCGGTGGGTGTGGTCGTTACGTGCGTGCGTCGCGCAAGATATATATATATATATATATATATATATATATATATATAATGCTGCGTACAATACGTAAAGAAACAAAAAAAAAATCATTGTAAAATTTATGACAGAGTTGTATTTATCGCTTATACCTCGGCAGTAATTTTGCATGGAATGGGAGGCACGACGAGTAACAAACGCTATGTATATACAGCTGTAGGAATTTTGCATTTTCATATAGGTGCGGCGTTACGCACGGAGGGATTGTGAAAATACAAATCGCTTAATAAAATGAGGACAGTTTTGTATTTATTTGCATCGCATAACCATTAGTGATTGTTAGTGATATTATTATTAATTAATAAATTTAATGTTTGTATGCAAGCAATTTTTATTAAATTTTTGCAAAAAGTATAAAACTTCACAGTTATTCATGTTTGTTCTATAGTAAGAATATTCTGATATATGCTTTATTAATTTTAAGATCTTTTATGTCGGTCATATTATAACTTAGTAATTTCTATTAAACGTACAAAAAGAAATCATATATTATTCAGTATAAAAGCTACACCATTCTACGACCTTGCGGTACAATATTTAGAATATAGGTCATACGTACTTAAATAGTTGCATAAACTAATTATAAATGATTGTTCGTTTTATATACAACAATGCAACGGCTATCTATAATATTTAATATAATAGGCTTTTTATATAATATAAAAGGTACAATTTTCTATGCCAGAGCAGAATTGTGTCGATGCGCGTTACTTTTCAGAATCAGCTTACTTTAATTCAGCCACGACTAGATAATACTGACAGATAAATAATGGCTAAGTGGTCGAGAAGCTTATCAACGATGAGCCACGAGGCACTCTTTTGTTAAACGATCTTTTAAGGTTATAGCAGAACAATATATCCACTATGTATGCGACTCGTTTCTTAAAAGCTCTTTTTGTAAATTTTACATTCTTTTTATTTAAAAATAAATGTTCTGTTTACAAGTAAAAATAGTGCTCGTAGAAAATTTACTGTATTCATTTTTGCTAATATATATATATATATATATATATATAAGTTTTTAAATATACCACCTGTGATGATAATTCTTACTACACATAAAGAGTAAGTTGTCAACATTGCAATCAGTCAATAATCGTACCGTAAATTTACTGATTAGAATTCGAAAGTTTGAATATTCTAATTTTTGCAATGTTTATATTTCCTATATATATGCACTTACTCCAACTATATATATATATATATATATATATATATATATATATATATATATATATGTATGTATATATGTATATACTTTAAAGTATCAATCCTTTTAAATGACAATAATCACTATACCCCCATCGTCTTCACCAGGCTATAGCAGAAGAAGGATTTATGATAAAATTAATATATGCGAGTTTTTAAAGTATAAAACTTCAGCAAAAACAAACAGTTGCATAAATAAATAAAGTAAATTCTACAGATATATTGTATTTACTTTGATGAAATTGTTAACAAAAAAAGTATGACAATTCATTTTTCGATCACGCCGCTCACGCTCCATTTGACCATTCGAACGAACTATATTAGATGCATCGAGTAAATGCCAGAAAGTCAAAACATCTCATCGCTCCGAGCAGCACAAAACTGCCAAAAAAACTGCATGTAACAATTGCCACTCTGAGGCTAATTGCGTAAGGCACTATAGAACATTGTTCTCCGTAAATTCAACTTCTCGCTCCGAAATCTCGACGGTCGAAGAGCTCTCAGGACGCAGGGGCAGAGGGATGGGAGAGGAGCAAACTCGCTTTTTCCCTCCCTTGTTTATTTTAATTACCGTCCAGTTGTTCCAATAAATTTCCTGTTTCGTCTATATATATATACGAACTGCTTCGCTCACCCTGGACGAAACGTCGCGTTCAGCACAGCCCGACGTCTTTTCTGTTCGGATATTTGTTATTTACCCCGCTCCTGTCTCTTTCCTCCTACCCACACTCCACGTAGCTCTTTTTAACTTATTTACGCCATCTCGTCCTCTCGCTCATTTTTTCTCCTTGCCGATACGAACAGTACGAGAAGTAGGACATTTAAGGAAGCCACTCCCATTCTTCTTATATTCCCCGTTTACTCTCCATCTCGCCGAGTTTCTTCTCCGGCGCCCTTTATTTTCTCGCGGATCTCTATCTCTCTTTCTCTCTCTCTCTCTCTCTCTCTCTCTCTCTCTCTCTCTCTCTCTTTCACGCTCCTTTCTCTCTATCTTTTTTTTCTTTCTCCGTTGTATTTCTCCCCATGTAGCTTTCTCCAAATTCCGCAGTAGTCCTCACGCACTTGAAGATCAGCTAATGGATTTACGTTTTTACGTCTTTGTATAACCCTCCGTATATATTAGGTATCGTCGCCTCTGTGTGCATTAAAAATTTAGTATATATGTATATATATATATATATATATATATATATATATATATACAATACGTATATATAAGTATAGAGTTGAGGCTATTTGAAATTTAAATAATAGCCGCAGCTGATTTGAATTTTTCATGGACTTTTTGGCGGCAGTACGTCAAAATGATAAAATATCATTGTACGCGGTTTATTACGACGATGGCTGATAGCATCGATTTAAATTTGCCACAGCTGTACTTAGATTTGATTTGGATATTGATTTGTTTTCCCCTTTAACGTATTCGAGTTTTGTTATTGATGATTAAAATATAGAATTGAAAATTAAATATTTTTGTACTACTCAAAAATTTATAAAATAATTTTGTTGATTATTTCCTCGTTTTTCGAAATGTTTTTCTAAATGTGATGCAAAACTGAAATTCTTGAATCTATAAGGAATCCTGGATTTTTTTTCGTTATAAGCTTCCAATTTTAGACATGGTAACAATGAGTAATTAATTATTTTCTACTTATTAATGTCAGAATTATATACTGCTGCATTATTTTTACAATAATTACTCATTTTTCAAATATTAGTGAGTAAACAATTTCGAAAATGTCTCTTTTTCAAAATCCATGGTTCTTGAAGGTTTCCATGTATTAAAATTAACCTCCAAAGTATGCTGTTCGATAGTCGACTGTTTAATCTGCTAAAAAAAGTAACGCCATAGGCAAATAATGAACTATTTATATTATTAATAACTTTTTTTAATCGAGGTACTACGAGTCTGATGAATAGGATAAATATTTAAAAGCATTTGTTTGCAAACTATGCCTCTTAATTAGTTTCAAATTTGACGGAAAAAATCCGCATTGAGGATCGCTATACAATGTTTATGTAACAACCAGATTTTTTTAATCAACCGACGTATATAGAAGTAAAAAAATTTTTTCGGTTTTAATCCAATCGCCTTTCTGTATATTTGAATTTCGATTTCAAATTAATAATCCCCGATCCCAAAAATATG
This sequence comes from Sycobia sp. Sy_11, assembly GCA_018907035.1. Taxonomy (NCBI): domain Eukaryota; kingdom Metazoa; phylum Arthropoda; class Insecta; order Hymenoptera; family Epichrysomallidae; genus Sycobia; species Sycobia sp. Sy_11. The sequence continues at coordinate 3,349,896 of JACCIC010000029.1, forward strand.
ATGATATACTATAACATCTACAGTAAATCGAATTTAAATAGGCCCTGTTATAAAATATGATAAACTTAACAGGGCTATAAAATGTTATGTGAAAAGGGCTGTAAATAAAGTTGTAATGTATTTTAAATGTCAGGATAGGAGAGAAAAAACGATGTCGAAAATGGTGGAAAAAGTGCTGTGGGCATTATTTCATGGACGTTTTGATGTTAAATAATATGGTTAAAAGGTAAAAGGAGTCCTGCAAATAGCGCCTTTGTCACGTTAATGGGTTAAAGCAGGTTAAAGTTCTTTCAGAGCTTAGCTGGGAAAACAAGTTATATATAATGGCATTAAACAGATTTTTTTAAAAAGTCTTTTTAAGGAAATCTTTTTAAGGAGTCAACATAAACAAAATTCATTATTGTTTATATATATATATATATATATATATATATATATATATATCTAGAATTGTTATGGAAGAAGCACTTTTGCCAATAAATAGCACATTTACTATAGAAATTTTCAGGAAGTTATTTAAAAGAACAGCATTTGAAGAAGTAGGAGAATTTCGATTTTTTTCTTCCATATTTGTATTTTGGCTTTTGCCATATGTTCCTATATTAGCGCAACGACTTGCATTTAGACTCAAATTCATTGTTCGTTTATTCGTATATTTACAAATCATATTAAAATTTTTTAAATTTATAAAAAAAGGATTTAATTTTATATACGCTTTGATAAAATACATATACATATGTATTTTATGTTGTGCTGCAGCTCAGCATTCACGTTTCAGAAAAAAATAATTTAGAAAAAAACAAGTAAATGACATTTGATATAATTTTATATTATTTTACCGAAAATTTTCAAATTTTACGATCAGTCAAATAGTTCGTATGTATTTATTAAGTTACTGTCGAAAAAAAAAAAACAATTTTTTCTTAATAATCTTCGCTATACAATTATTGAATATCCACACTATCTTGCCTCGTACACATAAAGACAGCAGCAGTCATAAAAGAACCCATGCGTATCTTTCAATAAATCAGAACCCAAATGAACAATAAAAAATAAATTACAGGAGGATCTCCCATTCTACTTGTCCCCCAAAATCAACCCCCCCCTCCCCGGCACTAAAGACGCCGAGTAGCGGAAAGAATGGCTACTCGAGCCCCGAAATCGATATAACGACCTAGAGCACTGCGTATATATATGTGGATCAATTTCCGCTATATAAGAAAACGCGGAGACTGACACGCGGCATAGCCCCCCCCCCAACCCCTCCTCCAACGACACACGTATATATATATATATATATATATATATATATATATATATATATGACATCCGCGCTGAATACTGCATCGCAACCCCCGCTCATCTTGTACCGCACGCGTATATAATATAAAACCAGCCCAAGACAGCTGTACATTATGCAGGCGGCGCGCTCGCCCTTTAGTGCGCGCGCGCGTTTCCTCCCGCCTCTCGCCCTCATCTCGGCGGCCTTCCCGCGCGCGCGCGCCGATGCTCCCTCAATAATAAATAAAACTATATAGCCCGGGCGCGCGTTACTTTTTCAAGGCCCTCGTCCGATTGTTTTTCGGCCGTATTATGCTATACATGTGTGTGTGTGTGTGTGTGTGTGTGTGTGTGTGTACGCGCACGGACGGGCCGGCACGGAGGGAGACCCCGTTTCCCGTCTTCGAGGGGGCGATCCTCTTTCGCCTTGTACGCGGTAGCATCGACACCTATGTGTATGTATATATGTATGTATATACATATATATATTTCGCGGAGCGGTGGCGCATGAATCTTAAATGGCGCAATCTCGAGGTTGCGCATCCCCCTCCCCTCTCTCCCTCTCCTTACCCCGTGGCGTTTGGGGATTAATCCGTGGCGATGGCGGGGGGGGACGGTTTTCCTGTATTTGCTTTATTTCTTCGTCTCGCGTCTCTCTCTCTCTCTCTCTCTCTCTCTCTCTCTCTCGTCGGCCACCCTCACCTTCGCTCCCAGCTGTTATTATATTATGTAAATTCGCGATAGGCTGTCGTCGCGTTGGCCGCGATCATCGATCGCGCGTGCATTTTGCTGCTGCTGTTGTTCTGGTTGCTGTGTTGCGGTGGGTCCACGCAGACGCTCATCACCGGGGTCGCTGCGATTCGATTCGCTCGAAGGATCTGCATTATATGTATAGGGGCTTGGGAAGTTAGTGCGCGCCACATTTCCTTCTCGCCCCGAGGCGAAAAACTGCCAGGTGTCTATTTTTATTGAAACAGATAAAAACTGATCGTGATGTTACGCGATGTGTTATGACGTTCGAATTTTACACCCGACATTCCCTTAATCTTCAGAGGACGGTAGTTCTTTTAGTTCGAGCTGAATTTTTGCCGTTACCAAAAGATCTTTTTACAAACATCGGATCGCTAATTTTAGACACTGCAAGTAGCAAATGATTGATATGTGCGTCAGCCCCGGTCTGGAACTTTACGGACAGTACAAAATACGTATTTTTTCTTTGCAGTTCAGCTTCATTCGGCGTAATCCTCTTTATTGATGTTCCATATTTAGGAAGAAAGTAATAAGACGACCCTGCGTTCAATTAACCTTCAATTCAATTTTCAAGCTCCAACGATCTGTAGGAATTTTCTCACTACTTTTTCTCTTATACAATACATTCAATTTCACCTAAAGACAAGAAAAAGTTTGTGTCATGAGGAATATGTATATAATAGAACACACCGCCCTCTAAAGATTAAGCTTATTCGTAAGTAATGGAATAGACTAAGCAATAAAAAGACAAATTTCAATATAGTAAAAATGCGCTTTTATCTCTTTTAAGAGATTCTATTTATTTACTTATATATATGAAGTGATGCATAATGAGCGAATATAATGACTATCGGATCTTAAATATGAAATTCGTGTTGAAGTCAAAACAAACGAAAGTGTTTATTGTTCGGTAGTTTATTAGCCTCGCCAAAAGAGGGTTAATAAGCACCTTTCTCTTCCTTCTCTCTCTCTCTTCTCTCTCTCTCTCTCTCTCTCTCTCTCTCTCTCTCTCTCTCTCTCTCTCTCTCTCTCTCTTTGTACCTATAGCTCTCTCCCTAATGAATAGAGTTTTTATTTAATGAATTGTTTTGCATATTATTTGTCGGGCGATTAAAGATTTTCATGTTTTAGAATTTATCAATTAAGCGACTCTTCACTGGTATACTTTTTTGTGAGAAAGTAGATAACACTGTATTGAAAATCTACATTGCGATCTATTCCGAATGATAATCATCATTTATTCATATAAATTCGATCGAATAATTAAATTTTCTTATTTTTAAAATAAAATAATTTATTCTAAAAAAAATATTTATTAATTAAGAAAATATTAGGATTGTAATTGGATTCTTTATCTTCTAAATATTTGCAAAGAAAAAATTTTAATTTCACCGATAATTGCAACTCAACACTCGCTTTAATATTGCAGTATGTTCATGTTAAAAGAACAAAAAATGAAACACGTACAGTAGCAAACTGGAGACCGTAAAAATACTCAGAATCTTTTGATAATATATATATATATATATATATATATATATATATATATATATACATATATATGCATACATAGACATTAATTAATAAATAATCTATAATATAGAGAATTGAAAAAGAACTGTGGAACAATCTAAATATTGCGAATAAAATACGTTAGACAACTAGAAAAAGATTTGATAAGATTGATTCTGCTATCATATCAATGAATCGTTGATTGCTTCGCATTGATCCACGGACAAGTTACAGTTCGCCATCTAATGAAAAACAACTAAAATAAAATAATGAATAAAATTTTAATACGACTATGGTAACGGGGATAGAGATTTTTTCATAAAATATTCACGAAAGCTTTGTAATACAACATATCTTGTCAACGACCTATTAAAAAAAATATATATATATATCAGAATTAAATATCCTTTCATTTATCATCATTGCGTCTCTATACCTATGTGATCACCAGCTAAATGTTCAGCGATAAATTAACTGATTCCCGTATCGGATAATAATGCGCCCTACATTTCTATGGATTAATTATATTAAGAGCTTGGAAATGAATCTTCAAACTTTCCGTAATCTGCATTAGCGACAGCGTCCCGCTGAATTTTTTATATCCAATATATCGATGCATCAAGCATGTATCATTCTGGCAGTATCTTTTCTGTCGTACGATCTTTCTCTCTCTCTCTCTCAGCATTTTTCTCTGTCGTACAATACATAAAATTCAATTGCGGTCGGCATTATAGTTTCTCAAGACGCACGCGATGTCCTCTCTCGCTGTAGATCTTCTTATTTTTTTTCGATTCCATTATCTGTGTTGATATATTAGACTTTCGATCCAGGGAATTGACAAGCGTCTCGGCTGAGCATTCAATTAAATGAAACTCGACTATATGTACAGTTTTGAAAGAAGATTAAAATGTACGAGTAAAATGTACGAGAAAGAAGATTAAAATGTACAAGTGTTGCTTCCTTTTTATTTATTCCTTTTAAGCTTTGCTCAGTAGGTTACGGAAATGTATCTTCCATTCTAAAGGTAAAATTGAAGAAAGGTATGAAAAGTATAAGTCGGAATGATTATTTCTTGCGGTTGAAAGACTGATAATTATTGTAACAATCGCATTTTTTTACTTTCTTCATTAATTTACTCAAATAACGTTTTACACATGGTATATTATCAAGTCAAGCGGGCATGAACGCGTAGTTATGGAATTAATAAAAGATCAAAGATCGATAATAATGGATGAAGTCACAGTAAAGAAAGAAATGTAGAGACAACTTAGAAAGAATTAAAGTGGTAAAAATTGAAAATTAAATAAAACAATAGTAAAATAATCTACTGAAATTCATGATCCTGTGAAATTCAATTAAAACATTTTCAATATAGGCGCAGTCGGAACATTAAAAGCAATATTACTAAAATTAAAACAAGATCGATGTTTCTAATTATAAATTATAAAAAAATTATAGATGAAATATATACGATAGAGTATATATATATATATATATATATATATATATATATATATATATATATATATATATATACATATTTATAACGATATCAAATGAGATTTTTTCAGCTTTTCCGCGATGTACATGTTAAAAGAAGTACTTATGTGCTGGCTAAATTATTAATGTGTAAAAAAAAAATAATCCAGGAACAGTATCTAACATTTTCAACTACAAATTACTATCAAGCGAGCTGGGTTAATGTTAAATTCTTATGTTGAAAATTTTTTACATCTATTTTATTAGATCTCTTAATAAAATACTAACTTAACGGTATTTTACTGTACATGCATCATTCAATAATTCCTTTTGTTAGACATTGATGTTAGGAAGAAAAAAAAATTCCGTTTTTCACTTCGATGATCAGAAACTTACGTACAACCAAGTTCAGAAAAACTTTTAGTTTATATTACTTATACATGTATACACTAACTAATAATAATTATATTTAGCTGTTCCACGAAAAATTTTATATCTCTGTAACTTTACCAAGTAAACGTACCGCAATGGTCAAAATTGATTTGGGCACACAACTCGCAAAAACGCACCGATCTCATCCCCAAATTCAGGGATTTCGAAATTTACAGAACGGAAACCGAAGAATCTTCAAATATTTACAGTGGACTTCCCCTTGAAAAAGTTTACTTACAGCTATACGTGTATCTTTATAGTGTACACGCTATAAAAGCATGCATATGTATACATACATACATATAACATATTTTCAACAAACTCAACCTGTAGCATCCTTACAGACATTCAGAGACACTTCTGTATATGTGTGTGTGTGTGTGTGTGTGTATTCAGGCGTCCTGTTGCGAATCTGCTGCTCTCTTCCACGCTTGGCCCGATGTTTGCATTGCTTTTTTCCTACTTCCTCACTCGCCGATCCCCGCGCGCGTTTGCTTATTCCCCGTCTGCTTTAAACCTTTAAACCTCCCCTCCCCTTTCTTTTCCTTTTTCTTCCTTTCCTTCTTTTTCCACTTTTTTTCCTTCATTTCACTTCAACCCTCGGCTGAACGGGACCGAGGATCTAGGTCTATATTTGCACAGGACGCGCGCGCTCGCTCGCGAAGAGGTCCCCGGCGTTCTGAGTGAAGTGTATGTATATATATATATATATATATATATATATATATATATATATATAGGCGCATATTAGAAGACGCGAGATGATGGCAGTTCCTTGCGCACGGCTATATATACGGGGGACACCGGAATAAAGAGGGAAAATAATGAAATCTCGACTTCGTTCGCTTTTGGATTGTGATTAGTTTCATTTACAGTTGATTTTCAGAAATTTAAAAAAAAAGATCATGAAAAAGTTCCAGATTGCTTTTCCAGACTCCAGAATGAATTGACTCAATCGTCAATTTCAGGAATATAATTTATGCGTTTTAACTGTAATTTTTACAGACTGACGGAGAGCAGAAAAGCGAAAGCACAAAGCATAGCAATATTCTATGAAGAAAAAGCAAGAAAATTCAAGAGAGAGATATGTAGAACAAGAATGGTTGACAAGGAAAGAAATTAAGGAAAGTAGAGAGAAAACAAAGACTTTGAAAAGGTGATACAACAACATATATAAATCAAAAAATCAGAAGTAGGAAGAGTACAAAAATCCACGTGCAATAAGTTTTATAAGGTATATTATAACAGAACAAAAGATCAAAATGTTCAAATACAAATTGCAACTATAGAAGATATAGATATCGCGACGGAGTTAAAACGATGGAATATTGGAACAATAAAAGAGCAGAAAGTATTGAACATGACTTAACTGGTGTTGAGTGCTGTTAAGCGAGTCCGAGAGCTCAAACTTGGACAAACAAATCGTATTCCGGGGAGAGGGTAAAAATGTAGAGATTATTAAACCAATCCTTATTACGAAGAAAAAAGCAGAAGAATAAGAAAAAAAAATGATGTGAAAATGAAAAAGGTGGAAATGTGGATTGAAATAAAAGACAGAAATTTTACTGAAATTTACATAAATCTAAATAGAATTTAATAATGGTAAGAAATCTAAGAAAATGTAATTCTAGAGATAGTTTCTATAGATCGTTTCAACTTTGTATTTCAATTAGTTAGTATATTATATTATATATATATATATATATATATATATATATATATATATATATATAAACCATAACATTAGAAATAATAATTTCAATTTTCAAATAAAATTGTTTTGCTTGTTTAGTTCTATTAAAATAATCCACTTCTCGATATTCTACATCAGGATGACGCAATTGCGGAAATGATCGTTTATTTTATCGAAATAAAATTCTATCGACACAATCCAATTAGCGATTTATTTTTATTCTAACTTAATATTATTTTATTAAAATATTTTTCATTAAATCTCTAGAGGGTCTTCATAAATTTGTCCTTTTCGATTGAATTTCTTTATTTCAAGTTTAAGTATTATAATTTAATATTTTATCAAATCAATTTATCAATACACACTAAGCATTCCCTACATAACGTGTCGGTCGATAGCTTAGTGTTCCCGTCACATTGGTGTCGGTCGACAAGATTAGCTCCCAACACTTCTGTGTTGGTCGAGCTGTTGAGCGCTCCCCGCACGTTTGTGCAGGTCGAGCCTCATACTACTCTGACGTGTAGCTACACACCGGTCCAATTCACATGGACCATATATAAAACATTTTTATATACGTATTCACAACAAACACTTCATGTAAATACACAATTTACTTATATCTAGGGTTTTTATGCCGTAAGGCTTTTCCCTAGGGCTAATAAAGGGAATTTCCCACACTGCCCAAAATTTTGGTGTTTTATTTAATAACCTCATCCACGTCAAATTCGGGATTCCGAACAAAGAAGGGCGGATTCTCGACGATACAAATAAATTTTCATCAATATACCGATATCACCATTTTAGTAATATTATTTCTAGAATTAGAATATTAATTATTCAATATTGATCTTTTCTTTCTGTATATACTATATACATTAGTATTTCGTATATTTATCTCTGGCATAATGAAGTTTTCAACGATAATTAGTTACAGAAATTTATAACTTCAACGGCACTTCTTTCGATTTATTCCATTTTTATTCGAAATTTATGACAAACAATCATATACGTCGATAAACCGCGCAATAAACCCGCCTCGCATCCTGTAGCCATCAACTTTTTTCCCAAGATTCGTTGGTGATAACCCGTGGTATACATATAAGTCGCGAAATCTTGCCCGACAGAATAGCACAGTCGTATATAATATTTATATATGTATCTAGTTCGTGAACACACACACACACACACACACACACACACATACATTTCAAACGCACACTCTGCATGTGCCTTTACGTTATAAACGACTATCGCCCCCCCCTCGCCCCATTGATTTCCCTTTGCCCTTTGGAAAAATCGCGCGTCCAAGAACGAAGAAACAAAGCAATCCCCATTGCCTTTTCCGTGAGTGCCCTCCGCGCGCTCCGCCCACGCGATATATTGTTACGGTAATCCAAGCTCGGTCAATCTTTCTCTCTATTTTTTTTCTTTGTCCTTAAACAAGCATATATATATATATATATATATATATATATATATATATATATATATAATATCGTATTACCAGAACTGCCCTTTTGCACGGACGCGCGGAAGCGACGGGGGCCGGAGATTGAGATACACCCCCGCTCCGCTCGGGGGCACCGGCGATGCGCGCGCGCGACCGACTGGAACGAGAGGAGGGGGTGGGCCGACGATCGCCGATTGCGCAGACCATGGACGAGAAACGCTGCTCGTAAGCGCGTATGCGTTGTCAGGTCTGTATACATATTTGTTTATAGTATACTAGCGAAAAAGAGAATTGGTAAAATTTTGCACTGAACGTCTGCCGAATAACTGATGGATTTTAACAATAGATTTTAGCCGTGAAGTGATAATTATTTTTCCATTATCCGATCGCGGTATCTACTTCATGTATCACAGCTGAATCTAGAATATTTGATAATGTATAGATTATATTTTCCAACCTAGAAGAGAAGTTCCATCGTCCAGTTCCATTGAACGTTCCATTAACCTACTCTTACGTGATAATAATTAAAAATTAAAAAAAAAACAAATATTTAAATTTACAAAAACCAAATGTGATCTGTTAATATTTTCATATGAATTATGAAAAAATACTTCTATTTGAAAAATAAAAAATTTCTAACAAATTCAAATTTCTTATTTTATTTTTTATGATATTGTAGAATTTTTATGATATTTAATGATTTAAATCATCGCTCGAATGCATTGGTTTCAAATTCTTCTTCTCTATTTTCTCACCTTCCATCTGATTTGAACCCAAGAACTAATTGGCGCGTAGTGCGTCAATTATATCTTAGGTGTTATATAGCTATATAATAAAACTTGCAGATTCATGTGCACTATATATATATATATATATATATATATATATATATATATATATATATATATATATAGGCGAATGTCCGTAAGCGCGTATGCGTGCTTATAGATATAGGGTGTCTGTACTTGAACAAACTTTGATCACCAGCCGTAACTCATGCGAGCAGTTTCCACCCAAGATTTTGTAAGTATTATATATTAGGCCGTGAGGTTAACTTAGAATTGATTAAATTTTGATGAGAAATGAGGTTTCGCGATCGTGCGCGGCACAAGTTTACTTCCATATATATCTATATATGGAAGTATAATATAAGGAAATGATTAAAATAACCGAGCGCGAATATTAATTTCTAATAATAATTTTTGAGATTAATGCGGGATTTTGTCAGCGGTCCAAATTGGTTACGCATTGCAATCAATTATTCACTGGGATTTTTTCTATAATTAGACGAAAGCTATGTGACTACGGTTCAACAGTGTGGCAAAAATAAGGCGAAAGCTATTTTCAAATAAAAAATATTCCAATCTATGGATGAAAAATTAATTCCCGTTTGATGGTCGTCCTCCGTAACTTTTATCTTAGACTTTTATTTATTTCGTCCTCCTGAACTTTTTTTAATTTTAATGAACCATTCGTAAAGGTCCGTTTCGGTGATCTACTTCAAATGAAAAAATATGCTAAAAAATTATTATTGTTTAGCGAAAACTATTTCATGCGTCAGTGACTTCACGTCACAAGAGGAGTGTGTTTAGAACCTTCCGTTTGACCATAGTAGTAAGATTCAAGCCCATTGCGAAGTCAAAGCATCACGCATCAAAAATACAATTTTTGTCACTCTATTGCTTAAATAAATAAAGTTTATTTTACTCAAATAACAAATTTGACCTTTAAAAATTGCCTTGGATGAAAGTTAAGGTCGTCGGTTATTTTTATTCGATCAAATCCTACAATTCATACTTACGTATCAACTTTTCGAATAATGCGTCGTTAGAAAGTTATATTCAGGAGTTAACCCACTTTTTCCAAGCCCCTCGTACAATCGGTCGGGCAGTAAATTCGTTCTGTTAATATTGTCGGAAATAATATACAGTAAATTCAAAGTTTATTAATAAAGAAAATGTCAAATAAATTAATAAATAAAGAATATAAACTGTCGCGCTGCGTCGCGAATTTATTTCCCGTATAGTACAATGGGAAGGTGACGCGAGGAAACGAGCCACAGAGCTTCTATACGATCAATTCCCAACTTTTAATTATTCAGGCACCGCTGTCTCTATTCTCTTTCTCTCAGCCCCCCCCCTCCCCGATTATCCCTCTCTTTCTACACTCTCAGCCGAAGCCCGCACTCTCGGATCTATAACATTAATGCGAAACTGTGCCATCGTCAGCGCGCGGCAAACCTCGCCACCCCTGCATCTCTATACATCCAATCACAATTTTCTTCCAGCACTAATCAAGCTCTTAACTATCGATCGAGGCTGCGGGATTGGTGCACGAGGGATGCAGTGGGAGGGGGGCGTATGCCCAAATTTTGTCGCTCCCCAGAATTTCGGACTAAATTAACCCCCTGTTTAGCGATAATGCGGGCCATAGTGTCGGTTCATCGCTCGGAGAATTGACGCGATAAGCGGCCTCCGGTCGCGCGATGGTCCTTTATACACTATATATATACGTATGCGCGTCTCCCGCAAAAGCCCCAGTTATATTCACGTGGACCATGCCAACGTAGAACAAAGTTGCAATAGATATGTGCGATATTATGAAGGAATATAATACAGAGCATTATTGGGATCGAGGCTTCAAATAGATAGATACGTAGACTAAGGTTTTTTTGTTACTAAGCTAGAAAAACAACGCGACCTTGAAAACTCCTTTTTATTGGATGTTGATTCATTGATATTTTCCTTTGATATATATATATATATATATATATATATATATATATATATATATATACGGGATGCTTCAAAGCGATGCTCATCGCAAAATTACGGGAGTTTATACAAAAACTTGAAAGCCTTCTTCCCTTTTTTGCCCGCCCAGTTTTCGAAGGTATATTTATACCAGCGAGATTTTAAAAGTTCGCGAGTAAAAATACTTCCCACCGCCTTACCGCCTCGCAAAAGTATATAGTCACTTATAGTTACTGATAAAGCTCATAAAGTGCTTACTTTGGCCTTTCAGAAAGATATAACGGATAGCGCGAGCTTCTTTTCTTTTTTCCATTTTTTTTTCCGCCGAGATCGCTTACTTTTCCCAACAATAAAAGCGTTCGCACTGGCCGATCGACGATGGAATTTCGAACGAAAGACGCCGAAGGGAGGAGAGGGCGGTGGGCGGATTGCTTTTTGAAACGTTCCGATCTGGCCTATTATGCGACCTCCGCAAGTCATGGGTTAAGAACGATGGCTCTGACGAACGTTTTTAACACTTCGTACATCGTATATAGTATACTTGGAAATGAAAAAAAAAACAATGAATGTTAATTATTTTTTACGTGTACGAATGTCTAGAATATTACGCGGTAGCACGCGTTGTGAAATTCAGGCAAACTCGGCGTACTTCTAAGGAAGTATGAGCAAGTAACTGTATATATGAATCATATTTCATCAGCAGCATTATTCAACTGGCAATTACCGAATCGGATAAAATTGAACATTCAGATTCCCGATGGAAATATATCTGATGATAAATAAGAGATGAAAAGTTGCTCTTCCGCTGTCGGAGTCGAACGATATTTTCAGAGATGAACGTCAATTCCTTCTCTTTCAAAAATCGACTTTTTGTCACCTGTGCTATATTAAATATCCATCCGACGATTTTATATACCGAATTCGATGGAATTCATCAGTGAGCATATCGACGACCCAAGAACGTTGGGCACGTATTTTTTTTATTTGTTCGTCACAGAGATCCGAACCATTCTAAGAAATATTTGGAAAAATGATGGCATTTTCGATTAGATCAATCTTTGAAAGGTATGATAGAAAAAAGAGGAACTTGGTTAGGTTCACTCCGTCCTTTATAATTATAATAGACATTAATACAGCGGAACTAATTAATTGTCTCTATTGTTCTATCATATAATACAAGATTAATATTACATTGAACGAAGTGTAAAGGGAATCTTTAACTGATGTGCGATCTTGCAAATCTGAACATATTCCTTTTCACATATTCTCAGTATTAATACAGAAAATTATTATAAAAATTCTAAAATAATATTTATATTGTCTAAATTTTTTTGTCCACGTATATATATATATATATATATATATATATATATATATATATATATATATCTTAAAACGCTCGTATATAAGTAGTAGTTACATGTTTGTATATGTCAAAAATTATATTACAGTATTTACGTATTTGGCGGTGAGTGCATATTGAACTGAAAATATTAAATTAAATAATAAACTTGATATTATTAGTCTGAAACCAGATTCAGAGAATTTTACGACCCTTTTATTACATTCCATTTACAATTTTTTCCAATTAAACAAAAGAATTTCATTACAGTTATATTAATTAACATTTTAAACGTGAATAATTTATTTGTGCATATTTTATTTCTATGTATATGTTACATGCTTTAAATGAGTAATATTTTCAGCGTATTATAAATGTGGGAGATTAATAATGAACCTCTGTAATTTTCACTGGCGATTCAATAATATTACAACGCTCACCCCCTCCCCCCTCTCTCTCTTTATATATATATATATATATATATATATATATATATATATGTAAAAATCCTGATATCGTATATAAATTAAAATTTCCCTTCCACCCGATGACGCTCTTGCTCGCTAATCAGAATTTTAAATTGAACATAAATTATGCGAAATTATACGAAGCGCACTACATAAATTATCATCAGGGTGCCAAAAATCTGGTTCGGATGAAAATGCTCGCTGGTATATACAAGGACGATGGCGACGAAAAATCAAACCCTCCCGTCCCGAGAATCGGAGCGGCGAAAAAAAAAGAGAGAGAAAAAGATATAATTCAGTTCCTCCCTTTTTACTGCGAATTAAAGGGCGAGAAGTCCCTTAAACCGCGGCCCGGGGCGGCAAAGGGGATAATTTAACGCGTCCTCGCGTCCGCGCGTATAATTTCCAATTCAATTTATGTCGCTTCCCCTATCTCGCCTCTCCTGCTCTTTCCGCGAGATTACCGATGATTCGTCGGCTCTCCCTGTCTGTCTCTCTCTCACTCTCTCCTCTCTCTCTCTCTCTCTCTCTCTCTCTCTCTCTCTCTCTCTGTCTCCCTGTCTCCCTTTCCCTATCTATCTTTCTACGAGCGACGGCTTTTAATATTGTATCATCTCGCGCGTCTCGAGCGCGGGCCGCGACCGCCGATCGTATAAAAAATGCAGCGCGGCGTCGCAGCGTCCCGGGCGCGCCTCGGCGAGCTAGACGCGAATTAGAACCGCCAGCCCACCGCCCACGGAAAATTTTCGACGGCGGTCGTGAGCCGCGTGCGCGCGCGTCTTCCGCGAGAGCCTCGCCGAGCTGAAAGGTGGCGGGACTACGCGGAAAGCCGTGCGGAGGGGGGGGGCGGTAATGCCGTTCAATCGGAGCGCGGACGCGTGGCGCCGAAGAAGGTAAGACGCGGAAAATCCGTTGTGCGGGGATCATCGGTGCCACGGGTAGCGACGAGCTATTTGGCGAGGAAGTGCGAGGGGGATGTGTTTCAAATATTTCGAACCGTGCACCGATCGAGCTTTTATATACGAATGCGTTTCATATAATCATCTGATCTCATCACTTACTTTTCAACCATATAGAAGAAAAGGGCATTCCTCTGGGGCTCCTTTTGCCCGCTGTCTACAATAATAATTACATGTATTAAGTTTAAGAAACAAATTAAACGGAGAGTAGGCACAGTATACACTTCATTCAGGCTTTTTGTTAAAAAAGTTATTGAAGCATTTACATTTAAGATGCGTTTGTATTAAATTTTCATCAGAATTTGAAAATATAATACATCATGTATTATAGTAAATACTTTGAATTTTTTATGAATACAAGTTATAAACTTATATATATAAAAAATTAAGAAAAAAAAATCTGCACGTATATATAAATACTTCATAAACTTGTTTTGAATTTTACGTTTTTTTTAACAATGTATATTTAGTTCAATATTTTTTTTTTGTTAAATTATAGTTTACGTATAAAACTACAGTAATTTGTAAAAACAAAAGTTTGAACTCTAACCTAAACATTACGATATTAAAATATGTAAAAATAACATGAAAATTTTGTTTGATAATATAATTGAGAACTAATATTAATTTGGTACAAGTTTTATTTATACAGATAATTATTTTGAATGTAATGGAATGTTTCCAAATAGCTTTGTAAAATAATCGTTAAAAATAATTTGAAATAATTCTGTTTCAAAATCGTTCATTTTTCGCGATTGTATGATTCATTGGAGTGTAAATTTTCATCGGCATCTTTATGACTGCTGCATGATTATGAGGAGGTGGGAATGCTCCTTCCTCAACATTCTAATATATATTCATATTTATGACCATGATCAAGTTATAAACAGTTATACGGAACGCGAAAAAAATGTTTACTGTCTCAGCATACTGACTCGAGCTATACGTATAATGACAGTAACGAAATTTTAGTGACCAAAGTCGTTACAAATTTTACCATGACGATAAGGCACAGCTTATGTAAACGTGTATACATACATACATATATGTATATATATATATATATATATATATATATATATATATATATATATATATATAAAGCTAGAAGCGCGAGACGTCAACTTTGCCAACAACCGAATATTTATGTACATAAGCGCGCGCGCGACTTTGGGACGGATTTACGTTACAGTTATGCGGAACTCGTGCCCGCGCCGTTACACGAGTAATTCGCAATAAAGCTCTTGCTAAACTCTATCTATGTATATATATATATATATATATATATATATATATATATATATATATATATATACATACATACATACACGAAACTTTCGCATATTTGCGATGATTCCGTACTATATTCGCTGTATACGTTCGTTATAGAGACAAAACCCATACGATGAAAATGAAAATAGCTTGGAAATATAACTCGTATTCTAGGTTGTTTAATTCATTCTAACAATTGCCTTGTTGTTACCAGATAAACTAAATACGATAATTCAAAGATCTTTCTGACTTTGAACTTCAGTAAATTTTTTCGTATGTTAAGGGGATGTCGGAGTAAAAATTGATAATCAAAATACGATGAATATTGATAAGCTAGGTAGTTGACATCAAGAGAATTACTATACAATGCCATTCTTAAATAATCATTAATAGTGTTTCGCTTAAAATTTCTCTGTCAATTCTGAGTCAGGACGTGAAACGTTCTTAATATTTCTGAAACTACATTATTAAATTTTAGAAAATGGATGGATGAAAGCAAAATAAATAATCTTATTTTCAGAAAAATGAAGGGGAAACCTTGTATACATTGTCATCTGTAGGTATCTCATAGCTGTGGCAAAACCAGACCTAGCTAGGGTTGAGTGTACAGAAAATCAGAGGTGAAAACCGATGAAAAAATTTTTTGGATACAGAATATAATAC
This sequence comes from Sycobia sp. Sy_11, assembly GCA_018907035.1. NCBI lineage: Eukaryota > Metazoa > Arthropoda > Insecta > Hymenoptera > Epichrysomallidae > Sycobia > Sycobia sp. Sy_11. The sequence goes on from JACCIC010000029.1 coordinate 3,365,949, forward strand.
TAAACTGTAAACTCCTGAAATAAATTGTACCAGGATATTGGATTTTTTTGAAGTTTTGATTGTCGGTAAAGAAGAAAATTATGGAATTGCGGAAATTACAAATCATTAGAATTTTAAGATACACAAAATCAAAGATAAACGTTTAGAAGAAGGATTTAATAGTTTAATTTAAGATTTAAAAACGAGAACGATGCTTTTTGCGTATTATTACCAAGAATTTCGGAATTTATTAAAATGAAAAGATTCAAAGCTTCTGATATTTATTTGGAAAAATTCATGGCTACGAGGGGGGGAAGGGTGGCGATTATACAAATATACTAGATATAGAAAACTGTTGAAATAACGTCCCTGCTTGCATGAGCTTTTCTAAAATATAATGGAAACTAAATAATGGATCAGCCCACAAGATGAAATATAATTATCTTAATGGAAAGGTATTGCTTACTATGCTCAAGTATACGTGATTATAAATTAGACGTATCGAGTGTTATGCATTCGTTAACAGTACAAATAGAAAGGAAAATTAATACAATTTAATAAAAAAAAATATCATTTAACAGTATTTATTATGAGCTTAGGTATCTGATGCTTCATTTTAATGAAAAAGAGGGGAATACATTTATTTTTATATTTAACTTTCATACATTTAATGCCTTCGCCGCTTTACGCCCTGTACAACGCTTACCTGCTTCGCTTGCGTGTATCAAAATGCCTTCTTTTTTTTTAACAATGCAACGTATGCAGGACGAGCGTTGAAATTATTAAATTTGCGGGTCCCGTTTAAAACAATACTACATTGCGAAAAAAAATGCGTGAATTGGATAGTTCTCCCATGATAAAATAGCGAGTGCGCACACGTACATATCATTCCATTGTTTTTCTCAACTAACCGTGCGAAATTTGCCCTTACATTTATTTGTTAGAGTGCGAGAAACGGATGACGTGCAAAGCAATCATTTTGTGCACCAAATAAAGTGCGAGCCTAAATGGGATAATAAACTGCCCTATACATGTACTTTAAATAGTTTGTATGTAAAAAGCCAAACTCCACTAATCCACTAACTCATAGTTTAGAAATTAGTGAATTTTAACGCGAGCACAGAAATTCTAATTATTTGACTCGCGAGTCAAATGGGGTAAAAATCGGCTTGTGGTGCGTGTAATGGACCAACGATTTAATCTCAACGACGTGAAATGAAATCTAGCTACGTTACGAATATTAGACTTTTAAATTTCAATCGGGCGTAAAAAGTAAACCCGCTACTGCTCTCAATGCGTCACTTTGAAAATCAATCGGTTGTTCTCTAGTGTATTTCTACCTTCTGCAGCCCCCCCCCCCCGACGATATATATACAGAAAGACAAAAATCAAAAAGTCGACGGGAGAGAGGACGACGCGCCGGGACAAACTTTCATTTTCTCGTCGTATATAGAGCCCGACATGAAGGGATTATACCCACGTCTTTTGCTAAGAGGTTTAGCCGAGCTAAAAGAGTGAAATAAGCCGCGCGAGCGGGGGGAGGGGGGAGGCGGTTGGCGACGCGCGGCAAAATGAGCGGCGGAAAAGAAGTGTCGGGCTAATATTATATACGCTGAAAAGTTTAAAGGCAGCCGGGATTGCGGAGGTTGACGTGATTTCATCATCGTTAATAATCGAGTAAAAGTATCATTAATTTTTTATGACAGTCTCGCGCGCCTCGTCTGCCCCGCCGCAATGCGGAAACTTCGAATCATCGATAGCGTATAACTTATTAAATTTGAAAATAGAATAAGGATTTAATGCGGCTCTTGCGCGTAAGTCGCTTCTGCATTCGATTGGGCATGCGAACTAATGGCTTAAAAAAAAAACTAAAAAAAGAAAAGAAAATAAAATGTCGTATTAAATTTAAAAAGTGGAAATTGTGTATTTTTATCAACTCTTTCTCTAACAGCAAAAAATCATTACTTTACGTTTACGTTGCAATTAATATTTTATGAGCTTTGGAGAAAAAAATCTATGGGCGGTGTGTAATTTATTTGTATTTTTTTTTATTTATTCTGTGTCTAACATTTTAACCCTAGAAGTTTTATATTTTTTAACATTGGCAATAATTATGTGTATATTTGGATGACGAATAATTTTAATGAAAAGTAATATGAATTAATAATATTTCTATGGATATGGATATTTTCGAGTCGACAAAAGCTGTTTGAATTTCATATATACATGCATTTTTCGCATATTTTCTCTTTCCCCAAAGTTCTTCCTTTGTCATGGATTCGTTCCATATTAATCCAAAATGATGGAGATCTTTAAGAACAACATTTACAAAATTAACGACCGAATTAACGATGTATAAGACCAGAAATTTATATTCAACAAATTATTAACTTTGAATCTTATGTAAGAGGACTCATATGCTTGAAAATCCAGCTGCATAATGGAGTAGAATTAAATTACATTCAATATGTAGTTTATTGCTTTATCGTAAATGAAGGATTTTTTTTATTTACGATCGATTTAGCAATTAATTTATGACATTTTTGAATAAATGGCGCAAGTACTGTCAATTTTTATGAGTAGAAATCCAGTATATAGATAGACGTAATTTTTAACTTAAAGTAATCGTTGAAATCGTGGGTCGAGGATTCTATTGAAATTAATTCACTTTTTATTCACTTGATACGTAAATACACGATATCTGACGCAGGTAATTCTAAGGCTAAATATTTTCTTTATTATCCAGTTTCATGCCATTCTTATAGAACTACATATTTTCTCTCAGTGGCAGGCGACTCCATTCATTCATTGTCATATATTCTTGCTTGTAGTACGATAATGCAGATCCGTTGAATAAACGAATCATTCTACATTAATACACTTTTTATTTAATAATTTTATTAGCAGAGTACGTATTTTAAAAAATATAATAAGATTTAAATAAACAATGATAAATTTGTAATAAAAATATTAATTAAAAAATTATTATCAAAAATGATACTTGTTAATATTTTAGACATTGTTTTCATTTTAGCGAATGTATCTTGTATTATAGTAATATAAGAAGAGATAATTCAAAGATCTATAAAATTAATGGAATGCAGTGACACAATCTATTCCATTATAATATAATGAAATTTTTCGCACTAGAAATAGTTATTCGATTTTCAATGATCATCTGGTGTATATATATATATATATATATATATATATATATATATATATTCACCTTCTATAAAACAATTATTTATACCTTTCTACAGTATCATATTCACATTTTTACACGCATAAGTCATTGCGCTTCTGTTTCTCTCTTTTTCCAAAACAATATCAAAATCGACAGAACTACAGAAAACTTTGTAAAAGACATTCAACGCCGTTAGGTTGAAAAATGAGGTTATAAATGAAATTGTCGAAGGTAGTTAAAAAATGTTATTTTCACCTATAATTGTGGCACTTTTTCTGATCAAATTGTTCTATTGCTTATTCTAATGTCAAAATCTATTAGTTCATTTAGTAATAACAAGAAGGGATTAAAATGTTTACCTCTTGATATTTGAATAATAATCAAAAATAGAGGTATCACCATTATTTACGAGAAAATTTAATACAAGATGAAAAAAGATACGTTATTTCGTACATAGAATGAGTAGAATCCCAGTTATATGATCGAAATTAATATTACAATATAATCTCATAATAGTTGATAATAAATTAAATAAGCAACTCGGCTGCAATTTGATTTAGTTAGATATTGAAATAATAATACGGGCTATGGAGGAAGAGCGATCAGAAATATCTACATACACCGGCGCGCACGTTCGCACACACATAGACACACACACACTATATAGACTACTCAAAATTGATATATATTTTTCTTATTTTTTTCATTTTTTCTTTTCATCAATTTCTTTTAAATAAGTCATTGAATTGGAATAAGACAATGAAAAATAAAAGGGATGCCTCATAATAGATGCATAAATATACTCGAATTTTGGATGTAATTCGGTAAAATGTTTCATGAAGATGATGAAAGAAATGAAAAGGAGAGGAGATTAATTTGAACGGAGACAAGATTAATTTGTAGGAATTTTTATTTTGACTATTTCAAAAAGATTTTCATTGATTACTTTTTGAATTTTCTTGAAATCAATTTGTAAGAATATTACTTGATCAAACTCAAGATTCTAAATAAAAGCTTTATTTCTCTTAAAATTTACGGAAATCTTTACAGGTTTACTGAAGCTATACAATACATATTTACATCAATTTTCTATATTGGTATGTTATTTGTATTTACATGAAAATGAAATGAAATTACATTTTTATACTGTGATTTCGAATACATTGAAAAAGATTAGAAGGTTTACCAAACTTTTATATTTGATTTCGCGATTAGAGCCTCGATATTTATTGGAAATTGAATATTTATATTGCACAGATTTTTTAATAGTTCTTTTTGTGTTTTTTGCTTTTAATGGAATTGCCATATTACAACATTTGCATAAAAAATTGACCAAAATATTTTTCGCGAGACAAAAGATGCGGCAAGATCATAACGATTTGAATCCATTCTATTTATTGCGACTGAAATTTTACGCGACAAATTTTCACGCACCATCCATGATTGAAACGTATTCTCATGGAATAATTGAAAATTCCTTGAAATAATATGAAAGTTCTTTTATTATTCACTTGATAAATAATTTCTTTTTCAGTTTCAAACTGTGCGCTTTCTTTTAACTTTACTTTTGAGCATATATAGGAACCTTTTTTGCGATTATGCGACATTTTCATTTTCCACCATATATATGTTTCGGGATCTTGTACAATTTCAAGTTTTTTTTGACAGTAAGCTAAATTGTAGAAACTTTTGTTTACTGTAATTTCGTACAGATCTATTATTCACAGATTTATAATCCGACCTGAAGGAGTGCAAGCTTTGAAGAGCGCTTTTTGAGTCAGATAGAATAAAAAAAATTATAATTAATATTATTGAGGACTACGTGAGGAGCATTATTAATCGCGACGTATTTCGATGTAACTACCAAAGCTTCCTTATGTAAACTTTTTTGAACGCAAATATTTAATTGCAGACATATACAGGATGAACCGACCTATTGAGATTTTGCTGTTTTACTTTCGTTTGTATATATCATATATGTCTCTCTGTCGCAGAAATATTGTCCTAAGACTAGATTCACATTGTTAGCTTGTAATAGTTTTATGTTGATATCATTTTAAGTTGTCATCGCTTTATATTCATAGTTACGTTAACAAATATTTGGCAATAGATATTCGAGTTAAGATTCATTATAGAACTTATACACTGATTGTTAAGAAATTTTTAACAATAATTATTGTTACATGGGTTTTTTCGTACATGCTCTTAATATTTTATGTAGTATGAATTAGCGATTAAACCTGACAGTGTTTTACTTAAATGACTTTCGTCAAGATATTTTTACCTATCTTTTGCACGCAGTAGTTTTGATTTGCACTTTTGCACGCAGTAAATTTTTCCCTTTACAGTGGTAAGCAAACGAGCCATATTTAATGACTGATCGAACTTAACTTTTATATATACATTATAATAAGAGATCTGAGAAAAATGTGCAACATCCAATTTTTAGAATTTATAGCTCTATCATGAATTTGTTATTAACGGTTTCGATATCAGGAGTCAATTTTTAATCAAATATAATTCCGAGAAAACGATTTTAATTTTGAATTTTTATAGTGAATTATCGAGTTTAACGTCTGTATTTCTGAGTGTTACGTCTTTATTATTGAAATGCAATGGTACAGTTTTTGCAGGAGACAAGCTGATGCCTAAAACTTGTCAATCTATGACATTTTCGAGCAATCTTATTCCTTTTTCGGTGAATTTACATTTTGCATGAAGCGCAACATCATCTTCAAACTGTCAGAGACATAAGCTTTTTAAAATGTTCTTTGTTATGTTTAAAATCTGGATTAAGAAAAGTAACCCCTACATCGGTGACTCCCTTATAGGTATATGTGTACTCGTCTCCCGTGATGTCCGTCTGTAGCGGTCCTTTGTAATTTCTAATTTTTCAGAGCAGCATATATCCACTAATCTGTCCAATAAAACGTCAATATTCACATTATCAAACGCCGTTTCTATATATAGAAAAGAATTAAGTTCATTCTCAATTTTATGTCTGAAACTTACCATATTATCGTATCTAACTTTGTTACCGAATTTCGGATAATTCATTGGCCTCTATCCACCACTGTAATCGATTTTTAATGAAGCTATCCAATAATTTGCGCGGATGTTGGCGTTTTTGGTCCATGATTGACGCCGTAGGCTTTTTGAAATCGATAATCATTGATACATGTATTCAAGATATAGATTATAAACAAACTTGGTTAAGATGTTTTTCTGCATTCTAGCCTACAAATCGCACCCTCACCGCATGATTCCGATTCTCATGTGAGAAAATACAGTCCTTACCTAGTACGGAAAGGCTCTTTTACGAGCCTCGTTATAACCCTCGGCTTCGGCTCGAGCCGCAAACCACTCGTTTCGTAAATAAACCCTTTCCCTACCCGGTAAAAAAATGTACTATTATGTTATTGGTTGTTTATTATTAAAAAGGTACTATTATGTTATTAGTTCCGGGAAAATGTGCAATTAATTGTAATTTACAATAATATTTGCTTACAGTGACTTGTGTCAAAATATTGAAGCATTCGAGAATCTCTACACTTTCATAATCAATAATTACTTTTTTTTCACCATCCATGAATATTTTCTCTTCATTTCTATATTCAATTATTCAATAAGTCGCATATACGAATCACAAAGTGATTTTTTGGTACGAGAGCAATTACTGGATTTACAAGAAGACTGTACTACACTAATTTCTTACGCCGTAAAGAGAATGAGAATGTGATTTGTGAAAAAGTGAAAAAAATTCCTAACGTTTACGGGTACTTACAAAATAATCCCCCCCTTCCTTTGATTAGAGCGAGAAATACGAGAAAAGACCTCGTCTGCTTTTTCGAACTCCAGCCGATAAATTCGATAATTAACAAATACTCAGAGGCTCACCCCGTAGTAGAGAGTCGGCCTTTTCCTACGGAAAAGAAAAATTGAAAAATTCCTGGAGCTTCATCTCGCTCTCTCTCCTTCCCCACCCCTCTCTCTCTCTCATTCCGTCTCTCCGTCTTTATCTGTCTATACTCGAGGTATGTGCTGTAATAATCCAGGGTAAATTCTATTTTGAGCTTTACTACAGCGAGAAAATTATTGGGGCTGCGTTAGTAGACATTTTCTTAAGATCCCCATGGTTTAATATCCGGTAAAACTATTTGTGCCTGTGCTAACGAAATTGTTTCGAAAAATTTGTGAAAAATAAAAAAAAATGCGGATAAAAAGAATTAATTTTAATAATACTTTTTTCTCACACTTTATTGTTAAGGTTAAAAACGTATATTTAAAAGTGAATTGTACCACCATATCAAAATTAAGAACTTTCAAATTAAGATACTATTCACGACGGGAAATATAGTTAAAACATTCATATTATACATAAAAATTTATATATTATTTATATATAACAATTTTATAGGAAAGTACATTTAATTTAGTAATTTAGTAATTGCTATATTTTTATCATAAAGAATTAATTGAAAATAGTCCCAATAATCCTTAAAGATAACTTTAATTTATTTCAACGTTAATGTTCTCTTAGAGGTCGTCAAAGACCGCAGCTCTAATTTTGTTATAAATATATGAAGTTTTTTAATAGATGGGTGAAATAATTTAATATTTTATAAGAATAATTTTATTATTTTTACGAAATAATTTTGAATAGTTTTTATAAAATTTACGGGTCAGTATTTGGATATTTGAACTAAATATTATATATATATGTACATTTGATAAATCTACTTTGTCGATTGATGTAAATCCATTCGGTCTATACCATCGTTGATCTTTTGAACAAGTTTATAGTAGTACGATGGCAGTAGTCTGTCTTTCTTTATAATTATTGCCATAAAATCTGTATTCAGATCATAATAAATTTTGTTTTAATGGTTTTTTCTAACGATAATATATAATATTTCGTCTCGAAATTAGACTTTACAAACGCAATTAACTATGGTTTTAATATTTTTTACATTTTATATTTCAGATTCTAGGCGGGAGGAGGGGGAGATATTGCAAATATGAAAAGTCAAACTATTATTATAATTGTTGTCATTATATAGGCTATGTAACAACGATAATAATGTTAATAATTTAATATACTTCTAGGTGGATTTACAAAAGTTTTCTTTTAATAATAATTGTTTAAAATCATTCGAAGACAGCCAAAATGATCTGGCCTCATTTGATATAGCAAAAAATTGAAACAGCGCCAGGCATTTGAACGAGATTACAAATCAATTTCAACTGACACGACGTCACGGAAACGAAAAAAAAATCCTAAACCATCGGTTCTTAACCCTTGCACTTTTACGCGAAGTGAATACGTGCCCCGCTATACATAGATATGCGAGAATTATGCATATCGGTAAACAATGTAACCCGTTTCTTTTGTCACGGGGCGCGCATCGACGCTTAAAAGCTCCCCCTCCCAGCCCCTTCCCGCGGGCCTCCTCCTTTCTCCGGCGCCATAATAAATTAACGACAAAAATGAGGTAATAAAAGTTGGCCCCGCGGTGTATGAAAGAACGAAGAACATTAGCATTAGCCCGGGCCCGCCTTGGAATAATAACGAGTTTAACGACCTGCTCCTCGTCGCGCATAATTAATATATATACACACTGCAATTCCCTATATATATATATATATATATATATATATATATATATATATATATATATATATACGTACACATTCTGCCCCGCACCCTGTGTGCGCGCGCGCGGCATGCCAGTCACGCTTTTTTCCACTTTCGCCCGCGCGCCGGCTAAGTATCCCGCGTCACCCGTCAAACTTACGCTTCGCTCGACCCCTTCGCGCGCCCAAGTTACCCCGCCCTTAATCTAAAAATGGCGCTGTAATTATACATATATATATATATATATATATATATATATATATATATATACGCATATGCGTACACATGCACTTCGGAAAATATCGAGCCCGCTGCGCAGGGGGTGGCTGCGGAGAGGGGAGGGGGACATCGATCGACGACAGAGGCATCGTTTATTATACATATTTAGGGCTTATTCGGCGTCAGTCTCGGCCGACGTGCGGGAAAGGAAAAAGTCTCCGATCGAACCTCTAGACGCTCTCGTTATTTAGAAGCAAGTGGCAAACGATCGGGTACGTCGCGGGCGGGGGGCAAGTTCGTTAATGTTCGATCGACATAAAAGAAAAGGCAAAGACGATGGAACATTTTTTTTTCTCCCGTTCGACGCGCTCGATGATAGTTTGGCACATTTGGAGCGCAAATAATTGAATTTACCAAGCAAAGAATTGGCGGGCATGAAAAATTACTGCCACATGGTGAACTGACTGACGGCCGACAATTCTCGCTCATTACGAGTAGCTAACTTCGTAAATTGAATTTTACCTCATTAATTTGTCAAAGTATTTATTAGTGAAAATTGTCCGGACAACGTTTATTTGGTTATTAAGTTAAATGACTCGGTCGTGGGCTCGGTTCACCGAGCGACAGTACTAGCCGAACTGGACTATTCTTATTCGAAATTTCCTATGGTACATTTAAAAATAACCAGTTAATATTTAGAATTTTAATATTAATTTTTTCGACTTTCGCAGTCCTCTCTATTCCAATCACATTCCGTAAGACCGCCTTACTTTCTAGAAGTACCATCCACGGAGAGGATCGAATTTTATGATGCGTTTACGTTCTAGCGCAGCATGAATGATGCTCATGTAACGACGATATTCCCTAACGGTCATTATATATATATATATATATTACTTGGCGTATCTCGAGTATTTTTTTAGTCAGATTTATCAATTGAATTCGGGGCGTTCGCAGCTCTTACTTCGAACGGATTCATTAGAAAATATTAAGACGTCTCGGCCTCATGGACGTTCCTTCCAACTGCTGAATAATCTCATTTTAGATGAATATTTCTCGAGTCTGATATTTTCAACTCAATCTCTTCAAGACTACGCTTTATATATATATATATATATATATATATATATATATATATATATATATATAGACGTGGATATTTAATTTGCTTTTCGTTCACCTATTTATCGATGTTTCAAATTAGTTATTCTCTTCAAACAAAATTCTCTTCTTTATTTCATTATTTTACATCATAATCTTCATCTATTTAACAAATGGAACTTTATAAAGTTTTAAATAAATTATAAGGTCGACTATATTGATTCGCTTAAATAATTAATTTTTTTTGTTTCTTACATTAGAAAAGAAAATAAACAGCTAAGGCAACTTCGCAGAATTGCACACCTTAACGATATTTTCCCATTCTTATTATAGAGGCAATAAAGTCGATGAGTTTTATTATATCTGTTACGAATAGCTTTTAATCGTATAATAACAGTCGAAAGGAATATTTATTCTGTCTACAGTGCCAAACAATATTATTGGATGCAATTTTCAACAAAGGCATTTTGTATTATTCAATTGTAATAATAAATTTTTAAACCAAAGAAAATTTAATTTAATAACGTATCGGAAAATGCCTTTGTGTATTCAAAAATTAATCCCATATTCTCTATCGTAAAGTAAATTAAAAAATGTTTTAATCAATATTTAGAATTCGATATGCTGTTAGTGGGGATTTTCATTTGATTAAAATATAAAAAGCTGATAATAATGAATACAAATCGTCATCACGACTTCAATAATGAAATTGAAAAGCCGAGCATCGAGCGAAATAATATTTATATAAGAGAAATGATATAATTGGTAATATAAAATTCATTAATTAAATTTTATTTTCTTCGCATAGTAAAATTTCGGCTGAATTTATAATACGAAACCAATATATAAATTAAAGGTAAAACTGAATATATCGTTATTTTTTTCTATTTTCTTGTCAATAAGGTAATAAATTAAAGAATGAGGGCAGAAACATTTTTCGCCTATCTATTCATTCTTCACGAAATGAAAACACATCGAGTACTAAAATCAGGAAGAGCAAGGATTTTCCTAATAAAAAGGGCGATTTTACTCATCATTTGTGATTCTTTTACCAAAAGATTCCTTAGAAATAGTTTTATATTTTCTATGATGTGAAATGTATCTCTGAATTTTTAAAATTGTATTGACATTTTTAAACGTGTTTTCAGTCCAGCACTGCGTTTAGGGATCGATTTAAAATCTATGCAAGCCATTGTCAGCTATGAAAATCTATTATTGTATCTCTTTAAGGTTGATTTTATGTAGAAAAAATTAAAGCGGAAGTATTTTTTATTTATATTGAAACTTTGAAACCCCTGAATAGGCGTGATTTGTATGAATTTTAAAAAATAAAAAATAACGTTGATCCGAAATCTTTTGGTGACCGGTCACGTGAGACCGCATGCAAATTCGTGCGTCTTGTTCCGAAATTATCTGTGAGCTGTACAGAAACAGGTGGAAGTAGATTGTTTTACGGCCTCTCTCTCTCTCTCTCTCTCTCTCTCTCTCTCTCTCTCTTTCGCTATCTTATTGATACATAGTCTATATTGATAAATATTTTTATCAGTCTTACAGTCCTCATACTATAATATATTGTACTAGCATAATGACAATCAGACTGTCCTTGTTTATGTTCACCCCCGAAGAATGTGAAATATAAATTATTACTAAAAATAACATTAAATAAAATTAAAAATTAAAAATAATTAAAATAAAAAAATAAAAAAATAAGCTGTATTCTATGTCAGATTAATAATTGTTAACAGACCACCTTAAATAAAAATTTTCCTTCGATGCCCGACATTTCGAACCGCTACGGTTATTACTATCTTCAAGGACTAAATTGTAGATATATGACATAGACTATAGACAACCGTAATCTCTACGCAGAGATCAATTTTCTATTCTAAACCTTGCAATTGCTGCTAGTAATTTTATCACATAACGTGAAAATTCCAAAAGATTACCATACTTTCTAATAAATCATGCAGTGTAAATGGTAACTTTTTTAACGAGATCGCATCTACCATTTTCTAGAAATATTGTAATTGTTTAAATTTTTAACAATCTCTCATCATATATTACTAGGTACTATTGTAATTATAATTGCGAAATGTTATACGATACGATTTATTCAATAAGATACTAATCATTTTCAAATATTGCAAAGGCAAAATAAGCTTTTTATTGAACGATACTTTGCACATGTGTACTTCATTATTTTTATTGACTACTGAAATGAGTACATAATACTGGAGCAAGAGAATTTTCGAGACAAATTAAAATTATCGCAACTTGAAATTCAACTGTCTATGGCTCAATGATTCGTTGGATTTTATCAAAATAATTACATGTAGTTATTTCAACTCAATATTATAATATTAAAGTGTCCCGCCAGTTATTGCAACTCAATATGATCGCATTAAAGTATCGAGCCAATTATATGCCAAACCTTCGATGACCTCCTATAAAGGTGTAATCATATATATCGTATATATGCGTGTGTATGGGTGTATGTATTATATAGGTTACACAGCGTGCCCCTCTTTCGCAACAGCCAGCGGCGCAGCGAATTAATTAAGAACGCCAGCGGGGAGTCCCCTCGACGGGAGGGACAGAGGGTACGGAGGAGGCTTTAAATAACGTATTTACGGAAATTGAATAAATTTCGCGAAGCCGAGCGGACCGGCGAATTAATCATTCCGCTGCGTTGCGGGGTCGGACTGGGGGTAGCGGGCTACTTAATTTCCCTTCAAATAGAAATCGTCATGAATCGCAAGACCTGATGGTGCTAATTGAATTTATCGGCGCGACGAGCGCGGAGGAAGAGACGCGAGTAAATCTACAATCGGTGGACAATAAATCAACGAGACAGTATATGGATATGTGTATATATATATATATATATATATATATATATATATATATATATATATATATATTATATTTGGGAAAAGACAAAATACTGCCCTGCCAAAGGTACGTTCTCCCCTTACTCTAACGGTTGACCATTTGGCTGTTTTGCTGGACTTTAAGAGTTTGATTTCGGTAAATAAAGTAGTATTTGTCACAATCATCGATTTTCCTGGGGTAAAGAATATGACGGAAGTAATATTCAATTATTGATCGTTATATGATGATATTGGCGAATTCTAATCGGCCTCTTACCCAGATTTCTTTATAGTCTAAGCTTACGGTCCGCACTACTCTATTTAATGCGCTATTTGCTATACTTTTTTAGATCGAAAATATCCCAATATACTGTATTTAGATTGAGAAAATGGCCGTTCGTACTCTCGTATATTCTGGTGCTTGAACAAAATCTGCTCGTGGTATAGATTTTTAAAAATACGACTTTGTAACATATCTTAATAAAGCTTTCAAGATTATTTAATAATAGAATCACCTTAATACTTTTTCTCTTAATCAACCGAAATCGGATAAATTATCGCGCATATTCAGTAAATTATACGGTGGTATAAAAGCCGTCTGTGTAAAAGAATAAAAATTGGCCGATTTGGAAAAAAATTTTATTTTATAAGCAATAACTATTGCCTCAATTACAAAAAATATTTGAAAAGCACTTTATGATTGTTTAACAAATACCTACTTTTATTTAAACGTGTAGATTTATATTTACTTAGTTTTACTAATTATTGAAAATGCTTGTTATCTTTCAAACTATTGTATTGATTTTTAAAACTCATCATCAAGTTCATTTTTTAATTGGCTGCATTGATATTACATTTTCGTTTGGCCACTTATCAATTTAATTTTACATTAAATATACATTGATTTATTAAGAATTTTGGTAACAATCAATCTTCACATTAGTTTTGCACTTTATTTCACTCAAACATATCTGCAAGATCATGTTACAATTACGTTGTTATGATGGAACAATAACTGACAACGGCATCTACTTCTTCTGTAGTAATAGTTGAATATAGTAAGGCTTTGCATAGATTTATGCATTGATCGCTTCTAAATTTTTTCGAATATATCCATTACCATCTATAATTATAAACAGTAAATAATATGAAAAGAAGTATAAATGAAGATATAGGAAGTTAATGTTACTCGTGTCAACAGAAATATTCAGATGAAATGATAAAATACTATGCACAAAAAATGAAAGTAAGCCAAACCAAATTATCTTATATAGTGATATACCTAATGAATGAATTTCTTACTTCATTAATTGAGAAATTTTTAAAGATAGCGTAGCTTTTTACGATCTTTTTATGGTCTCGTCAATATGACAATTTGGCATTTTCAACAATTTAGAATCTTCCAAATCTATTATATATTGTGTGTTATTATAGTAAATCAATTATGATTGATTATTGTTTATAGTTACTTTTAATTGCTTCTGAACGGATCTACTAAATTTTCGTATGAAAAATGCAATCAATGCAATACTGACAATTGTGTTGAGTCAAACCGTTGCAAGAATTAAAAGCGCTTCATACAGATTTTGATGCAGATTCAAGTTGCCCGCAATTCAACATCGGCAGAGCGAACGAACTTAATTTGTTTTCAGGATTTACAATCTATATTGTTTTTCTTTGCCAGAAAAAGAAATAGTCTCATTCCCATGTAATAAGTGTTGCTACACTTTTTTTTATTGTATTTTTCTGTATTTTGTATTTATTTATTATTTTATCTATATGTTTATTTGTTCAACTAGTAAAATACTGCACTAATTTTTTCATTCTGTGATAAACAACATTCTTTAAATATAATATTTAATAATTAAACTTTATTTCTTACTAAATTTATACCTCTACTTATTAGAACTTAAGAAAACATTTATTATATTGGTAATATTATTATTTTATAAATCTTTAGTATATATATATATATATATATATATATATATATATATATATATTAAATGTATTAAAAATAGGAATATTAAAAATTTTATTTTATTTTATTAAAAATTATATATCGTCTAGGTTTAAAATTTTAAGAGTACGAATAACAAAAAAGTGCTACTTACCTATTTAATATATAACCCTGATATATAACAAAAATAATAACATAATATTGATATTAATAATAACCGCAAGAATCCCTATAAACAAATAGCTATATAATAATGAATGAGAAAGTTTAAAACTTATGCCATGACTAAATATTATAATAAGAATAATGATATGCGTGAAACAGTGATAATTTACATTATGAGATACGAAATAATTTCTAATAAAGTAACAAAATAAAGTCAAAAAGGAAAACAGTATTAAGAATCATAGAATACAAGCTAAGCAAGGAAGTGTGATGCGCTAATATTTTCATTAAAATAATTCATAATTCAATCAATGAAAAATTATGTTACATATAAATTATACTAGGACATGGCACATAAATTAATTGAATAAAATGGAAAAGATGAATATGAAAAGATTTCGATAAAGGAATAGTTATGAACATAAAACTGACAGAGTTATGGATCACGTTATACTTTTTCACTTTTACTGCAGCCCCTATACCGATCTAAGTCGCCAGAAACGTTTTATTAAAAACAAAAAAGAAGACTGATTTAACAATACAGGGGTTTCGAAAACTCACGCATACATCAAACATATCTCACGAGCATATTGCAAGAAAAATAAAATTGAATACACTTGGTTGTATACTATTAATGCATAATCGATAATAATATATAAGATATTATCTAATGAATCTTCAGTATTCAGATTGAGTAATTATTCTGATATTAGCTAACTTCTGTCTAATTTTTCATTTATGTTTCTTATCATTGTATTATACTAATGTTCGTATGTTTATATTAAGATCTATGGCCTATTCTAAGACTCTTCAAATCTAATCAGATCAACTTTTAGTTAATAACATTATTTATTTCTTAATATTACTACAAGTAATTTTAAGTGATTTCAATGCAATCTTTAAAATATCGCTGGTTTTGCCAGTGGCTTCAGTTCGCTGTTAAAGTAAGCGAATATTTTTTATCGCTCTATTAGATAGAAGGTGAAATATAATAATAATAGAACGCGAAAAGCAAAATTTACATTCGTCTGACAAATACATATACTAACAATAATAAATTCTTGAAATTTCAAGAAAAATTATAAGATTAATTTGATATACAAGCCAACCTTTACTTTTTACAATACAAAAATTTATTGATAGACTGATAAAATCCTTTTAAAAAGTCTTTTTCAATATATACGAGAGTAACCGCCTGCAATAAATGTACGCGAGCTTATGAAATCGGAAAAAGTAAGAAATAACTTATTCATGAGTTTCAAATAAAAGTGGCTTCTGACGTATTACAATATTCCATAGAGAAATCTTCACATGTTCTCCGCTTCTTTGTAAAAGATTGACTAAATCCTATAAATCTGTTTTTATGATAATTTTCTTTACTTTTATATGGATCCTGGTATTAATTTTATGGACAGCTAACACAAACTGTTTTATAAGTAAAATTTAATAATTGCGTTTGTTTTTAACGAAATGATATCAACTGTTCTCGTGAAATGCAAGAATTCAATCTTTATCTTATAGATACAGTTTAATAACGTAATTTCGTCGGTGTAGTAAAGCAAACAAGCCGAAACAGTATAAAAAGATTTACTCTTTATTATTTATTTGCAATGTCTAGACATTATAAAAAATAGTTGAACCGACAAATTTACGTCATCGAATACGCAGGTAGCTACGTTTTATACTCAGATTATAAACGAATATCTTCAGATATGTCAACGATTTAGTTTGAGAGAAAGAAAAAGTGATCGAGAGAACGCGACGTATATGATACGATCGTATAAGGAACAAAGTACACCAACCAATAGATAACAGGTTGTTCTCTCACTGGCATTACAATTGGATCGAAACAATTGATGTTTAATAAGTACACTACGTCTCCAAGGCATGAAAAGCACACTATTTACCTGATAGCGCATTCCGAGATTTCGAAACATCAAAATGTGACGTATGTATACAGGCAGAAGCGTATAGGAAGCATCTTAGCATATCCTGGAACAGACATGTTTAGGAAAGAGGAGGGATTTTTGATTGATAGGTAGGAATTTGAACATGGAGTGATTTCTTTTTATTAAAAATTATTTTGGGGCATTTCTTTGTATTTATTTATTTATGTATTTATGTATTTCTTTGTTACTAAATCGGTAAGCGCATTTAAATTTCATTTTGCAAATATTTCACGAGAATACACAGCAATACATACACTATGTATCAATAGAAAAACTGACAAAGTCGCAAATTTCGAACTGATAAGGCTCAATGTGTTTTCAGAGTTTTCTTTGTCAATCGATTTTTTAAATTTGCAAAATATTAATTGTGTAATTATGACTATGATATTATTATATGTAATAATTCTGTCAAATATTAGCGAATATGGCCATACTATCATGAATAAATAATATAAACAAATTACACTTATTCTATTTTAATTAATTTATTTCGATTAGGCATTTCAGATTTTCTTTGTTCGAAACCCATTTCAATTATCAATTTATCAATTGTAACACACTATCGTATAATTTTCTACTTTCTGATAATACTTTTACACTAAAATGTACAATGTACAATATACAATATACAAAGTGACCATTTCAAATGATATGTTACATGAAATGAAAAATAAACTAGATAATGAATAACAGTGCAGTAGAATAGATTAATTGACAAGGATTTGTCGCAAAAAATTGCGAATGTCGTTCAAAATAAATTAGTTAAAATCCGTCAAGTGTAATTTTTATACATTACCTTTCTACGATAATCTGGTTATTAGAACTAATATATAAGGGAATCATTTTGAATATATTCTAGAAAATTTAGCTCTCCATGAACAGCACAGACACATCTTCCCTATTAGACTGTAATGCTTTCTAAAATTTACTAATTTATTGGTAGATTTTCAACCTTTACTCACGGGCTAAGCATGTTTATAATATTCTTTTTTCTATTGAATTTTAAATAATATAATGTAAGAATTATTTTTCTCTTTAATGAAATTAATTTTACTCTACACTGCATTATTTTAATAATTTCAACACACGAATTAAGGATAAGCATTTAGAATTTTCAAATAATATGCTGATATTTTTAGGTTTTTTGACGATTAGTCTTGAGACATGTTAATTCAGTTTATGTATCCTTTTGAGGTATCATAATAAATTAATACAGTCAATATGGAAAAACAAATGATTTGTACCATCGCTTTACAAAGTAGATTTCTTTATAGTAGAAAGTTGAAATGTTGACATATTGAAAAATATTCAGTCGGCCTATACCAATCTGCATGTGGAATACTTACTTGATCTTTGATTAATTTTTTATGACTTTTAGGAACGATGTTGGCCCATATCTTAACAGGTACAATCCTTCAAACACCCTTATACAGTTTTTGTCAGTCAATTGATTTTTCAGTCAACGCATAACAGTAAATTTTTATCCCAACTTTAGAAAATTGATATTATGTCCCTGTTATTAATTAATTTTAATATAAAACTAATAAATCTGTGATGTATTAAATAACACCCAGATTAATGCCATTCTCGGCTTATTCGTTATAATTTCGATAACCAAATAAAAGTGGATCGGACGATGTGAAACGTCAAGGTAGATTTTACCAGGAAAAATCTCACGGGTTATAAAGATAATCATAAACGCGGCTTTGCGAGGGAGGCCGCAAACAACGCTTTCCGCGCGATCCATTCTTCAGACCAATCAAGTTTCGGCTCGCCCAACTCTGCGCTCGCGGACGCCGTAGGTCCCAAAGTTATTTTAATGACTATGCGTGCAATATATATATATATATATATATATATATATATATATATATATATATATATTGCATATATGATTTTAAAGCGACTCCTATTGTATACTCAGGAAACTGTACAGTCGTACGCTCCTTGGGAATTGGGCGCTGGTTCTGCTTTTGAAAAATCGATGGAAGGGGGGGGGGGTCGAAGCTGTCGCGTAATAGGTTCTGGTTTCTCGGCTTGTAAAAACCTGAGCATAGAAGGAAATATGCGTCCGAGAAAGCAAAAGTTTTGCTTTATTCGTTTAGCCACATGAAATAACCTTCGGAAGTTATTTCGCAGATTGAATTTGAAGAAAAGAATTGATTCTCGAGAATTTCCAAGTTCTACAATTCTTTTTTCATTCTGATACAAGGAAAAAATCAATCGCATGGATGACAAACAGTTTTATATACCAATGAAGAGTGTTTACGTACAAGATCATTTAGAGAACTTACAAGTATATTAGGGATGAATATTCTTAATAGGAGTTTAAGCATTTTGTTAAATTGGATTTTAACTACGATCTTGAAAATAATTGCAAAGGTAAACTTGACATTTTTTATTATATTAGTTTCATTCATTATAATAATTATCATATATAATTAAATTTTATTCAGTTATCATATAATATATTTATTATAATAAGAGCAGTCGTTGGCTAAGGTAGTAAAAGCATCGTTGTTTGTTTACTATCCTTCAACGCCAGGCATTAGAGTATCCTCGAATTTTCAAAGACATTTCGAATCTAAACGACGATTGATTTTCTTCGGGTGCGGAAATTAAGATCGTTAATGCATATGACTTACAAAAAGAGACAGTAACGGTTGGACGACGGATTTGGTCCAGACCGATGGAGCCGATGGAGGTAATTTCGATTACCTTTAAAATAAGCTCTGCAAAGTTTTCGAACCTAATGGTCTCTGGTGCTGAAGTTATAGTAGCTTATTGTGCTTAAAAATAAATATAGTTGCCGTGTATAAATTGAATATATATATATATATAGTAGTAACAGATATTTTTTTTCATGATAATAGGCCCTCTCTTAATACTGGATTCTAAAATTTGAATGAACTTACGTCTAAAAAAGTATTGCTTCCATGTTATTCTTATGTAAGGTTTAGCTAAATTGACTCGAAAGGGAATAGTTGCTTACACATGTTAATGAATCGATCCAACCTTCATTGGTAATTACAAAACTTTTATACATTTGCGGATATAGATTTATTAGAGCTGATTTGCTTGATTGCTCTTCTTTCAATGAATCTGGAGTAAAGTAGAAATTCTCATTGAAAGTATTTCTCTAACTAACTAGTACAATAAATTTATATACAAGTATACTAATTTGTATATAAGCAAGTATCATGCGTTACAAATGGGAAAGTATTAGGAACTGAGACTCTATACGTTTCATTTGGCAGATAATCGACGCTACCTCCCTCAGTCTGCAAAAAATCGTGAGACAAATACCGTGACATCTCCTTGTTAGTAACAGAATTATCTAGTCCTAATGTAATAAAATAAAATAAATAAATGCATAAATAAATAAATAATTTGACATTTGAATCCATAAATCAAAATGCTAATTTTCACTGAGGTTTGGATCGACGTTAACTGAAGTCGATGCACCAGGGTCGTCTTGTGTGACCTTAGATACGCGATGTGCCTTAAATTATAGAATAACAGATTTTGCTTTGGGAATAAGTTATAAAAGAGCAAAAGAGAGGGAGAAAAAGAAAGAGATCCAAGATTGGCTCTGACTACAGAGGTATGAGCAATGAAGCCAGGTGGGTCTATGCACTTACATAGGCGGTGCTATCCGATCAGAGCGCACAAAAAATGTGTCCACAGGTTCCATCCTTGTCAAGTCCGTGCATCAATGCGCATGCACTGCCTAGAGAAAAAGGTGAATAAGATATGATGCCATCCCTTCGATATTCGATTCGGACAGTTTTGGTGGTTACCGCGGATCTAATTATTCCTGTATTTTATATTAGTAATAAAGAGATAATAAGATATTAGTTATAAAGAGCTTGTATAAAATCTCAGAATTACAATCATATCTGTCACAAAATACCATTATATACGGCAATACCTCAAATGTAATGAAAAATGATGTAGCAGAATGTATCAAAATTGATTCCACACCCTCCGCCAGTTTTATTAGACGAGCCAAATTATTTTTCTTCACGCATTCCAGTGAATTTTAAGATTTTCATTAATGCATGTTAATTACATCGAAATTAAATCGTGATTCTAATTAACGTGTGCAGATTAAATCCATAATTAAATATTTTCTTTCGCGATCATCCCCACCCGCACCCGCCAACATAAGTCTCTAACCGATGGGGTAGTATAACAAACAAAAAAACAAGTGTATGTAAAGAGAAAAGTTTTTCAGCACACTCACTGATGGGAGGCAGGCTTTTCGCAATTATTATTGCACAAGAAACGAAACCCTTCCCTCTGCCCAAAACGAGTCGGCTTGCCGTACCGCGTGCCTAGACCTACTATATATACATAATATACACTTCGTTGACGAGCGTCCCGAGTCAAATTGGGATATATATATATATATATATATATATATATATATATATATATATACTGCCGTATAAATTAGCGTCGGAGCGAGGAGAGAGAGAGTTCCGAATATTTAGTGAAATTCCGGGAAAACGCCAGGGGGAACAAATGGGTGGGGTAGTAGGGCGGAGGAGGGGAAGTGTAGATGGAACGAGCCATGGAAAACAACCGTTGGGCAAACGCGCCGCTAGGCGAGATTGTGTGCT
Organism: Sycobia sp. Sy_11; assembly: GCA_018907035.1. NCBI lineage: Eukaryota > Metazoa > Arthropoda > Insecta > Hymenoptera > Epichrysomallidae > Sycobia > Sycobia sp. Sy_11. The sequence continues at coordinate 3,387,639 of JACCIC010000029.1, forward strand.
GGTGTGTGTGTGTGCGCGGGCGCGCGTGCGAGAGAGTGAGAGAGGAGGATGGGGAGTAGGGTAGGGAGAAATTGCGATTTCTGCGAGTATAGAGCTCCTGGGCGCGTGCTTCGGAATATTTCGGTGCCGATGTAATAGGGCAAGGGGGCGGGAGGAGGGGTGAAGACGATGTGGAATTCCGCGGAAAGTTTCAGAATATGCGCGGGAGCTGTTAGCTGACGATGAAGAGATGTTTTTTCTCGAACTGTATATCTATATAGGCAGGACTGAGCTCCCTGTTATCGTTCTATTTTTCTACTTAATACTCTGGCGCTTAGTTTAAAAGCTAAGAAATTGATATTCCGAAATCTAATGCAAATATCGCCATGGGCACGTCGCCTGCTTTGCGTTTGTTTTAGTACGTATAATGTTCGCTGATATGAGATCAAATAATCAGTACCAGCTAATTAGAGAGTTATTAAATTTTGTGAATTTCTGATTAAAAAATGTACAATTATAAATTAATAAATTGTTTCACCCGTGCGATAAAAAAGATTGTTTAAAAAACTGGAAGCATCAGTCATGACAGCATTTCCGAAGGAATTTACAGTTTCGAAAAAGTCATTTTCAAAAAGATACTGATTTCAATTGTTGAAGTAAAAAAACATCGCACCAAAAAATATGAGTAGAAATTATTGATATTTTTTTTTATTTTTACATCTTGAGGAGAGAATAACTAAATGATATGATATAAGCTTTCAAGAAAATGAAAAGTAATGTGTGATTTTCAAGAAAATTCCATTAACTGAATATTTCAAGAATCTTTTTGCTTTGATAAATTCTTTTCAAATGAGTGAAGGTACAGAAAAAAGAAATTCAGTATCTCTTCATTTTTACGATAAATCCTTTCAATTATTCTTTGCAAATTCTTAAAAAATGAAAAATACTTTAGAAAATAACTGATATACAATAAAAGAATAGATACTGAGGTATAATTAACTAATGAAAAATACCGTATAAATTATATTCTTATCTAATTTATTTTTTAGAAATTAACAATTTGAAATATTGAAAAATGATTGTATAGCTATTTAGTTAGAGAAAGCATAATTTTCATTTTATAAATATTTGCTATTCGAATCGTGCAGTTTATTGAAAATGTCTCCAAGTATTGAAATAGCAAGACGAACGTAATAGAAATTGTACATTTTGTGGCGATTCAGCGGTTTAGCTTGTGATCTTGAACTCGATCGCAAAGCTACTTTACTTTTCAATGGAAGCTTCAAAGTTCGACCCTTGGGTTACTTAATTTCGAACGGGACGAAAATGTTACGTAAAACCGTTACGTATAGCTATGTTCGAAAATTCGTAGTTTTCAGTTATTGTGAATGGAATGCTGAATGATGCGTTAGGAAAGCCAGGCGAACGGAATAAGTTTCATTGTTTTATGGTTAATGGGCTTAATTTTCTTTTTATATGGATTCAATATAAATAGTCTCATAAAACTATATTTACGTTAGCTTAAGAGCGTAATTAGAATGGAGATATATAAAGAATTCTGTATATAGTAGATTTACTTTTAATTCAATTTTACTGCCTATATACATATAAAATGCATTTCTCAAATTTGCGATTTAATGCAACAAAATAATTATTAAAAAAAATCAAAAATACCCAAAGGAAATATAAAACTTACCATTGTAGATTTTCTAAAACTATACATATATTACATTGCAATCGGTATCTTGTCTGCCGATGGGCGATATAAAGGAAATTCTTATGTATTAATAGAAATATCGCGAAAGCCCTCTTAATTCCTCCGATCTATCTGGCGAAATCGACGAGTCTTCCTGCTGGGCTCCCTCAGATAAATCACGATTAACAAGAGTGACGCGGGTAAATTGAATTATCCCCGCCCACCTTGTTAAAAAAAACTTCGCGCAGGTACCGCCGGCAACGAGAGCGATATAGATCGCCACTCACGCACACACGCACACCCGCACACGCGCGCGCGTATTGGGATTGGTGGTTGTGACGTCATAACAGCCAAGCTGGTGCTCAGAGTGGCTTAATTTACAAATACATAATTTGTTCTTGTAAAGCAGGATTAAGTAAGAAATGCAAGCATAGTCTAGCAGTTCTTTTACACCTGAACAGGTTAGTTAAAGAATTGTAGTATATTTTTAAAAACAACATTCAGAAAGATTTTTATTAAATATAATTCAGAATTTAGGAATTAAGAATAACTTTTTACAATAAAGTATATTTTAAGGAACGATATTGTAGGACGAGTGTATGTATCATCTACAGATACCAAGTGTTTATGGAAAGCGCCTCACAGAAAATCAATTGAAAATGATGCGCCAAGTCCGATGTTCAGACATGACTGTTTAGAGATCAAAACAAAAAAGGGATATTCTGTAGAGATTTGTGAAGATGTTTTGTTTTGTGTATCACAAAAAATTAATGATCTTTTTTGAATAAAAAATAACATCGTTTGTTTAAATTAGGACTAAAATTTTCCTTATATTAGAAATCGCGACCGAACTTTCGTGAGGATTATTTCGCGAATTTGACGTTTGTTACCAAAAAGCTTAAGAAAATGTATACAATCATCTTCACCACCTTTCTTACCAAAAAATATCATATGATCAGCGTTTAAAACGCGTTTGTCTTCAATAAAATTACGACACGAAGGTGTCGAATTTGTAAAGAAACATATATCGCTGATTGATACACTAATTTTATATTTATGCGCTGCTAAATTAATAATAAACTAGTAGGAACCATGTTTATGCATTTGTAAAATACCTTACTGTGAGCTTCATCTTGGCTGTTATGACGTCACGACCACTAATCCCAATAATTATAACAGCTTTGAGAGTTAAAGCGAAAGATGCTAAGAATTAACGTATATGAAGGGATAGAGAGATAGAGACGACGAAAGAGAGGCGCGGTCGAAATTCGTGTATAAGGTTGAGAGAAAGCGTGTATAAGAGAGAGAGAGATAGAGAAAGAGCTTGGGTAAAACCGGTGCACGAGCAGTAAATATTTGGAATATCGAAGCTGTTGCTTCATGAAGAAGGGAGTTGGATGGGATTCGCCTCTTGCATATCAACGCAATAATTAGGCGCAGAATTTTTTCTTCAACAGCGTCAACATAGCAACAATTCATTTTTCGGCTCTTCCTTCTTCTTGTATCTTTTATATTTTATGATGGAAATCGAATATATATATATATATATATATATATATATATATATATATATATATATATATACAGAGTCCATATGGTATGGGAGCGATGATTTTTGTTACATAATAAGTATTATTGGCTTCCACTCTACAGTCTTAAGTTCGCATGCAGTCATTGTCGAGCGCGACGATTTTAAAAATAGTGGCGGTTAAGGGAAATGATGCGACTCGCTCTTAGAAAGCTTTGATTTTTGAATTTTAATTTTCCGCACTTCTTGTAGGCAAAAGAGAGATAGAGAAAGACAAACAGATAGAAAGTTCAGTTAAAAGTTTTAAGCCAACACTGTTTTATGCATAAGTTTGACTATAGTTAAACATAATAATTAGCTACTGCATAATGTAAGTTGTTGTAGAATTTATGTACAACTGTATAAATGTATTGATTTTTGTCAACACGCTGTTCACGATCATGCTTTAATGCTCATCAGTTGAAATATCCATTTTGTTAGATTTAAGCTTTATTTAATGAATATCGAAGCAACTTTGCATATAAGAGGTGAGCATTTCCATCAATACATTCTTCATCGACAGACTAGGAAAGAGTAAATAGTTTGGAATTATTTTATAATTTAAAGTTAGACCCTCCTTTTTCCATAGTTTCATACGGTCTGCGTATGTATATATGATTCATCTTGTTTTAAAAGAACTTGGTCTTCTTTATCGCAAAGAGAGTTATATTAAATATTCCCGGAGTATATATAGCGGTGGAAAATTAAAATTTCTACGAAATTTAATTAAAAGATACCTTTTTATGTTTCTGATATGTATAGAATGAATGCGCAAAAAATAGCAGTTATTCTCGCGTACGCAGGGGTTAACGAACTTTGGTTAAACATTCTATTCCGGTTGATGTCTACGTTTCATTTGAAAAATTCCACTTAAAACAATGAGCAAATATTTTCATGCCGTAAATACTTTCGTCTTTCATGCGGAAATTTTTACAGTAGTTCCTTGCAAATTGGTTTTCTGTCAGTGCTTCAGATGTATCTTGAAATTCGTAGAGTATCTATATATTTGTCACTAGTTCCATTCTTTGTTCCTATAAAATTCAATATTAATTACAAATTATAAATAACTTTCAAACTTCAACAGACCAAAATTGGCTAGAACAAATTTAAGTGCCTTATATATTCTGGAAAACTGAATTCAAATCCATTCATACTATCAAGATTTTATGACAATTGCAAAAAGTCAATTGGTCCCATAAACAACACCCATTATCACAAAGCCAACAAACGCCAAATGCCCGAGTTTCAAGCCCCGAAACTCCGAGTTGATAAATTTAAAAATCACAATGATCAAACTTATAAATGTGTACAAAGTCTAAGCTCGTATGTGTCTGGTATTTCTGGGTCCGGGATTGGCAGGTTTAGGTTTATTGGACACGCTCTTTCTGAGTTAAAAGTTCGTACGCTTCTGATTTCTGTTAGTGTGGGTTTAGGATTTATGGAATTATAATTTGTGGATTTGGAGAAGTAATGGGTCTCGGATTTGTAGTTCAAGATTTTATGAACCTTAATTTTATGGATTTACAGTTTCCGTGCTTGATTGAAGATTTCTGGAATTTTTATATTTTTAAAATGAGTAAGTTTTACGTTTTGACAGTTGATACGATTTAGATATACCGTGTGAATGAAACAATTACCTTTGTCCCCATGAACATTTGTTAGTTTTGTGCCCTGTAATTAACGTAACGTTCAAAACACAAAAAGTAATCTATGAAAACATATTCAGATTTTCAACTTTTAAGAATTATTCTATCATGCTAATTTACAACAACGGGCATAACTTGATTTAAATAATTTTTTTTTACATTTCATATTTCGTTCGTTGTTTTTGTACTTCTATGAAGTTTCTCTCTCCCTCTCTCTTTCTTTCTCTATCTCGGTTTCTTTATCTATCCACGTCGTGGATAGATAAAGAATGATCAGCGTGATCAGCATGCAACTACTGTTCACCTAGTAAAAATACTTATGTGGAGAATATGTGAGTGAAACGCTCGATAATCTAATAATAGCAAAAAAATAGAAAATAAAGATAAAAAATTTTTTGTTACTGATAGTGAACGCAAAAAGTCAAAAAGATAAACTAAGTGCGTATTCGATTGACTCTTGTATCGTTCATCGTTCTGAATATTTTACTTTCCATAAAAATTGTGTAGTTTTGTCTTATTATCATAATACACTTTAATGCAGATTTATAATAATTCAATACTCGAATTAATGTAACTATAAAGAAATTAAATATATTCAAACAGAACTGAAACTGACTAAGAATCAAATTAATTTCACAATAGATTTGAACCTAATGAAAATGATTTGGATTTTTTTGTAATTCTATTTTTGGAGATGAGAAAATTTTTCATAGTAATTATTTGAATTATTTGAAGTCGTTATTATTTTAACAAATTTATTTGAAGTCGTATTATTTTTTATTATAATTATATATTTTTTACATTTGTTAAATAATTATACAAATCTTCTATTATTAATATATTTTTGAAAGAAAGATAAAACCTTGTTCAAAGTTCTAGTTTTAATAAACATGTATTAAAATGAGTTTATTTGATAATGTAGTAGCGAGCATTCACCGAGGAATCTCTTCTTTACTTAACGATTTTTCTCCGATAGATAATAAAAGAAAAAATACGGAAGCTTCGACGCTGCTTGACAGGTATAAGAGAATTGGAGGAAATAAACATATAGATTTGGTAGCCTTTGAACGTAGTATATATATATGGCAAGTTCAAGAGAAGATTACGCGAAGATGGATTCCCGATATGTGTAGGTGGAAATGGTTTGTTCGAGGAACATGAAAATTTTTAAGAGTGCAACTGTGCTATTGCTGTAGTCATGAAGGAATTATTGCATATACTGACATGCTCCTTTTATATTTTGATTGATTGTTCATCACATGACTTTTCATCAATAACATTTGTTTCTTTAATTAGTCGACAGTCGTCTTAAAAAATTATTATTTATTCTCATGCCATAAATATTTTTGATCTTTGTATTTTTTTATTTTTATATAAAGCACCAACCAAAAAAAAAACGTTTTCGTCTTATGATACTTGTAATTTAAAATTCCATTGCTTCACATTGATTCTCATTTTACGAGGTAGGATCAAAACGAGACGTTTTAAATTGCCCGGGCTATATTCAACTGTTGCATTTACATCCAGTTTTGTTATAAAAATAGACTGGGCGGCAGTAAGATTCTTGAATTGATAAAAGTTGATTTTTGTGACTAAGCTAAGAGTTTTTGAGTTGTATTGTCATAATAAAATTGGACGGAAAGACCTTGAATACAACCAGCACGTTCTAGAAAATATTATGCATGATCGTTGAAGCTACTGTTAGAGAGATTTTAAGAAGGATGTTCTTATATCATGTGGCTTATCTTACACAATTTTCACGGATGTTTTATACATCGGATCCGTAACAGCAAAGTTGATCCCGTATAAGCAACATCCTAATGACATTGCTCAAGATTTACGAAGATTATTATAACTCGTAGAATCACATGGAAACATTCAATTTCATTGAGTGTAAAATAATGTGACAAGTTCGATCAAATGTTCTTTAAGAAACGTTTAAACGGCTAACAAAGAATTTTTTTTGCATCGTATGTTATTTTTTTTACACTAATTTTGCTTCGATGGGCATTTGTATTTAGTTTTTTTCGATACGATAGAAAAAGGGCGAAATCGACCATCATTACTCTTTCATTTTTATAACGTTTTATAACGTTTAATGCTGATCTGTGGTGTTTTAAAACTCGTGTGCGAGTAAAGAGCAGTAAATTGGATCGTATCAGTTTGCATAAAGTGTGAATTCCGAAGCTATATTAGTGTACTACTGGTATAACATATAGTCATACCTATGCTTGATTTCGCGATAGCCAGACCAACATATATATGGTATAATTTATCAACGTATCTCATTGGAACCAGAAAGGGTATGCCGGATGTAAAAGAATATGTATTTTCTATAGTAGTGTATCTGGAATGTTCATCAACCAATCATAACGTGCAGAAATTGGTCAACGTACGTGGTCATAAAGAAATTACAAAACAGGCATATACTTTTACATGCTCTCGATAAATAATGAATAAGGCTTGTGGCAGGAACTAAGGATTTTCTATTGTTATTCTTTTTATATGCATTGCTCATTCATTCATAGCCTCCGCGGTTAATTTTCTGGATCATCTCAATGCCCTTACTAACTAAATTCTGGACCTCGTGATTTCCATTTAGATAATGGTATGCAGTGAGAAACAATTGCTAAGTAACCAACACGAGAACCGATTGTTGCATACAACTTATGATTTTCTATCCCCATTTGCCATATTGCTCACTGGTCTCAGCAAATCTCGTACATCGTAGGCACACATGCGTGCATAATATGGAAAGACGCCCGGAACATCGCATGAGCTGAGAATTAGCCCGCGGGTATGGAGGGTCTGGCTAATGCGAAAAAGGGAAGGAACCGGGGGATAGGAATGGAAGGGTATATATATAACAAAGACAGAGAATACCGGGAGTCTTTCAAAAAGTTTTTGAACATTACATAGTGCCTCTGGTGAAAAGTATGGTACGCGCATACATACACACATAGACACATGCACACCCATGTATGTATGTATATAAACGCAAGATCCTTTTTCATAATGTGTGTATGTATATATATGAAGGAGACACGAAGCTGGTAGGAACGGACGCTATCTAATTCCTTTTTGTTTCCTGCCTCGCATGATCTCGGGGCATCTCTTCGTGCTCCCTCCTCGCTCTCTCCTTTTGAACTGGGAAAAGCTTTCGCTCTAGGCTAAAGGAACTATACATGTGGGGTGTGCGTGAGATTTAATTCGATGTCACTGTTTCTTATGGGACTACTGTGCAGCTACTCAGTTCTCCCTCTCTCTTTTCCGAGCCTCCTACCTCTTCCTTCTTCCATTTCTACAAGGTCTCGAGGCATTCTGTAGAAGCCAGCTTCTAAAGGAGCATCTATCTTAAAAATTTAATATCAAATAATTTAAACTACTTCATTTTCATTATCTAATCTTTATTAATTATATTTAATCTGTTATTTACCTGTTGATTTGGACAAATCGTGAGAAGAAAACGTCGCCAAATAAGCGAAAACGGCGTTTTCTTCTCACGTTTTCTTCGTGATCTCGCCAAACAGGATGCTCATAATGCGAAAACCATTTTAACATTGGATTATTTGTACAGTTTTGCGCTAAAAAATCATTAATTTGTACGATAACAGTAAACAAAACAATATACGATTAATTGGCATGTACTATATGTAATGTTAGTTTAATCTTTTATTATTTACTGACAGATAATTTTTTGACTTGATGATTTATTTTAATTAGCATACCAGTGCAGCCACTAATTGAATACTTGTAAGTGTGTCAAAGCAATTCAATAAAATCAATTCGGCATAGTTAAACGATATACAATATTGTATAAATATTTATGTCAGATCAGCCTATATTATGAAGAAAGTCGAACTGTACGTTTAGGTGTATTTTCACTTTGATTACCGCAAAACAAAAATTTATGCTTCATAAAATTTTTCGAATCGTCGGTACACAGGCTGATAGAAAAAAAATGTCGAGATATCTTCTGTATTTTATATTTGAAAAGTTTGAAATATAAACATAAAAGTTATATCAGCAGTGCAGAATATATTTTCAGAAAATGAAGCTTATAAGGGAAAAATGGCAGATGGAAAGAAAACGTTTCAAAATATACCCCCCCCCCCCAATATAAAGGCACTGCATTTATAAAGGTACATTAAGGCTTACAAAGAGACGGAATATTTACAGTAAATTAATCCACTATTTTCGAGTTCTGAGATAAAATATTTGCTTGAAAAATCTACTAGGAAAAAGGTTGAGCTTCATTACTTAAATGGATCATTGAATGATACTATAGAATTCTGTCATTCTTACTTAAAATTCCTTAAAGTTATGCCAACTTTAAAATCACAGCTTTAACGTGATTTTTTCAGATGCTGTGACGAGTTCGGCATAACTGGCTAAATTAATCATTCGCCTCAAAAGACTTGCTTTCCTTGCTTCACCCAGGTGTAAAATATCTGCTAAGGTAAACAATGAATTTTCACACCAATGATTCAATGTATAATTCAAAACAATTATCATCCAATGTCAATTATTTTTGCAAAAAAAATATTCCATCCCTCGCCGTACATAGCAAAAAAGTTGCATGATTTTATTTTTCTCAGCTTCGCAATCGCAAAGAACAAAAGCTGTTATATACATTAAACATAAATCTATTTACTCACAGCCCATGTTAATTACGCAAATGGATTTATGCTCTAAGATCATAAAGTTGAACTTTGCGCTATGTGGCTGTTACTAATGGGTGTTAATAGTTGGCGGCACTATCGTTAAGTTGCTAGCCTCAATCGTCGATCTCGGTCTAAGGTTATATTACGTTTGTATGAGTCCTTAAATAATTAGTGATGTACTATCGAACAGTTCAAAGTTTCATTTGCTCGGTATTAGCTTCTAATTATTTATTTAACTGCTGCTCACTCAGCTGGCAGTTGTTAATGAAATGACAAAATGACAAATGTTTTAAACGAAATAATTTTCAATTAAAATCTCCTGTTTTAAAAAAAAAAAAATTATCTCTCGCTCTTGAACGTCCTTTTTTTATTCTATAAAACGCGCGTTCCCAACCTTTTAAAAGCAAGAAAGCAGCATGATATCTATGTAGTGAACCTAATATTTCTATTGATATATATATGCATATATATTTTATCTTAAGAAAACGCCTTTCCAATCCATGCTCGGCAACAGCGGCAGTGCTAGCGGCGCGAATAGTCCGTGACACCAAATTTGATATTCCTCTATTTCCTTTACGCGCAAATTCAAGGCGAGCGTGCGAGCGCTCCTCGAACGAAGCATATAACTGGGAGGCGACGGTATTGAGTGCGTCGGCAAATCCACTTTATTCGACAACTCGCTGCGTTCGCTTAACTTATCCCCGGCCATTATATTCAGCGGGATTCTCCATTTGTCGGCGCCAAAGAAATCCCATAATGCATCTACACACACACAGGCGCGCGCACACACATAAATGGAACATTGAAAAACTTTTACAGATCGATCGCGGCGCTTCGAAGAAAAAGAAATCTCGGCTTTAAAAATGCATTCGTGACAAGCGGCTTAATCAAAATCCCGCTATCTTGTCATCGTCAATCAGGAGAGATAAAAAATTAGAATTTTAGAAGAAAAATCTATGGCTGTTTTATGAATAAACATGTAAGTTAGTAGGTAAAATTAATATAAAATATTTTCGTGCTTTCGAAACTGTCTGTAATTGGCCTATTCTTATACGACGTGGCGTAGATGGCATAAATTATTTTTCGATCTGCTGAGCAAAAACATATACAAGCTAACCATATTTTCATAAAAAACTTCCATTATTTAATTTATAACTAAGATAGAAGAATAGTTTTTATATAAATTGATTCTAAGGATTTACCAAGAATTGCTATAGTTCTAGTGGCTGAGTTTCTTCAAAATGACTACGAATTCAATACAGAAGGAAGACAGGAGAGTAGTAAAAACATGTTTGTTTTTACTGTATTGTATGTGCAATTTGCATTTGCATATAACAATTTTTTTTCTGTTTTCAATGACATATAGTATAAATCAATGTAACAAATATTTGCTTATGTATACTGTAACTCAGATTCAAAGCTTAAAGTTAATTATTTATTTGTAGTACTTATATTATTGTCACAACAATAATATGTTTCTTTCGATGAACCTGTTCAATGAGTGCTACTTTGCACCGCCCATTCGCTTTGTTTGGATTTCTTTTGGCATGTTAATATATTCAAGATTGTTCACTTGCATGCATTAGGAGACATATAAAGCATTTGAGAAGCACATCTTCAAAGTGATTAATCTGAAGGCTAAATCTCTCCAATCAAATGTGCTCTATGGTGTTGAGAATTGTGACTGATTTGTTTTCACTTGATATACGATAAATGTTATTCTTAGTGTTATTGAAAAATGGACTAACAAGTAATTCTTGAAGAATTCTTTTTCGTAAATACGTGCTTGTCGAACACTTCTACTAAATAATGACGGCTTTTTTCCTACGATTCAGAACTTTACTTTTAATAAATCTCGCGCGGAAAAAAACACAAACCGCTCGAAAATGTGAAAAAAGTAAATTGCAATCCGAATATGCGTGCGCTTCAGAAAAAATCGTATTCAGAAAAAAAGTCTCTTTCTGCAGTCGAACGTGTACGCGCGCATCTCGTTGGGAATCTTATTCCTAATTCGTCGACGTTTATAATAATCCGCCATGCGCCCATTGTTTTTCCATCCCTTTATTGTTTACCCCTCGCCGTAGCCCAGAGACCCTCTCTCGCCAGGCTCTCAAACGAAATCCCACCGACGACGGGGGAGACTCCTCGATTCCACCTCCCATCCCCCCGTCCTCCCCCGGAAAATCAATTTGCTACCTAGCGCGACAGCCTTTGAGACCACTTGCAGAAAATTCCGCGGGGCATGGGAAAGAAGGCGGAAGCAGACGCTCCGAGCGTATGGGCCTTTGTCTCGCTCCTCCCTTTCTTCTTTTATCTGCTTTAGCTCGCTGAGTGGCTCGTGCCTGCGTTTTTCTCTGCCTCCATCTGCCTCCACCTCCCACCCCCCACTGGCAATGTCACCCCGCCTCTAGTCTGTCAAATTAAGTTACGAGAGCGAGATTTGGTTTACTAATTCAGTTCAAGTCGGAACTATTTTAATGAGATGCTACTTCAAGCTTCTCGTCGATTGCACTTTTTCCTTCATTCTCTGCTCGATTCTTTTACAGATATTTATAATCATATGATTTAGAATAATAACTCAGAGAATAATGGGTCGATTAAAAAAAAAGCTTGAAAACTTTGAACACTGCACCAGCAACCTAATTATAAAGGCACATGCTAAATAACTCAAATATTAATTACGCGCATATAATATGTATTGGTGAATATTTAATCTAAACGACCAAATATTGTGTATCTTTCGAAAATAATGGAGTAATAAAACATCATTTGTTAGCACAGTATTCGGGTTCGTTTATCATAATTTATGAACAAAACAGACGTCTTTAGATTGTATAATAAATGGGCACGATAAAATTGATAAATATAAACACTGAATTCTACGTTATCTTCATATGGAAGCGTTTTTACAATTATTATTTATATTTTTAAAATCAATTCTCAGAACACCTGTCTTAGATTGATCAAATAAGTGATTCCAATAAGATTGAGAAAGACATTATGAATTCTTGAATATATAACAGCTGTTTAATTTAATATTATCTTAATTTAATCGAAAGATTATGGATTGGAAAATCAAAATTCAATGGATCCTTTTTAATAGAGGCTGAATTCAAGTCAATGCAGTGGAATAACATATTTTTAACAATTTTTAACACTGCAGTTAATAAAAATCGATTAAGTAATTAATAGTTACTTATACATTTATTAACATATTTGATTATAAAACAATATTTGTGTAACATTTACAACGAAATTTAATGAAAAATTATCAAAATTAAGTTGATAGAATAAAAAACTCACAGGCACCTCAAGAAAAGGTGATTCGCAGATTTTTTAGTTGAATAGATCTGTTTAAAATTATTTATTATCTTTGTAATCGTTGTGTTTTATGAACTAAGTGCTTCATACATGATACGGTTAATTTTAGAACAAGCATTCTCACTAGTTCCTTGAATGAATACAATGTAGAAGTTAGAAGTCTTTTTAACTTTTTCGAAGTTTGAATGAAATTTCATTAATGATATCCTAGAACAATCTATAAATACGTAAATTCAAATCTACTTAGCATATAATGAAAAAATCCTTACGATTGCCTAAAATAATATATTGGTAATTATTGCCACATTATTAAACTATCATAAATATAGCAAATGTACTTCTTCGCCTTACCAAATAGAGTACAATAATCCGATCAAGCACTATGCAAATCATATAGCCTCCACAACTGTAGGTACTGCGATATTTTTAAAAGCTCGTATTATTTATTTACTTTATATAAAGCGCGGAAACTCAACAAGAGTAAATTTCCATCTCTGATGGCTATCTATGTTTAAACTTTGGCGAGATTTAATGATTTATTTAAAAATTAAAATAAAACATTCTAATTGAACGAGAATGTAAATCAATCAGACCGGGATACAAGCTGGACCCCTGTGACTAGTAGATCGTAACAACTCATTGTGTCGGCCACGTGTCTCTCGGTCCCGGGGGCAGTTGACACTTGATATACGGCTACACAGATTCGCTCAACTATGAATTAACTGTAACTTAGCCGCCGATGTAATTGATTAAAAAAGGACGGCTTTATCGCAGAGTAAATTATTCGCGAACGAAGCAGTGCTTTCGATTAATCAACTGTTAAAAAAATAAAATAAAATAAAGCGAAATAAAAAATTATACAGCAAGATTATATTATACGATATGACGTTTCCCCTTTAAGAGCTATACGTCACAAATTCTAAAGTATCTTCAAAGCCGAACTTTGTACAAGCACTCCTTGCTCCTCAATCTGAAGAACAAAAGTGAAGATCTACTTGAACTTCGAGTCTTTATATTTGTTCAAGATTTTTCAGTTTTGTTCCAAAGTTGCAGAGGAAATTTTTAAATGAAGTTTATTTCTCCCTTAATCAGAAGTAAATGAGCTGATGAAACTTTTCTACCTTATCGTAGAATGTACGACTTTAACGATACCCTGGGAGCCGTTGTTTGTATAAACATAAAATAGCCGAACAATCCTCGTAATGTGATGCTACTAAGCATTTTGCAAAAACAATGTTCTTCGATCGAACATTTAAAATGAAAGTTACACAATATTGCTGCAAAAACTATTTTCATTCAAAATTTTCTTTAATAATACAGTCTTATGTTTTATTCATGGGCAATCGAAACTTTTTTCAACAACCCCACAAAGAATCCTCTAAGCGTCGAGCTATCAGAACAGCTACTTTCATCGGCTCGGCTTCCACGGGTCTTCTTCTTGTTCCTTAATGGGATCCTCAATCTGAGGGAAGCGCCGTTAGAGAGCCCTTTCTCTAAATAATCGCCAACTAATGTCTTTGTCATGTCGGCTGTCGACAATTCGTTGCTCAGTCGGAAGAGAGCAAGAGAGAGAGAGAGAGGAAGCGTGTAAAAGCGAGATAGATGAAGAAAGAGACGTACGATCGGAAGAAAAGAGAAGAGAATAACGGCAGTAAAAAAGTAATGGTAAGGGATGAGCTATGAGGGGAAGACTACGCGCCATGGATAATGAGCATCGGGAATTTCGGAGCGAGTCGAATGCTCGCGGCGCGAGCGCAGCTACGGCGCTTCTTCTTCGTCACCGTCTTCTTCTTATTATTCAAATTTCCCGTCGTGTAATAAGCTAATTTTCCAAGACGCGCGCCATTAGAAATTAGGTTGTCAGAGCGCTCGCTCTCTCTCTCTCTCTCTCTCTCTCTCTCTCTCTCTCTCTCTCTTTCTTCCTCTCCTGCCCTCATTATGCTCTTTGGACAATTAAACGTTTCGCTTATAAATTCATTTTGCTCTTGCAATCCCTCTTTCCCACCGCATTATATACGCGTCTACGTACTGGATGCGACGACTACTGCTGTTATTCCGCGAGATTTCAATTTCGCCTCCCGACGTTTTTGCCAGTTTCATCGTAATTGCGGCGGAAAAAGGGGAGCGAGAAAAACCTGCTATGAATTATTAGTCCCTTTTTCGTATTAAATTATTGAGAATGAGCGAGGGGGACTTATTACTGTTTGCCAGGAAATTTATATATTTCTCTCAACGTTAGCGGATGAACCGTTAACGTTGAAGAAGTTAACGTTGATGAAGTTAAACCAGGCTCAATCATTATATGTAAATTATCACATCATTTATAAAGATTACTTTTGAAAACTCAGTTGAGGAAGAGATAAAGTAATATTTTCAATTTATTGATTATTAATTAACCATATATAAAAATTTTATTTATAGTACGATAAGATATTTACGAAAAAAAATCTAAAAGCTTTATAATGCTCAGTAATTCAAATTTACTACACAAAATAAATTTTATTCAGTTTCTCAACAATATAAGGAAACTTATAGAATTCTACGACTATCAATGATGATATTATTTTATTATAGAAAAGATTAGATCTTGAAACTTCTTTAACTTATACATAGTACATTATATTAGAGCTGATGCGAGTTGACTCATGTTAGTTTTGATACAACTTCTATTTGTATTAAATGTCTTTGGTATTTTTCGATATAATCGAAAAAGAGCAATATTCAACTGTTGTTCACTTTTATTGGGACGGTAAGTTGTGCAATTGTATAAAAGTGGAATTAGATGCTGCCTTTGCGGATCATTGTCTATCTATGATAGTAGAGAATTACTGGTTAAAGGAATTTAATGGAAACTGGCTAAACATATAGCCTTACTTCTAGTTTCGATGAAGCACCCCGGTCATCCGACAGACGTGGTTACTAAAGAAATTTTTGAAAAGTTTTATGACAAAAACTGTGCTGATTACAAAACAAAAATATGTGCAGTAATAAAGATTGAAAATAAATCAACACTTTTCATGATGAGATTGAAATAATTGTCGGTTCCATGAGATTGGTGATTATGCTTTTGGTCGATCATTAGTAGATATCCCTGTCAAATTCTTAGTAGAATTTGGGTTATAAATTAAGCGAAATACGCAGAATGTTTTCGCATCATCTGATCAAAGGAGATTTGAGCAAAAGCATGTTCAACCGAAAAATTGGCCGTTGTAAGACCATCATAATTATTTTTGCAGATTCGCTATTTAATCGACATTTTTTTTTGGCAGAACTTTGTTGGGTTTTTTACCATGGCGCTAAATGACTACATTCGGCATCAGCGGTTGTTTCGGTTCAATTCGGTCGAAAGTCGTGTCGGCCAAGTATTTTTCGGTGAAGTGATTATGCTATACACGAGATACGACGCGACAATTAAAAGAATGGATTTTTTCAAGCGAATCTGCTCCAAGGAATGCCTAGACAGTACTATCAGCCAGTAGAATCATGGTTACGTATTGTTGATATTCGAAGAAAACAAATGATCAGGAATTTTTCCAAAGAAAGCTGATGCAATAACGGAGAAATACTTCGTGTTCTACTGGACCGATTCGCTGGGCAATGGCAACGGATTCGGCCCCGTTTTGGCAAAGATAAAAGAGCCGTTTCACCACGACAATGCGCAAGTTCACTCGTTCGAAATGCCCCTGGCCAAATTGCATGAATTGCACCATATACTAATAGCGGGCGCTTTCGCTGGTACTCGCCTGCGTTGGCTCCCTGCGACTTCATTCGGTTCCCCCAACGCGAGGACGCGGGGCTCGCGGGAGAAAAAAATTCAGCTAAAACGAGGTTGTCGCTACCGAGGTAGGGGATAACTTTAATGAGCTTGGCAAATTATATTTCTTAAAGGGTTTACGAAAGAAAATTCATAACAAAAAAAATTTATGTTGAATACTTTCATCTTCATTGAAACCATGCGCATTTTTTTATTTATTCTCGTAAGTTAAGTTTGAATAATTTCAATGGTAGCAGAAATTAACAATGGTAATATTTGATAGTCAATTGTTATACTAATGACTTGGTGATCTCATTCTTATGATAATAGATTTCTGTGTTCAATACTTCCGAATTACAACGTTCAGTTTAATGTAATATGTTTACTATACCGAATGTATGGACGTCTGAAAATATAGGATTAAAAGACTCGGTGATAGAAAGAAATTTCAAAACGATTGATTATAGTGTTTACTAATATTGTTTCTTTATTATCAGAAAAATGACTTGTAAATGGCATGAGGAACTTGAGAGTCACAGATGTTTATGATCAAGTTTTAAACAATAGGAAAATGTAGATGGAATTCTACTGAAAAGTCTAATCATTTAATAATTCACTATTGGTAAATTTTCTTCTATGAACTTGGATAAACAAAAGTGTTTAAACTATGCACGATTGTTAAAGAAACATCTCATACGATGATGGAGTTTACGCATTCTGTTATCGCTACTAAATCGGCGATGTAGTGATTAAATTCTAGACAGGGTCATTATTAATTTTGTCTCTCATATGCTTAGATAGGCTGGAAAGTACTTTCTCGACAATAGATAAAAATGAACAAACTTCAATAAATACTACCAAAGCAACAAATTTGCCCCACGGCGTAACATGCTGAATTTTATATATTTCATCAAATCGATGGGATAAATAGTCTTTAAAACAATATGTACATTCAATTACGAAACAGCCGCAATATAATCTACTATATTCCGTTATTTTACAATCCATATACTGTGAAGGCCCTAGTTCTTCGTGTAAAGCGAATATCTACATTTAAGCGACCAACTGAAGGTGGGGAATGGGAGGGGAGGGGAAATAATTACTCGTTCCTTTACTGCATATTAGTCGTACTAACAAATAGCTCCACGTTAATCCGAACGTCGATATAATTCCAATTAATAGTCAGGAGACATCAGTCGCCAGTAGCGAACATCACCGGGCGGAGAGACAAAAAAAAACCCCGATGCCGTAACTGTCAGGGGCGGAGGAGGGGAGCTGGGGGTCGTCCACCCTCGGCGCCATGGATATATATATATATATATATATATATATATATATATATATATATAGTTCGTGATAAACGATCGCCCGACCAGGCGCGCGTGTATAGACTGATGCGTGCGGCAGCAGAGCCATACTCGGAGCAAACGACACGGCGGCGACGCGGCATGCGCGCCGCAAGGGAGAAAAATCGCGAGTAAATCTTTGTCCCTCGTTATATAACTCTGTCTTTGTGTTCCATCAGAGCGAGAGAGAGAGAGAGAGAGAGAGAGAGAGCGAGTGAGGGGCAGGGAGTGGGAGCAGACGCGACACAGTTGTGCCCTGATGCTGCTGCTGCGGTAAAGCACGAGGGCGCGGCGTGCAATGAGGGCGGGGGGGGGGCAATGGGCATGAAGTAGCGTCGCGCTTTACGCCCTCGGAGTTTTTTTTCTATTGATTCGTAAATGTCGCTGCTCCATATACGAATCGAGAGACTGCTAAGAGATTGCACGGACGGGTTGTTTATGGGTCGCGATTGATTTTCACCGATGGCTGCCGCTGTAAGGCAAGGGAATCGCCTACTTTATTCTATACACGCGTGGGATGAAGCAGAAATATTTTTCGTCGAGCTCCGTTTATGTATATATAGACTCTGTCGTTGGGCTAGTGTATGTATATAACTTGAAGATCCATATGGTTTTAAGAATAATATTAGGAAAACGTATTTATCTTAAATTTGATCATATATGATGAACAAGAATCGTGCAAATGATTTTCTTAATGATGAGAAAGTTTTTGAAAGAAATTGACAAAAATATAAAATCGATAATACTTTGGAAGATGTGATATGTGCGCATACGTTTGCAACATGCCTAGATATTTAAAAATAATTATAATTATAAATATACACTATATGTATCTTTTTTTGGTATTACCACGGATTGGAAATTATTATTAGCCTTTTAACGACATTCGCAAAATAATGTGATCCAAGAAGAAAATTTATCTTTACGATTTTCATTCGAATTTTCGAAAAACTGAACTTGAAAACTTGCAATTGTCAATACAGTTCACGCAATTGATTTTGGACAATATTATTTTAAATTCTAAATATATTTGAATTTTTAATCAAGTCCAATATCAAGACTATGGACGCACTATCACGTGAATCGAACATTTTCAAAATTCAATAGTCAGGAATACTCGCTACGGGAAGATCCGGCCATTTCTTCTTTTGCGAATGACTGGCTCGCACGCCTTATTCCATTTGCATTTGCCTTGAATTTTCGCTGATCGATGGTGTATTTTAATGGGGAGCGACGTGACCTGTTTCAAATCTAATTTATAGCTTCGTCCTTGCCCGATGAACTACCGGGGGTGAGCTTCGGTCGTTTTGCTTTGGCCGGTTTCTTTGATACTTGTCGAGAGATGTAACAAAGTTATATAACTTTGCTCGGATCCTAGATAAACGCAATTTGGGATCTTGATTACAGAAGGGTCAAAATTAAGTTTCGCTCGACGTGTTACACCTGAAAGTCTGAATTTTCAATTATTAACGGTTATTAATAAATAAGCGCATTGGTGCATAGCTGCAACAAGTGATGTTTCGTTTTATGAGAAACGCTATGAAAACTCAGAAACTCCTTCTTTGTTTTATTCTTCATCTAATCAGATATAAGTTTGATACAAGATTATTACAAATTTATTATTTACGCTTTTCGATTCAATTCAAAATATTCTGCCGTTCAATGTAAATAGAAATGTATATTTTCTATTTCTGCCTATATGTAATTATATAGAGAAACAATCGTATTTTTTATGTTAAATTAGATATATAGATCATATCCATTCCTACAGATCAAAAAATTTACTTATCAATTGCAATTTAGATTATATTGTCAATTCTCTAAATTGTTCAATTAATTTAAATTTAACTAATGATAATAAAACCTCAGTATGCATAATTTCAACGATTCAATCTGTAGATATGTGATACATAATAAGCTTAAAAAATTAATTCTAACAGAAGGAGATTCGAAACATTACGGAGATAAATTTTGAGATTAGAAAGTAGTAAATGTAAATTGTGATCATGTAAGTCTCTACAATTACCAAATACAATATTCCATAATTAAATTCCATTGAATAATGAATAATGCTCGATCGGCATGTTTATTTAAATTTATATTTAATCAAAAAATCATAGATGAATTCTGAATATCTATAATATTAATTCTGAAATCAGAGATGAATTCTTTATTGTCAAAACGAACCGCTGATATTTTGACCGTTAAAGACGATCTATTATAGCGTATATCGGATAAATTTAAGGGGATTTATCCGATTTTCACTTTATTAGGAAAGTCTTTCAAGTTTTCATTACATGTAAATGAAGTTATTATTATTAAGTGAAGTTATCAGAAAATGGAGCCTAGCTTCATCCTTAACGAAATTTAAAATCTGGAAGATATTATAGGGCGTCTACGGGTTGAGCTATGCACAATGGAACGTTTCAGCCGATAACTTCGAATATAGACGTAGAGTTGTTCCGAAAAATAAGATATCATTATGACCAATAATTCAAATATGAAAACGTAATTTTGGAGAACTTAGCTTCGCCATTTTCAATTTTTGATCCCAAATAAAAGCACGCAATTATCATTGATTTGTCGCACGTCCCGAATCATGCGGTGATCGCGAAATGTGGCAACACTGTCTTCCGCACGCTGAATAGACACGCGTTCAAAATAACACAGAAGGCAAATACTTGCATGGATTTATATCGTACTGATTAAATGATCGCAATAATAAAAGTATATTATATAAAACAAAATCCGAGTAAATTAGTCGTGCAACTATGTTGGCACTTGTATACAAGTCCATATAATAAAGTTTCTTTATGTGTGGCTATGCAGCGGTGCATGAAAATAATGTTTATATATATATATATATATATATATATATATATATATATATCCATACATACATGCGTACATACAATACACATTCAAGTAAATCGTTCGTGTTCATCTATAATGAACGAGAAACTTCATGTTCCAGAGAGTGCATAGTACACGCGCGTTATACATTTTGCTGGTTCGCTCGTGTATATATATATATATATATATATATATATATATATATATACATATATACTATGTATATATACAAAAAACCCTAGACGCAAGTTGTATTCGACAATCCAAACAAAATCCAGCTTTAATTAAAGGAACAAACGTGGCCGCTCAATGGCTCTTTCGCTCAGCGGGCGGACCTCGAGCTCGAAAGTTTCGACCCTCGCCACACGCTCGCGGAGCACGGACCGGCGCGGCCCACCGTTGATTACTCCCCGTTGTACTTATACCCGTCCGTTTTTTTTCTTCTTCCTCGTCTTCGACACAACCCGAGTAGCTAGCTAGCAAAGAGACAGAGAGAGAGGGAGAGAGGGAGAGAGTGAGGCGGGAGAAAAGGAAAAAGTGCCTAATGAAGGAACCCTCGCTCACCTCCACCTGCGAACAAACATCGAGAGAGTCTCGCAAGTTGGCCCATTACGCGTTCGTACAGCTGACGCTCGCGGTAGCTCGCACGCACAAAGAAGTAGAAGAAGAAGCAGAAAAAGAGTATGAATAAAAAGAAGATGAAGGAAAGACGTGTCCCTCTCAAATATTTCAAATCGGACACGAAGCCGATTTCAATTAAATCGATGAATGACGCCGCGGCCGCGACCAGGCCGTTCTTACGGCGATGCACGGCAGCGTTTGGGGAGAGGGGCGGATGGCCGGGCGAAAGGAGTAACGAGCCATTCGATCGGCCCGCTGTTGACGCACGCGGTGGTAACGCCACCCCGGGGAGATAATGGATCCATCGCTGATTCGCTCCCGGACGTGCGCGCGAGTAGCGGCGAACTCGTTAAACTCATATATATATGTGTGTGTGTGTGTGCGTGTGTGTGTGTAGGGCGGATGAGGGCTTCTTTACCTTCTCCGCTGTCGGAGGAAGGGAGTGAGCGGGAAAGAGAGGATGAGATGAGGCGCTGATTCATCGAAGAGGATCGGTCGAGAGTTAGTTTTCCTTCTCATATATATATATGTAGCCCATCCCGAACTCTTGAATTAAGGGAGAATTCCGACGTTGATTCGCCGCGGAGTAAAAGTTGTGCGCGGAGCGCAGGGTGGAAGTTGAGTGGGGTGGCGTGGGTGGAAGAGCTGTTTTTTCATTGACTTTCGAGAGAAGATTTCTTCGTGCAACTCTATATACTCTATGCGATCTCGGAGTGAATTTTTTTTTCGAGGATGCCATAAATTTCGATTTTCAGACGTGGGCACGATTTTGGAGCGCTTTTATATTTTGGAAGGGCAGAGGATGGGTCTTTAGTACAAATGTGTAAAGTTTGGCATAATTTGACCGACCCCATCGTAATTTTTCGATACTGTGGAAGTTAATATCTCGGTTTGCATTTGGTACATGTCAAAAATATCAAGGTAAAAGCTGGACTTTACTAAAATTTTCAGCAATGAAGACCATTCTTAACTTGAGGCGTGAAATTCTCGACAATATTTTGATCAAATTTTTAACAAATGAAACGCTGAAAGACAACAAATTGTTTTAAAAAATCTGTAAATAATCAATGAAAATTTTGAAAAGTTCATGATAATGTATAAACTTTATTGAGAATAGAAAAAAAACAAAGAAACGATATGTGATAAGCTTGCGAACACGATTTTTGTGTAGGCTTTCTAACGTTAGAAAAGATCGACATTTATATAGAGATCCTCGATTGACGAAATAAATAATAACTATCTCAAAAAAATTTCGATAAAATTAACAATCCTTAGATACAAATTTTATATATATTATAAAACGATGAGAACTTTTTTACAAATAATTGAAAACCGATAGCCAGCTTTTGATAGAAAATCTTGGGCGGCAGTTTGTCAAGTTTTCGATGATTTTGTTAATTCTGTCCTTTGACAGTCCTGCTTACAGGATAATTATCTGATATTCACAAGTGCATTTTAGATTTTATTGATTTTTATTTTATTTTTTTTTTTGTCACATTGTTATATTGATTGAGCCGTTATCGGGAGTTTGGACTACTGAAAGGAATCTCAATAATTATTTCCAGCTTTTTGAAACTTTGTCAAGGTTTCATGATAAGCATTCTATTATAAATGAATTATCGCATATCAAATCCAGACCATAAATATAAAAAAATAACTACCTTTAAGGATTCGCAATGTTGAGTTATAATTTTTAAAAACAAGCCAATCAAAATCCATCTCAAAATACAAATATATAATCCAATCGCAAATGTACGCGAACAAAATTTTCAACGAGCGCGTGCGACGAATTGCACGGCGGGACCGTTTTCATCACACACACACACACACACACACACACACACACACACACACAATATGTGCTATATGTAGGTAAATATAGCCCTATAAAAATCTGCTATACGCTCGAGAGCTGATTAAAAAGAGCCGTCTAAATATTTGCCAACCGAAATTCAATTTCGCTTCATTTCGACTAATGAACACGCGGGCATTGTTTTTCTGCGCGTGTATTTAATATACATACTCGTACATAGGCACGAAACCCGAAAAAGTTGATCCTCGAACGTGTTAAAATGCGGCGAATTCCGCGAAATTATATAGAGGTTTTAATAAAATTCTCGGAGCGTGAAAGTGGAAGATATTTTTTTCCCCCAGAGCAGGAAAGGGTCAAAGCCAGTACGGTTGAATAGCACGCGCGGATGAAGTATAATCAGGGACGGGTGAAATTAAATATATTCTGTATTCAAGCGAACTTTTCCGTTGTTTTTTTTTTGTTCTTTTTTAATTGAATGAAGATGATCTTCTCCTTTTTTTTCTTTTTGGCTAACTACTTGTACAAAATCGAGACGGCGAAAAATCGTACGCCTGAAAATGACGCGTTGGAATAGCGCGCGGGAAACTTTTCAAGCGGATTTTCAGAGATGAGAAAATTCCAGGCGCCGCTCTCGCGCGCGGAAAGGCGAGCCGAATCCGCTGTAAATGTGAAAAAGTCAATTCGGAAATGTGTTCGTGAGCGCGCAGTGCGTTTCGTACTTGGGTATCTCGGAAAAAGGGCAAATGAGTTTAAATATTAAATTATATATTTCGAAGCCAGTTCTCCAGTTCTCGCCCAGCTTTTCCATATCTATGTGTTTCCTCAACTCCTCTCTCTCTCTCTCTCTCTCTCTCTCTCTCTCTCTCTCTCTCTCTCTCTCTTTCTCTCTCTCTCTCTCTCTCTCTCTCTCTCTTTCTTCTCTCTCTCTCTCTCTCTGACTCGATATAATATATATATATATATATATATATATATATATATATATATATTTCTGTATGTATAACTGCTGATGGGTCGTGGCACGCTTCGATAAATTCCATAATTTTCTGTAAAACAAAATTAATTTTAGTTATTTAAAAATTATTTTTTCATAAGATTTTTTTTTCTTTGTTATTATAATTCTTCCTTATCGGAAAATTTAATAGCATTTTTTTTTATTTAAATCTTAATATGCGTGTACAATATTTAAGAGTTATTTTGAAAAATTACTATGGTAAGGTAGTAAATTAAAGAATTTCGGAAAATTGTAACACATATTCAAGATACTCATGAAAAGAAGTGAAAATACCTTGCTGATAATATTTGATGCGATAATAATAATACTAATCGTATGTTAATCGTGTGAGAAAATCTTGAACGATCTCATTCCCTCAGCTTTATCTACTCAACAACAGGTCTTGGTGCTGGTACTGGTCCTCAATATTTTCAGTTCCCTCGATATTATCAGGATGGCGATATTCGTCTACAATTAGTAATCCACATTGATCATTTCGATTCTCTCGTAAACTTTTGCAAATTTAAGAAATTTTCAGTGACTTTTCAGTGAAATTTTCAGTAAGAAATTTTCAATGTTAATTATGCAGACTTTTTAGATAAGGAGAATTTTATGTCCTATATTACTTCATTCGCTGATTCGCGTCAAGGATATCTCTGGATAAATATCTAGATCCATACTGGATTTACATATAAAAAAGCATTGACATCCACTTGTATATGAAAATCTCTGTATTCATAAAGAACTATAAGAATGTTCAAACGAAATACTGAATTTATTATCAAAGAAAAGCCATCGTGGATTTAAATTTAGTGCCCGACGCAATTATTACGCCAACCGCAATGGTTCGATTATTCTATCTGTAAACTAATCACAATTTGATAAATCTATATAGTAATAAAATTAAGACTAATATTCTTCATAAAAAAATTATCTCTTCTGTTAATATCGAGATTTCCAGCTTCGAAGAGGATCTTTTATCAAGGCTAACGGTAAATTCGGTGTTAAAGTAAAACTAATTCATTATAATAAAAATTAATTGGTAAGAACAATAATTATAAATTGATTATTCTTCGAACAACAATGAAATGAAGCTAGTTGATAAACCCACAGCAATGATAATCGCGAAAGGGTTAAAAGAATTGTTGTGCCTATTGTAAACTGAACGTGCGCTATTTTATTACCGACTATGCCACGCATGCTTCGAGGATAGGCTGCGTTATTGTCAGCTGGATTTCTGCTGATTTTAATCGCGTAATCACTGATAGCATCTACCGTATTTATTGATAGAGTATTTATAATTATCTTATGTATCACTGTTACTTTATCTCCAGGAGCTCATTGCCACAGATAGCCGCTTCTTTCCAATGTCGAATAAATTGATCTTCAGCTATTTCTTGAATTTGATATTTTCCTTTTTCCTTGTATTTGATAACATATTCTATATATATCTTTCTGCATAATAGTATGGAAAATAATTCTCTTGAGAGATTCAAATGCTTATCAAACAAAAAAGAAATCAGTCCAATATAATAACTTGTAAATTATATCAATATTAAAATCACAATATACAATAATGAAACTTCCTGCTCAATATATAGCTTGAATATTTCTATAATAATTGAAAAATATCTGGCATAGATTGCGTTCCAGGCACGCATAACGAAGCATATATATATATAGCGAAATTCTAATAAAACTGACATTTCCAACAAAATTAAAACGAGGAAAACCAGAAAAATAATAAAAAGGAGAAAAAAATGAACGACTGAAAGCATTTGCTCATATCCCGGAGCGAAATGCGTTTTTATTAGTCTTTCTTTTAGATTTTCCCGATTGCCCTCGCGGTGCACCCGTGTGAAATGTGTATACAGATTGTTTTACTCATGGATTTGGAAGCCTGTGCCGTTTATACGTAAAGTGTGCATTTACGCTGTCGTGCGTGGACACGCGGCGTAAATTTTTTTTTCACGGGTGACGTATATCTAATTCTAAGTTAATCGACAGCAAAATTTGTTTGAGCATTACGTTAAAAAAACGGTTTATTCGTTAGCTAATTGGCCTTTTAAAAAAAAAAATTGTCATTGGATGAATTCTATTTTTGCACGCATTTTCAAGGTTATCTTGACCCGTCATATTAGGATATACATAGGATTTATCTTTGTAGATCCATTACTACATGTAATACAGATTATTACTTATAGATCTTTTAAGATCTACAAGAAGTGAATTTTACGAAAACCGTAAAATTGCCAGTGCTGGAAATTTTTGAAAATTCCCAAAACAGTCACGATTTCTGCCTATATATATATATATGAACTCAATCTGTGGCGATTAAATTCTGAAATAATGTTGCACGTGAAATATTCATCTCTCGTCCACCAGGCCATTAAAGGATCTTCGAGGAATAGATTTACTTCCTTTATTTCTATTAGAACATTGTAAAAATAATTTATACGTATAATGCGATTTCAAAGATTGTAAAAAAGATGTATTTGTAGTTTTCAGTATCGTGAAGATTGAAGACAATTGAAATTCATCATATTCTAGATTAGCATTCCCTCAATATGACAATGCGTCTACGAATTAAATGTTTCTCGAATTTTTGTTATCGTAATTTATCTTATAAAATTATATTTTATTCTATTATCCAAAAAAACTTGTCATTTAATAATTTTGATCATGAATTATTTACCAATGAATTTAAACAAAAGAAGTGAAATTTGTCACTCTGTTCTGTAAACGATTTTAATCACGAATAATTTTATCACTAATTAAAAAATGCGATACCAGGAAAAGAAAGAAAAAAATGGCTCCCAATATAGCTGGTATGCTTTTGTATTTCTCTATTAGTAGGTATATATATATATATATATATATATATATATATATATATATATATATATAGATGCTTCCATAGAAACAAATATTTTTCCACCGAAGGACTTTCTAATAAAAGTATAAAAAAACGCACAAAGAAGCTCGTCTCCTTCTTCTTCGTAACCAACAGGCTCTTTCCCATCTCTCCGGAACAATCATTTTGCCCGCCGCGTAGTGATCTCCTCTGCTTCAGAATATAGCCGACCGAATATATATATATATATATATATATATATATATATATATATATATTTCTGACATCGGTCCGAATGCTCCACAGCGATCAGTGCGCGCGAGCGCGACATTTCGCCGCGCATCCGGCCAGCAGTTACGTGCTCCGGGGGTAGTAAAAGTCTCCCTCCCCCGCCACGCGCGCCGATCTAACGGCCGGCGCCGATGCGTCTCTCCTTCTCGCCCCCCCCCCTAAAAAGGCGCGCGAGTCCGCGTGCTCCGCAGTTTTACGAGGGGGTTGAAGATAGGGCCGAGGGCAGATCCAACGATTATTGCAATTGTTCGTACGTACATCCTAGACGAGCTGCCAAATCTCTGTGCCCCTTCCCCCTCCTCTCTCTCTCACTCTCTCTGTCTCCGCTCTGTTTATTTTGATAGCATTGTGCCCTTTCATTTTCACTGAGACTCGGAGCGCAGTTTTCTCGAAGTTTACCACGGATTTCCAAGCTGTTTTGGCAGGGAGCAGGGGGTAGGTCGTCGAAAAATGGAGAGAATTCAGTCCTCGCAGGAGTTAGGAGATGAAGATGACAAGTACCGTTGAATTTTTTACTGAAACTCTTGCTTTATGTTTTATATAATAAGATATCTAGATGTGCTGGGAAATTTCCTTCCATTTTGCAGCAATATTTTCTATGGAAGAAACTGTTAATTGGATCTTTTATTTTTATAATGAGAAATTTACTCGCATAAGATTTCTTTTTCTTCTTTTTCAAATATATATATATATATATATATATATATATATATATATATATATAGTATTCCATGAGAACTTACCAACGAAACGACTTCGCACTTTTGCGGCTTGTCAAAATGGCGTTTCTCCTCTTCGAGACCCAAAAGAAGTTTTTTTTTTTAAATTAATCAGAAATTCTCTGCGAGAGTTTCACTCACGAGTGTCGTTCGATAAATTGTAAATAAACCTTATTTTCGTGGGTGTGAACGTGGCTGGTGGGTGTGTATACATATAAGGGAAAATATCCAGATGGCGTCAGACCTGAAATTAATGCCTCACATATTTTCCTCGCTTACTTTCGCGTTTTATTCTATGGATTCGCATAAGCCTTTTGTCATTCGAATCTATATAGAAAATAGGATTTTATTTATATCGTTAAAATAACGCTATAGAAACGTCGATTTTACGACAATTCCCATTCATTGGGTTATTTATTAAAAGCTTATCCGATACAGATAAATCATATCCTTATATATTTATCAATATAATAATTTATTCGTTTATTTATTAAAAAAAAATTTACGAAGAAATTGTGCTTCAACATTTATGATGAAAATTGTAAATACCAACCGACGTACGTGACTGCGACACACGCGAGGTGAAATAAAACGAAATTTAATTAAATCATAAATTTTACATATCAACGGATTCGTTACATTAAAAATTTTCACACGTCAAATACGAAATCTATAACAAGTAGAGGGGGAATTATTACGTATATAAATAATACATAAAATAAATTATGAAGAGCAGCCCATTAGTATTAAATTTTTTAATTTCACTTTAATAATCTTATCGTTGATAGCTTTACTGACTATGGGCTTGCATATTATAATTAATTGACATAATAACTAAGATTTCAATTTACTTGATGCAGATTTTCATATTATGGATGCCCTAATTACAGAAATAAAAATGTCAATTAATAAGCATAATTGGTTATGGTCACTTTTGTAACATTATAAAATATGAAGAACTGATTTAATAAGAACGACTGTTTATAATAAATTTATCACAAACTAAAGAATTACGATGAAGGATTGTTAAATAAAAATTCATCGCTTATTGATTCATTTTTATTATTATAGGAAACATCGTTTAGTTATCATATCGTAGTTAATCTTTTGCTTCACTAACGAGTACAAAAAACGTATATTACGTATAGTTTTTTAGGAAATTGTTCAGCAGAGATTAATTGTAAGTAAATATTCTCAGAGTGTGAGAAATGGAAGGCTAAAATTGTAAGATACGGCAGCGGGTGAACAATAATTTTCGATGTTTTTTATACAACCACTTGCATAATACAATATGATTTCATAAAAACAATACGATTTATGATATTTTTATGCAATCGACATTTAATGCACTGTTAGTTCCAGACAGGCCACTCGTAGTAGATCCACTATTAATACCTAATGAATATCAAACAAAAATATTCAAAAAAATTAATTTATAAAATCATCAATTGTAGTAATGTAATTATTAGCAGAAAAAATTACTTTGCTTTATGATTACATTGACAGGAATAATACGTGATGTATCTGATCATGTGTCAAGATGTATATGTCAAATAATTTTTTAATATTGTATTTATACAGAAAGACCAAAAAAAAAGTAACAGTGTAAAAAAGAAGTATAAAAATACAGAAAATAGAATTCGAATATAGCTTTAGTTTTTGTCGTATTACACGCACACATCCACCCACCCACACACAGATACACATACACACATTGGTTCTTATAATGCTCTAACTTTAAAGTGCTCCCTAAAAACGATAGATTTATTAAAATGATCCATTAATCCGAGCTACCTCGTAAATTTTCACCTTTATATATAACCAACTCAGCTGCAGCTGTTTCCGATTGTAAAATAAAATAAAATAAAATAAAATAAAAGAAGCAAAAAGAAAACAGAGAGAACTCGTAAAGCGTCAGATTCATAACGGACGCCTCGCGCTGTGAAAACGATCGTCACTTCTATTTTTGTTTTTTGTTTTTTGTTTTTTTTTTGTATTCTGCGAAAAACGCCATATTTATACAATAAGATCTATGAGGACTCTTCTATTCGCTTTTCGGCTTTCATCGATGGTCGCGAAGAGAAATGACTGTATGATGAATCAAAATGGTGGAAAACACAAACTGTCGCGCATGGAATGCTTCTATACACAATACGCCACCATCACCCCCTCTACCCGAAAATTAAGAAGGAAGTTCCAATATAAAACTTTGTGATTGATATTTCATTGATAGATATTTCATTATGTCGTTCAGCAATACAATGAATTATTTATGAATTTTACTCAATAACTAAGTATAATAATTTTACTTAACGACTATTATAATAATATTAGTTAGATAATTAAATTAATTTATTTGGACAGTAGATATAGATATATAAAGTAAAATGAAATTAAATTGTTATGATTTTATAAACACTTTTAGCCAAAATTATTTATATTATTTATGAATGACAATGTTCTCAGAGCCAACGTCGATTTTCGAGTAAATTATATGCGAATAAATGTTTTAAATCAAGAGAGATTCGACTGGTCGCGAAGACAGGATACCGGTAAGGAGTTCGAAAGATACTGCCACGAGAAAGAGGAACAGAGTAACAGGGTTTGGGGGTTCAGTCCTTTTCGGCGCGATATTATGCCGCCACGTCGCTTCTGGTGCGGTTATCTACGCCCGATGGCGAGTGTAGACGACACCGGGCAGACTCGCACGTGCGCGCGCGGTATTCGATACCTTGTATTCCCGCCCGGTCGCCGACCCGTTACTCGTTGCTTATATATAGACGATCTCATCGGGCGTGTCTCGCAGTATCTTTATCTACTGTTTGAATTGCCCGCCAAGCATCCGGGATCCTCGGCGTATCGCTCTGGATGGCACTGCTCCGCGACGACGGGCTGCGAAAGCTCTCTCTCTCTCTCTCTCTCTCTCTCTCTCTCTCTCTCTCTCTCTCTCTCTCTCTCTCTCCTCTCTCACCTCGTGGGAATAGCCAAGGAGGTAAACATGTTTGTGCGCGGAAACATAGAATCAAGGGACTTTTGCGCGCGCGCGCGTGTGTGTATGTGAATCTCGCAATCCAGAATAAGTTGGTAGATTTGTGTATACTGAAAGCCACTGAAACGTTTTTGAAAAGATTTATTTTTCTTAACGAAACACTTATTATATAGTTTAAAATAAAAAATTTTTTGATAAATCCTATGCTGTTTTTTTATGTCAGCAATTTTTACCTCATTTCAAAATTATAGTGCTCACGTAATTTTTGTAATTTCATCGCAAGGTAGAAGATTATATTTGTTAAGCAAAACGAGAATTTACAATGAGCATATGGAATAATCGTAAATTTGTATCGTAAATCAAAAATTGAAAATATGATGATTTACGTTCTTTTGACAATGAATTTTTCATTTTGTGCATTATGGACAGGCATAATCTCGAATCAGTTACTGTCTTGTAACTGTTTCTCTAGAAATGTATTTAGCTATTTTTAGCTAGCATTTAGTAGTGTTAGTTCTTACTACTGGTCAGAAGCATAAATAAATTTATGATAATTATTAATTGACTTGATTGTGATTACAAGACTTAACATTTCGGTATTAGCGTAGCGGCGTCATTTGTAAGTTATAGAAATAACGCGGTGAGCTATCTCGAATAAGATTTTCTGAATAAAAATCATCTGGACATCTAAAAATTATGATAGAGAGAACCTTTATGGTACCGTTCTTCATAAAAAATTGACAGCTCCTAAATTCAGATGCCATGTTAGTACTTCAATCGATAATACCTCAGATTGCACATTGGCAATTCTGATAACTGTGGCATGTTCATAAAAAATAAAAAGTTTTTTTAGGGTACTTCTTATGCATCTTTGCAATTACAGCGTCTCCTTGCAAGAAGGTATAACTAAATATTTATCTAAATGTACTGGTTTTTTTTTCAATCTATTTTGGATAGCTGAGTAGAATAAACACTACGTTCTACGGCTATCTAAAAGAGTCTTATCTATCTCAAAGAAATTGTATAAAATACTCATTGAATTTAAAAATTAATTTGGTCCATTAAGTGAGAGCAACGATCTATTATTTTTATTAGCATTTATTCAAATGATGGGAAGATGAATAAAAGAATTCCCTCGCTATAGGAAAATAGTCAATATAAGGACTTGTACTGAAATATATTTTCATACTCATGCACTCTTATACATATATGGCTTTGACCGCATCTTACCAACATTTTCGTAGAAAAATATCATACCTGTTTGCGTTAATTCTTAGTAAGACTAAAACAAATAGTCTTCTTCAGCGCCTCGAAGTTACTGTAAATTCACTTTCGCGTTTCGTGCATTCCCATTGAGGGGCAAAAATCCGTCGTTTGTTTTTCTACCTTTCCTCCCCAATTCAGCTCCATTCTACAAATTTTAACGCAGTCTCGAACTGCGCATATAATAATAACGGCGTAGAAAACTTTTGCGACTGAAATCGCAACGAACGTTATGCCGTTACGCTATCGCGCGATTTATGGGAAAATATAGTTTGATGTTAAATGTCAGCTATAATAAGTAACGGTTGATTATATCTGCGGAGGCACGCGAGCAGCTCGGCTTCGCGCTTTTCACTTTATCTTATGGCTGCAGAAGCTATATATGGTTATAGTTTTAGTTTATTAAGTTATACGCGAAATAGCTTTGCCGGGAGCCCGTATGTGTGCGCGCGCGCGCGCGTGTGCGTACGTATGTACATGAACTTACAGATTTGTGGCCAAGCAATACTGCTTACACGTGCACCGTTATGAAATCGAAATGACAACGCTCGGATAATCCCGGTGACAATAGCTATGTAAAATAACTCCTATGTTATGGGATACGTGGTTTCGGTCATTCGATTGAAGTTTCCTATATTGAATACGTCAATCGTATAAACAGTTTGATACAGCTGTATAGCGTCAGGGAAGATGGGGTAAGGAGGGCACTCGAAAATTAAAA
The DNA here is from genome assembly GCA_018907035.1 of Sycobia sp. Sy_11. Classification (NCBI taxonomy): domain Eukaryota; kingdom Metazoa; phylum Arthropoda; class Insecta; order Hymenoptera; family Epichrysomallidae; genus Sycobia; species Sycobia sp. Sy_11. The sequence goes on from JACCIC010000029.1 coordinate 3,420,730, forward strand.
TAAGCCTCGTCACTTCAATTTGGAGTTTTTCGATATTGATTATTTTTTAACGAAAATCAAAACCTGATATTATAGGCCGATTGTCTTTTTGAGGAAAAACGACTAATTAAAAATTAATATTATTAAATGCACTGTAAAGCCTCCAAAAATCTCAAGAAATTACCGTTTTTTCCGTCCGCGATGTACGATGATCATTGGAAATAAGAAAATAATTCAGTATTTATACTGTGAGATATAAAAATTACCCGTGTTTGAATGAATTCTACACAAACAGTCATACTGAATAATAAATACAATTGTAATTTTGAAAGATTATCATTGAAGATGGCCGCAAGATGTTTATATAACTTCTTAGTATTTTTATGTAAAAATTATTTATTGACTATTTTTGACGAAGACTCGATTGTTTATAGAAATAATTATATAGACTTAAAGGAGATGCCAGTGCATAAAATGCCCACCATTCGCGACTATCAGATCTCTTTTTCTTTAATTTTCTAGGACTTTATTTAAAGCTGCATAGTACGTTGAATAAAACTGCTTATGACAATTGATAACTTAAATTTCAAAAAATATACAAATTCGAAGTTATTAGCTGTGACTGTCTTTGCTCCGATGAACGGAAAAAGTTTTGCTTTCTGATAAAAATATATTTATCAATATTACTGTAAAGTTTTACATTGAAAAATCGAAGCGGTTACAGCAAATTCTTAATATTTATTGACTATTAAAATAAAGTAAATAAATAAAAACCGATCGTTAATACGCCTTTAAAGATTAAGCACAATGTGTCTGTTAAGTTGCAAATAAGATAAGAAAGTAAAAAAACCTGTCTTCATTCGATAAAATTATTCAATTTTACAATTACAGACTTTCGCCTGTTTGCATAAGCTCAATTTATAAATTCGATTATCTTATTCGCATTATATTGCATCATTTATATGAAATGAAAGATATTCAGAGAGAAGTCATGAAGATTAAATATGCACTGAAGGAAAATTAAATGCACTCTCATTTATATACACCTGTGTTAAGAACGAGGAGAAAATCATAGTGCCAGGCTAAATTATAAGAATATGCCACGAGCAGTTAAGTGTCCGTAAGCCGAGCATTATTTTTCGAATCGAGAACGGCAAATAAACATGTAGATGATACATAATAATTTGATTATCACTATAATCTCGCGCTCAATCGCTCCAAAAACATTTCTCATATTTTTCTAGATTATTACAATTACTTTTTCAGCGTTTTTTACCGACCTACCCTCCCACCTCTAAATACGATCTCCGGCTAGATAGAAATTTTACCCACCGCTCTCCCAGGTTCTCGCTGTATTTTGACGGTATTCGCTCTATATTTAGGAATTCTTTAGAAATATGTTGATGTTATGGTTTTAAGCATTATCATTATATTTCACATTACTATGCGTAATTTATGAAAATCTCTGTATTTGTCTCTAGCCAGATATATTTCAAGTTTCCAATATTATTTCCTTCTATCTTTGAAAATTTCTCCTGTCTTAATCTTTGTAATCATTTACCTATATTGTACGTTTTGATTTATTTTTTTTGCCTTACTTTTTCCACGAAATGTTCATACTGAACTTCAACAAGTCAACGCAGCTTTATACTTAACAAAACCTTGTATACGATAAATAAAATTTTATTTAAAACTTTTATTTCGTCAACAAGTAAATAAAATAATTTAATTTTATAGAAAAGTACAAAAAGCAGAAGCCTTTCAAAGTACGGATTTATTTAGATGCAATTTCAATCTGCAGCGAAAAATCTGGAAAAAATTTTAAATCTTTAAGCGAAATTTTAAATCTACTGAATAACTTTAATCGCATAATAGCATATTAATGTGAAAGCTTACTGAAATCACTTGGTATGAGCAATGGAGCCGATAAAAGTTCATCCGAAATTGATGTAATTTACCGGCGGAAATGCTCTGCTGCTTCGTACATTTTTCTCGTTTTCTCGCTCGCTACTTTATATTTTTCTTACGTGCTCTCGGGCGCAGTCGCTTCCTCTCTTTCACTCTTTTTTCTTGCCCATCTTCTTCCTGTACTTCGAGCCTTTCAGCGCAGAAATTCGCATTAGCGCGAATGAGAGCCGGCGAGTGAGTTTTACACACGTATAAAGAGCTACCAGCCAAAACGATTTTAAAAATAAATAACAGATGGCAAAAATATCGAGATCGAGGAGAAACTTGTATTTTTTTTCAATCTAAATTAGGGATTCTCGTGATGGCTCCGATCATTATTTTCCGACTTTCTTTCATTTTCTCTCTCCCATTTTCAATATCCAGTTCATTTTACGAATAATCATCCAGTTCATTACCAATAGCCTAAAAATATAAGTTAAATAAATATGAGCGTTTTTGTATTGTTTTGCTCTATTTATTGTTTGAGCTATTGCGACAGTTTATTTTTAACTCGATTTCACTAACGAATTGTTATGCATGATATAATTGTAATGTACAATAAAATTAGACGCGACAATAATAACGATTCTGCCACGTTGAATAAAAACATTATAATTTAAATTATTATTCTCTTCTCCAGTATTCTTCGAATAATACCTTCACGAATTTTCTTCATGAATCACACTAAATTATAAATACATGCAAAAGTAACATTGAGTTTCGTATTTTTGTTTATCTGAGTTTATTGAAAAATGTGCGATTGGATCACATTTGGATTAAGGCAGTATTATAAATTATATTTTATTTATTTATTTATTGAAATTCTTTTATACTTTTCTGAAATTTACAATGTATTATCTATAATTCTATACGATGCAAATTTCTTAAAAATAACTGATAATATTGTCAACATATACAAACTTGTGTGACTAAGTCGGCATTACATAAGATGTAGCACTTTATAATTAATTAAAATTTTTTAAAGAAATCTTATTATGTCAATTGTAAGAAACTTAATAAATATTTTTATCGGTCTTACAGTCTTTATAATATAATATATTAGCTAAAATAATGACACTAAGACTGTCCTTGTTTATGTTCACCCCCGTAAAATCTGAAATAAAACTTATTACTAAAAATAAATTAGATTAAAAATACAAAATAATAATGAAATGAAATTAATAATAACATAAAAATAAAATAAAAATAAAAATAATAAATGTAATATTCTATATTAGTAAATAATCCTTTACTAACATAGAATATTACTGTTATTATTGTTATTTATTTAATATTATTTTATTTTTATTTTTATTTTTATTTTTATGTTATTATTAATTTAATTTTATTCTTATTTTTAATTTTTAATATAATTTATTGTAATAATAAGTTTTATTTCAGATTTTACGGGGGTGAACATAAACAAGGACAGTCTTAGTGTCATTATTTTAGCTAATATATTATATTATAAAGACTGTAAGACCGATAAAAATATTTATTAAGTTTCTTAAAAGAGTTATAAAAGAATTGTTTTTGTGTAAATAGTTAGACGAGTAAACATTGGAAAATATTGGACACGAGAAAATATTGAAAGAATATACTGAAAAACGAAAAAGCAGAAATTACAGGAATCACATTTTAAAATTTACAAAAAAACATTGCTAAGGTTATCAAAATTTGTACAATTGAGCTACACAATTAATCATCGTGTAACATAATTAATCTTTGTCTTGATAGCCAAATATTGGCTTTTGTATAAATTATAAATTTTTGAACCGATAGTTTCAGACAAAAATTTATTTCAATCTCCTTGAACTGATCTTGAGAACTTTCATTAATATAATATAACTGCTCGCTGCTCGGTCTAGAATTGGCCATGAATTATCTAATTCATAATATAATGTAATCTATTGATTACCGAGAAAAACACCATGGCACATTAAGCTTCGTCGAAGTTCGCTTGCAAACCTTTTTGAAAATAAGGTACAATATCATTACAGAAAGATACAACCAGACGCATACTTTACCATGTATTGGCCCCTAAAAAATTGTCAATAATAAATTAATTTTTAGGCTCTAAATAAAAGTTGCATATTTTTTGTTAGTTATTCGCTGATAATCCTCTGAATAAAATAATTTAGTAATTATTCTTTTTTTTAAATATTCTTTTCATCTATGTTTCGACCCATGCTATTTCTACAGAGTCGCATGGATCTTTGATGATCGTGACGCCATATTCACGTTGAGCAGCTAAACGACCATTCATAATCTTAGTCGTCATTTTAGTATTTTAGTAGTTGAAGCAGTCTTAAAATTCTCAGCTTTCATTAATTACTTTAATAAATGTATTACAACATTCATGTAAAAATATATCTATCTATCTATCTATCTATATATATATATATATATATATGATAGTTATTATCCACAATTTTTGAACAAAGTGATCAACTCTATGTAATGTTTTTTTATTACACGAAGCACCCAGGTGCTTATTTTTTATATAAAAAAATACTTTTGCAGAATGTTTTAATTAAAAGAATTTGACAAGTAAATTATACGAAAATTAACATCAACATCTCTCATTTACCATATAGTACTCGGAAAACAATCTAATTAATGGCTTCCAGTTAAAATGTACTATTACGGCCCCTTCATCTAAAATAGGTTATTCAATATTTTTCCACGTTTCTTCTGAGGTCGACAAATTTGTTTTTGTCTGGGGCTTTTCCAGAAATTTTTTGTTGTCATTCGAAATATATGCGTATTTAATAATATTGTTCTTAATCAGATCGGTGATTGACGAGTTTAATATTTTTCGTTATTTTTTCTAATATCTTAGTTAGAATATGGATAATAGAATATTTAATTGATAATTAGTATTCTATACTGATTAATTAATATTCGTGTAAGGTCGGCGCAAAAATTAAAATTTATGATTACATTAGATTTTTCAAGCATTATAGCCAAAAAGTACAAATGTTCTTTTTGCCACACTCGAGATTGTGTACCCTCGACATTTTTTTTCATACATAAAACATAAACATCATCTTAAAGTTCTTACTCTTTGAAATGTCGTTGAGCTTGTTGAAATCACATATTTTTTGAGGATATATCACATAATTAAACTTTTTATAAAATTTTACTCTTCTGGATGATATATTTTCTTTGTTTATAGTTTATATATGATTTGAATGAACATTATGACAAAATTCGTAATACCATAGTCAATATAGTTATAACTTATTAATTTTATACGCATTAGCGTATAATCGGAACGCGGGATCCTTGACATTATTTTCTGAATCCGCTTACAAGCAGGCTAGTGACGATTATCAGGCCCCAATAATAATAATAGAAATTATACTTAGTTACTACCAGTGTCAATGAGGAAAGTAAAAAAACATTAAGAATCGAAAAGCATATAATTATATATAAGAAGCCTTTGCCTAGATCTTTGCACCATTGTCAAATAGTCTTCGGCATAGCTAGTCCAAGCTTGTTCATTGAAAAATTATATCAGGTTTGCATTTTGACATATTTCTCATTTCTACTCTTGAACGCACATCCCAGGATAATTTTATATTACGGTAGATACTATTATCATTCGACAATGCAATTAACTCGTTTAGCACCTTTCCTATCGAGCGTTATAAAAGTCCATTACTACTAAATGCTGAATTCAAATACAAAACAAAACTATTAAACATCCAATTATATTACCAAAGTTGCATGACATGAATATCAGTATATAATTCAAGGCAAGGAATACTTGAAAAGATTCCTTTTTTAATAATAATGTTATTCAAACACAAGGATCCAAATTCAACTGCAAATAATTTAAAATTGATTCAATAAATCCTAAGCTAATATATAATAAATTTATTATAACAATCAGAAAAAAATCCCCGGTCAAGCGAAAAAAGAAATATTTTACAATAATTACACATTATTTGTTTTTCAATTACACCTTCTGTACTTGCTAGTTTAATTTAATAACTTCAGCAATATGTTAAAGTATAATTTATAATTAATAATGTAATAAAGTATAAAGTATAATATTCAATTGAATTGTACTTCTGTCGACTGCCCATATACAAATTAATAAATATTTTTTTTTTTTTTACTGTAAGACCAATAAAAAAATATTTATTAAAAATATGCTTCGTTTATTTCATAAATAGTTTTCAATGATATTTATACATTTAATAGATGGAAAACTTCTCAAATGAATTTTCTCATAAATTATAAGCAAACCGTAACAATGAATTGAAATTCAAATTGAGTGGAATCCAGTTTCTAATATATTTTCTAGCTTTCTTAAACATATCTGTTAAAATATCTTCATAAATTTGTATTGAATGCTTGGTATAATTGAATAAATTTTTGTTTAAGGAATCAAAATCGCGTCTCAATTCAAAATGAAGGCTGTATTTCTATCTATTTTCCTAATTACACTCGTTCTTCTTGAAATTAATATGGGTACTGCAATGGATATGGATGGTCCAGTCAGACCTCTCTACTGTCCAGCTAAAACTTATAAGAACAAAATGTGCAATCCACAGTCGGCAGCGGACATGACAGCTTGTGCAACAGCCTGCAGTAATGAGATGATGGGTAATCCTCAATGTACAAGTAAAGTGTGTAAATGTTTAACTTATCAAGTTAAATGCTGATATATAGTATGGAAACTGCGAAGATCTTACACTAACATAGTTACAATAGATTTTATATTGAAATTAGTGAATATTTTTCAAGGATGTATCAATAGTAAAAACGTATTATGAAATGTACGAAGTAATAAAAATCATTATATAACATTTTTTATGGCTTAATTAATTAGGTTGTATCTTATTTATATAAGCTGAAATATATATAATAAATACATCAAATTATTTAGTCATAAGGATGAGGAAAATATTTTAATAAATTACGAAATATTTACTTCGTTCGAAATGACAGACTTTCAGTTTCATTTACATAATTATTGTTATAGAATTTTTGACGTAAATGCAGAAAACGCATTTTTTTTAAAAAAAATTAGAATACTAGAAAAGAAGAATGCGGAGGAAACGGAAACGTAAGAGAGGAGTAGGAGGTGAGACTTCCACTTTATAGTGGAAATTCAAATCAGTCCAGGTATATAGGGTCACAGAGCAGACAAGTAGTTGAATATTTATATATATATATATATATATATATATATATATATATATATATATATATATATATTATAAATGTATGTTGCATGTTTTGTTATGAAAGTGAATAAAACTCGTAAACGATTTGTTAACTGATGCCTTTTTCAATAGTATAAAAAGATGTTTTTCACGACGCGAAACATGTAAGAATATAAAGACACGATATTATGTACTGTTAAATTACACGATATTATGTAAGGGTTTATACACTTTTGTTGGTTGAACATCCTTGTCTTGTTAAACATTGTAAGAAAACTAAATATGTAAAATTTTTACGTCTCTTTATGTAGAAATTTTTTCTCTATTTGCGGCACAAGTTGACAACATCAAAGGGTTAAATGATACTCAGATAATTTGACTTAAACTGCATCCTGTAAAAAGTCGAATGAAAGGTGATTTTCTTTTTAGATAGGGCACATCTCCCTCTGTATTTCCGACTTCCCTTAGCAGCGCAAACGATTTCTCGAGAAGATTCACGAGACGTGCTTATTAAATCGTCGCAAAGTTGGATAAATTTGGTTAGCAAATGATCAAAATTTGTTTCGAGCAATAATATATTACATACAAATTGTCATATAAACATCATTGTTTCCTAAATAATTTATTTCTACTTTAAGACATGACTCAACTATTATTGCATAAATGGAATTTTGAAAGAAACGTGCAATTATTGTACTTAAATTTAATTTTATTTTACTATGCAAATATAATCAACCTCTTAGAATTTCAGTGGAAAAAATAGCCTGGACGTGGACGTTCTCGCCGGTGGACTTCCGCCTCCCCTCATCGCAAGAGTTTCAAAAAAATGTTAGGTTTCAAAAAAATGTTATTCAAAAAAATAGGAGGGGCAGTCCAAATATATGCTCAGCGCGCTATTCCCACTACCTCGGGCGTGGTCAGATCTTAATACGGCAATAAGGTTATAAGACCCGTGACGCGACTCATCGCGTCTGAAATTGCACGCAACTGTTGAAGGTGTGCGGACCCGCATTTTCTCCCCCCCCCCTCTCTCTCTCTCTCTCTCTCTCTCTCTCTCTCTGTCTCGGCTTTATTGAGGTATATATATATATATATATATATATATATATATATATATATATATATAACTATATCGCGCGGACCCCAGGCAGGTCGAAAATGCCAAAGGAATGCGCAAATAATCCCCCCTCCGCCATTATGAGAATTTTCGGAGGTTTTCCCGAGCCGTATCGTCACTTCAATTTCGGTGCTCTGCGAGTTGATCTTAGCTCTCCGCGCGACGTTATTTTTCGGAAACTGAGTTTTGTACTCCTTTCTACGTTGTATGTGGGGTGTAGGCCGCGTGATCGTTGTCGTTGTATCACTGTGAATTGCAATGTGGTGCAGCGAGTGTTATGAGCTCCACATAACTAGCGTGACAGAAGTACATACGTGGTGCGCACCGGATATACAGGTGCAACTGTGGACAAGGTACAGAGGCCTTGTAGAGAGCCACCCCGGCGTGAATCTCTGAGGGACCTCCCGAGCGGCTTGTGGAGCTGTGGCTGCCGCCGGCGATTAGGAATATCCCCGTGTCCAAGACGTTGGGATCGCGGCGCTGTCTTGGAGGGAAAGCGGAGGATCCCTCCCACTTGAGCCCTCATCCCGTTTCCTATATGTGCGAATACATTGTAAGTTAATCTATAAGTATGAGCGCGCTCAATAATGTTATAGGTGACCTTTTGTAATTTCTACCGGCGCTGGTTTTATATTAAAGCGAGTTAGTATAGTTTTATAACTATTACCGTTATTTATTTGTAGCGCTATTAAATTCTGTTGTAGTATACTACTTTAACTTGTACGACTATTGTATTTTTGTCGGCTATTTCTTCCACTCAAAGAGTGGAGGTTTTTTATGCCATAGATTTTCTAAATTAAACTATTATTATCAATCTTTATTTCTTTGTATTTATTACACCGAATGCACATCATCCTCATATTATTATTAATGTTATTATTATGGTATTTATTATCATCCTTATTATATTTATTATTATTTTATTATTATTATTATTTTGGTTACTGAATATTTAAATTAGAAAAAAGAAAACATTTTGGTGCCCCGGGTGAGGATGTGAATTCGATTGTAGATAAATATTATTTGTATTAACAGTACAACTTGAAAAGGTCACCAAACAAAAGGTCACAGTTATATAGTAAGGAAATTTAATGCATATCGTGCGAATAATTTACTTGAATTCAAAGCATCTGTGTAGGTTTGCGAGTACTGTATTCTCTTTTAAATTTAAATTATCTGTGTATGGTATTGTCTAGGGATATATGTTCACATAGGCGCAATATTATTGGCTTAGTTTTTTATAATTATGTGTCTGCGCCGAATATTATCACAGTTTACCGCGCTTCTGAGCTGTCACGTACCTGTAATTGATTTAACAGTGCGACCGGCGGCGCTCAAGAAATGGACAAGCATACAAAATGCTCGTCTTGCGGAGATAAAATTAATAAATAAACGTATGAACGAATGATCTCGGGATACGTTGAATGCCGGTATTATTGCGTCACGACTCGAAGCGGTCCACGCGATTTGGTCTGAAGCACGAACAACGCCCGCAGAGATTATCGCGACAGACGCGTCGGAGACAGATAGTTATGTAATCGATGATGTATTTCCCCAGTTGCAAAGCGTATATGAAGATACATTGGTTAATCTTTTAACGTTCGCGGCGGAATTCGAAAAAGAGGTAGCTCCCAGTAGACCTCACGATGATACACAAAACTCCATCTCACGCCCGGCTAAGCTCCCGAAACTAGATTTACCTAACTTTTTTGGAAAGTACGAAGATTGGGAGAGTTTTTCCGATCTTTTTTCGTCTCTCGTGCATAACGTATTCGGTGTTGAAGACTCGACAAAATTACACTATTTAAAGTTATGTTTCTCGGTCTCTGCGGTGGATTTAGTGAAGGACGTAGCGACGACTAGTGCGAATTATGCATCGACATGGGATGCTCTAACGGCTCGATTCTACAATCCACGGATCACAGTTTTTAATCACTTAAACGCGCTACTAAGTCTCCCGTACTTAAAAAAGGAATCGGCCGCGGAAATGAGATCTTTCGTTGATGAATCCCACCGTATCATTCGAGCGCTTTCAAATTTAAAAATGAACAACACAAGTAAAGATATTGGGCCCTCGAGAAAATGAGACGCAACGTGCCAATATACCATTAACGGTGGTACGGGGAAACTCCTCCGGAACCGCACGCGCAAATACTAAATTCGTTTTACAGTCCATTATGATTGCAGATTTTAATATCGATGTAGAAGTCCTTATACTCCCACGACTAACCTCTCACCTCCCCTCGCGAAATCTCGCACAACTCAATCTAGGCCAATTTACAGGTTTAAATTTAGCCACCCGCAATTTCATATACCCGATTCCGTAGACCTCCTGCTAGGAGCCGACGTATATACTCAGCTTCTCCGTCCGGGATTACAACGATTCTCGATGTCTGGACTGATTGCGCAAGATACAGCTTTAGGGTGGATTTTATCTGGCCCTGTCAGAACCATTACGTCACGGCGGGCGGAGCAGCAAAATCAATGCGCGGTTCACACTTTACACAATGATACTGAAGCGCCATTTAACGCCGTTTTAGAACGTTTCTGGACGCTTGAAGAATTACCAGAAACCTCTACGCGTTTGACACCGGAGGAGGAGGCGTGCGAGAAATTATACCCGGCAACACATGAGCGAACGATAGACGCCCGTTATGTACTACGACTGCCACTAAAATCAAGCCTGCCTGCCGTCGGGCCTGAAACGAGTAGGATGGCGCTTGGCTCCTTAAACTCCATCCATGAACGTTTCCTGCGCGATTCTGATCTTGCACTCGCATATCGAGAGTTCATAACTACGTATGAAAGCCTCGGCCATATGACGAAAATTCCCGATGCTGACTTGACTAACACGGGGGCGTGGTACCTCCCGCATCACGCTGTCGTAAACGAAACTAAAATTCGAGTCGTATTCGACACGTCACGGCGAACAGGAGAACAATACTGTCTCAACGATTTTCTAATGTCCGGCCCCGCCCTTCAGCAGGATTTGTCGTTGATTTTATTAAACTGGCGCCGATATCGATTCGTGTTTAAGGCGGATATTGTCAAGATGGTTCGGCAAATCGGCGTGGCACCTGCTGATCAAGACCTTCAAAGGATTGTGTGGTCTCTAAGCCATCGTGATCCACCAGCAGAATACCGTTTAAATAGGGTCACATATGGCACCAACTGTGCTCCATTTTTGACGATACGGACTTTAAACCAATTAGCTTACGATGAACAAGCACATTTTTCGCTTGGTGCGCACTGTTTACTGTCTGAAACGTATGTTGATGATACGTTTGCCGGAGCAAATGATCTCTCTATCGCGGTTCGGAAACGCACGGAGCTGAGCGAGCTCTTAAAATCTACGGGTATTACCTTAGATAAGTGGGCTGCTAATCATGTGGAGCTACTACTATCGTACAAGAAACAGTGCGAGCGAGCAGACTCTGTAGAAATCGATGCAAATGATTCAATAAAAACCCTGGGCGTGCACTGGAGCCCAAATAATGACGAATTTAGATTTACTTCGCTCAAATTTGATAATTGCGATAAGATCACGAAGAGGGCCATATTGGCTAATATCACCCGCTTATTCGATCCCTTAGGATGGTTATCCCCTATCATAATAACGGCGAAGATAATTATGCAGAATATATGGATAAACAAAAGCGGGTGGGACGATCCACTACCTGATGAAATGCATGAACGGTGGACTAAGTACAGCGACTCGTTGTCTATTTTACCGACATTATCCATGAACCGCTGGTTCGGGGCGACTGAAGATCAAGTATGCGAGATTCACGGTTTCGCTGACGCTTCCTCACGTGCTTATCCGGCGTGTGTATATCTGCGTGTCCGTGATAATGAAGATAATTGTCGCCTATTTTATTATCTGCAAAAACAAAGGTTTCTCCTGTAAAGACGGTTAGTATACCGAATCTTGAATTATGCGGAGCAACTATACTCGTGAAACTCGTATGTTATCTGCGAAAATTGGACTTTATTAAAAAACTCCCAATTATTTTATGGTCCAATAGCGAGATAGTTCTGAACTGGCTCAATAAACATGTTTGCTACTGGAAAATCTTTGTCGCTAATCGGGTCTCGTTTATTGAAACGCAACCACCGCAGGCTAAATGGATGCATATTCCCAGCAAAGAAAACCCGGCCGATATTGCAACGCGTGGCGCCACGCCGACTGATTTACGCGAGTCAGATCTTTGGTGGTACGGCCCGACTTGGCTTACAAAATCCCCCTCTCAATGGCCACAGGTGCCTGCAAAAACTAAGGTTCTATATTCTCAAATATTGCCGGCTGAACCAGAAATCCTCACACGTTTCTCAAGTTTGACGAAACTTCTACGGGTCGTTGCTTACTGCTTACGACCACTGTCGCAATTACGAAGGCGCAAAGGCAACCTAGACCCTCTTCCTGTTTCTCTCTCTGCTCATGAACTAAACTTTGCCCGCCAACGTATTATACATTTATCTCAGCAATACGCATATGAAGAAGAAATTAAACTACTAAAGGCGGGAAAATGTATACCAAAGGGAACCCCATTATCTAAATTAAACCCTATATTAGGAAAAGATGAGTTATTATGCGTTGGCGGACGGTTATCGCACTCCGCCCTTTCCTACGAACGAAAACACCCTCCGATTCTCCCGCGCCACTCGAATCTCAGCCGATTATATATCTGATACGTGCACCAACTAACACTTCACGGGGGACCAAGCTTAACTTCAAATGCTTTACTACAGCATGTATGGATTATAGGTAGAAATCAGTTGGTCAAGAACTTTATTCATAACTGTATGAAATGTCAACGGGTGAAGCCTCGCTTAGCCCATCAGCTGATGGGAGATTTACCACCTACCAGAGTGCGACCAACCCGGCCGTTTACAACATCTGGCGTAGATTATGCGGGCCCCTTCGAAATACGCACGGCAAAGGGGCGTGGTTACCGAATCTATAAGGGGTATATCGCTCTCTTTGTTTCTTTTGCCACGAGAGCTATACACCTGGAGCTTGTAAGTGACCTCACCACGGCCGCTTTCCTATTAGCTTATAGGAGGTTTGTTGGTAGAAGAGGAACTTGTAATTTATTCAGCCACAATTCGACGACCTTTCGAGGAGCAGATATCGAATTACGATCGATGCTCTCGGCAGCCTCGAAGTTCTATGAAGACGTCGCTACGGCTCTCGTCAACGACGGTACCACTTGGACGTTCATTCCTCCTTCTACTCCGCATTACGGTGGCATTTGGGAGGTAGGTGTGAAGTTGACCAAGCACCATTTACAAAGATCATTTGGTGATAACACATTAACGTTCGAGGAATTCAGCAATTATGCCCTTTGATTTCGGACATAGAAGACTTAAATGTCTTAATTCCGTCCCATTTCCTAATCACAGAATCATCAGGATTGATACCAGATCAAGAGCCACCGAATACGCCTGAGAACCGCTTAAATAGGTATCAGCTAATGCAACGAATACGAACACAATTTTGCAGGAAATGGTCCGATGAATATCTATTGAATTTATAGGAAAGAGGAAAGTGACGACAACCAACCGAAAATTTTTGTGTTGGAAAATTGGTGGTTTCAAGGGATCACCGTTATCCACCAGCAAAATGGCCTCTCGGGCGTATTCTCGAAGTTTATTCCGGACCCGACGGTTACGTACGAGTGGTAACCGTTAAAACTGCATCTAGTACTTTCCGTCGGCACGTGGTGCGCTTATGCCCTTTAACTATGGCTGAAGATGCAGACATGAGTGCCTCCAAACGATAGAATAGTATGTAACAGGCCTATATATAGGAAACGGATAATATGCAACGCAGCTGTAGAAATTGTAATAGGAGGGGTAATATATGCTCAGCGCGCTATTCCCACTACCTCGGGCGTGGTCAGATCTTAATATGGCAATAAGGTTATAGGACCCGTGACGCGACCCATCGCGTCTTAAACTGCACGCATCTGTTCAAGGTGTGCGGACCCGCATCTTCTCTCTCTCTCTCTCTCTCTCTCTCTCTCTCTCTCTCTCTCTCTGTCTCTGTCTGTCTCGGCTGTATTTAGGTATATATATATATATCATATCATATCATATCATATATCATACTAATTTATAAAGACAAAGCGTGTTTTTGTTTGTACGCGATAACCGAAAAAACTACTGAATCGATTGTTCTGAAATTTGATATATAGATTCTATATTATCTTGGGAAGGACATAGGCTATTTTTTTTATTGAAAATCATTTTACTTTCATCAATAAATTAAGTTAATGGTTTCAATAATCAGTTTCATCAGTTTCATCAGTCTTGAATCACGAACATCAACTCACAGTAGTCTACTTAAAGTATTAATACTAGGCCAGCTCAGACAAATATTCATCCCGCAAGCTATCGACCCATCAGTCTTCTAAACTCCCTAAGCAAAGTGGCCGAAAGCGTTATCCTAAAACGCCTCTCCACCTCGGTCACCAGAAAAAACCTCATACCTGACTGTCAGCATGGGTTCCGCACAGGGCACAGCACCTGTCACCAACTTCTCAGAGTTACGGAATTCATTGCTGACAACATGAACAGACGGCTGCACACAACGATGCTGCTGCTAGATGTCCAGCAAGCCTTCGACAGGGTATGGCATGACGGGCTCGTCGTCAAGCTCATTGCCAATGATATCCCCCATTATTTGATCGGGATAATAAAGTCGTTCCTATCAGACCGATTCATTCGAGTTAGGGTAGGCAACTCCCTTTCCGCTCCAAAGGCCATCTCAGCCGGCGTCCCTCAAGGGTCTAAGCTCTCCCCCCTACTTTTTACTTTTTTCTGCCATGATCTTCCCATATACGATACAATTACCACAGCACTCTACGCGGACGGTATTGTCCTCATAGACGCCACTAAAACAATCTGCCACAGTACCTCAAGGCTAAACAGATTTCTCCCACACCTCATCAACTGGTACTCACGGTAGAGACTCTCCATCAACGAGAGCAAGTCCAGTGCAATCTTCATCTCCCGTAAAAACCGCACCCCTCCAAAAATAACGATCAAAGGCTCCTCCATCCCGTGGAGCCAATCGGTCAAATACCTCGGAGTGACGTTCGACAGGAACCTATCCTGGAATAAACACCTCCGCCTCACCAGGAGCAAAATGCTAGAAGCCTTCTTAAAGCTGAAACCTTTCTTCCATAGCAAAACCATGTCACCCAGAACAAAGGCCAGAGCCTTCTCCGCCATCATTAGGAGCATTGCCACATACGCCATCCCCATCTGGGGGTCCATCCCCCTAGAAAGACTTCAGCGACTCCAAGGCACCTACATGAGGCTGCTACGCTCTTCCCTGAACACCCCTTGGTACTTAAGGAACACTCAAGTACTTAAGGAAACTAACCTTCTTGCTCTCAACAATTACGCGAACAAATTCGCCAAAAATCTGAGAGAATCAATTAAACAACACCCGAACTCAGGAATCCAATCCCTGAGTAGAATCCGTCCTAAATCGACGGATCGCTACAGGAGGCCTTGCCATCTGATCAACGATCCGAAACCCCATCAGCCACTATCGGCCACTCCGTGCTTCGTTTTCGTACGTAAGCCTCTGCCCCCAAGAAGGCAGAGCCCCTAAACTCACCAATTCCTCCCCTATCCACATCCCACTCCTACTCCCCCACCCCCTACACCGTTCCGTTTAATAATATTTTATCCCAACAGGTAAAGGGAATGATACCTCCGGGTAGGATTCCCTGCGGGGAGGGGTTTTAGTCGGTAGGCATGCGAGCAAAGGCTCCATGAATCCGAAACTACCTCTCTTAGAGAGGTGTCTTTAGAAGTTTTCCCCTCCCCGCGTCACAAAAAAAAAAGACAAATATTCATATCCAACTTTGGGATTCGTATCCTAAAGAAAGTGTGGCGTTAGTTGGTATAACCTTTTTTGTTCTTCAGGTTAATCTGACACTATTCTCACACCTTACGGATATCTTTTGATTTTTGTAAATTTTATTTTCTCTTACGTGGAAAATACTCTCTCTCTCTCTCTCTCTCTCTCTCTCTCTCTCTCTCTCTCTCTCTCTCTCTATCTCTGCCCTTTTTCTCTTTCTCTTATAAAATAGTTCTGCATGCCAAATCATACTGAATATAGTTTGTGACGACAAATTATATTTTTATTTTTATACATTCTATTAAGTTCAGAATTGTGACAAGAGACTATGTTTTTTTTAGTTTGAACAAAAGCAATGATGGCAAAATAGGATTCTTTACCAATAACCTTGAAACTATGTATATATATATATATATATATATATATATATATATATATATAATATAGCGTCGCTTCTGCATAAAAGAGCAATGTCCATCGTCTGCTTAAAAAATATGCTATTCGTATACCATATTTTATGTATATTATAATGTACATATATTGTCTGTATATATATATATATATATATATATATATATATATATATATACATTTTAAATACGATTTCTATAGGCAGTTGTGTATTCGAATGATAGAATGCCATGTCTAGGTATCTCTGGGCGATTTCTACGGGGAAGATTGTATTTAGTTGATAGAAAACGACGTCCAAGTATGAGGAAAACAACTTCCATGAGAAGATCCGTGTTGGGACGGTCAAATACTATATCTAGGTCTTTCCGAACGACTTCTACGGGGAGTATTATGTTTAGTCGTTCGAACGAGATGCTAGCTTTCTCGGAACGACTTCTACTGGGACTATTTTTTACTTTATTTAGTTGATAGAAAACGATGTTTTGGTACGTCGGGACAACTTATACTGGAAGTTTCGTGTTCGGATGATAGAATGCGATTCCCAGGTGTTTTGGAACAAAAAGTAGAAAACAATGTACAGGTATGACGGGACTACTTCCACGGGATTTCGTGTTCGGACGGTAGAATATGATGTCTAGGTATGCCGGGACGACTTCTATGGGAAGATTCATGTTGGGACATTTGAATACGATATCGGGATGTTTTGGAACGACTTTATATAACGATATTTATTATTATTTTATTATTATTATTAAATAACGATATTTATTATTATTTTATTATTATTATTTTGGTTGCTGTATATTTAAATTAGAATTAAGAAAACAAAGAATTCCATAAATAAATTCGAACTGTCAGTAATAACACTCATAATCATTACGTTCAAATATAAATTTTACTACTTATTCACGTATTTTTTGTTTTTATATTGTGTATGATGACCGTTAGCAAATGTTTATATCGCTGTTTTGATACTCAGTTTTTAAAATTTTACCTTTATTTATAACAAAGACGAAGAGTTTTTTCTCTCTCTTAACCTCTGTGTCTATATATATATTTCATAACAATTTTTAGAATTTATTCAGTTATAGTGATTCTCATCCTTTTATATATCACTGGAACGACTGTTGCATACACAGGTATATTATTCTTTGATTAATAATTTTTTGCTATACAAGCGTAACAATCTGATTCATTTTCGAAACTGTAGAATTGTTTTAGGAAATTTTTTAAACATGATGTAAAACAAATGGTGCTATTTTGTTTATTTAGATATTTTAATGATCGAAGTAATGTTTATACGTATATACTTTCTTGATAATTTAACTCTAGAAACATAATGCTGCTGAAATGTTTCATTAACCGAAAAAGACTCTAATTATAGCATAATATGTTTCAATTACATATTTACTCTTCGTGCTATTCTCCCATTTTTCGTATTTTACTAGAATATCGTACATCAAGACAACTTTATTTTCAATTTAAATCTGCATATAATATTTTTTAAAGTTATTGTAGGCGTTTGCTTGAGTAATTTTAAGGAGTTTTAATACCCATTTCTAATACTCATTTTTATTCCTTGTATTTCTCTCATCATTATTTCTTAACTCTCAAGATGATGCCCCAGTAGAGTAGCTAAATATATCGATGTGAACTTTTATTTCTTATGTTTTCATTTATATTTTTCTGCGTTTTTAATGGGGTATATTCACAAAGAGTCTCAAAAGTATATTTTTAATATTGAACTGTTTAACATTTTATTTTAAGTTGTTTTTTAATTTAGTCCTCTTTTTTTAAAAAATCATGATTTTAACATCAAGTGTCGCAGCCGTTACACTATTTGCTTCTAAATTGAGATTTCGAATTTTCAATCAATGAAAAAAATGATTTATCACTTCTTCATCAATAATCTTCCAAAGCATATCTACTATTTACGCTAAGGAATCGTTTCCCGCCGGTATTTTTGACTAAAAAACAGTTTTTAATATAAAATTCCGTGTGTGACTATAGAAAATAGTCAGAAATACTTTTTTCTATATATATATCCCACATATATATATATATATATATATATAGTAATAGTAAATAGGCGGCAAAAATTTCAGCACTAAGACCATCCAAACTGTAGTAAAAGTTCAGCACTAAGACCATCCAAACTGTAGTAAAAGTTCAGCACTAAGTTATGTGTATAGTATAGTAAGATAATATATAGAATAGTAAGACGCTCTAGTTTAATAATACAAGGTTATGCACGAGCATTCAATGTATTTTGATGGACTTGCCTTCTTCCATCAAACAATTATATTCATCATCCCACTTTTGGTATGTTTTACATATTATAAAAAATTTATAAATATTATGTAATAAAAATTTTTTATAATATAATTTCCGAAAGTTCCAAAAATTAACCCAAAAATTATTCTATAATTACATTAGAAATGAGTTCACTGATATAGTCAAATGTCCTACTAACTGTGATAAAGACAAACAGAATAATATGTGTTCTTAGCGTATTAAGAAATTTACTACTTATATATCTTACATGTATTGTAAAAAACATATAAGATGGGAACGGATCTGGCAAGTTCATACCTGCTTTTTTTAATAAGAATGAATTATGAGAAAAAATAGCAGAGGAATGTTCACCTAAAAACATCTTTTTTATGAGTCCATACGTGTAGAAAATGATGTGAAAAATAAACTCGTCTATTTGTAACTGATCTCATTACTTTATTAAGCTGAATTTCCATTGAAATAATTTTTTTTTTTTCAGAGTTTTAGATAAAATTGTGTAAACTATACAAAATGTTATTTAAGGGAATGTATATAAAATACAGTTAGCCATTTGTTTTAATTATCCACTATTTTAAAACGTTATTACATTATATAATTTGTCTTTTGTTAATCTATTACAGAAGACTATTTTAGAAAAATTTTATTAGTAAATATTATACAGTTATATGACACTTTTTTTGTTTTACTATGAAAAGAGGTACTATATAATTATATCTATTATTATGTATGTATTTTTATCTTAATAAATTACTGAATTTAGAAAAATATTTTATATAAAGTTTTTTAAAATACATATTTATAAGTAATAAATAAAATTTATAAGTAGTAAATTTCTTAATATGTTAAGAACACATATTATTATGTTTGCCTTTATCACAGTCAGAAGGACATTTGACTAAATCAGTGAACTCATTTCTAATTTAATTATAGAATAAATTTTTTGTTAATATTTGAAACTTTTGGAAAGCATAATATTATATAAATTTTTTATAAAATACATGAGAAGATGTATTTAAAATTATTATGCTAAGAATACACCAAACTCGCCTAACTATATTATTTTATATATTTATAAATGTTAACAGAAAAAGTCTTATATAATGTTTCTCATAAATTATGTAGAAACCGCATGAATTCATTCATATTCAAAAGAAGATGCGAGATTCAATAAATTAAATGTGAAAGCAATTTTTAAATATAAGTTTAAAGCTTTTGAAATCCTAGATGTTCAAATATGTTTATGAATTAGTACCGGATGCTTTTTTACAATTGTATAAATTTTCAGTTAAGGGATCTAAGACCCATAACACGTTAAAATGAAGGCTGTATTTTTCTTGATGACGCTTTTTCTTCTTCAAATCGATATGGATGTTGCAATCGATTATTACGCACTTGAGTCTCAAAGCGGTCAAGTCGATGCTCCAGTCAAACCTCTCTACTGTCCAGCTAAAACTTATAAGTACAAAACGTGCAATCCACAGTCGGCAGCGGACATGACAGCTTGTGCATCAGCCTGCAGTAATGAGATGATGGGTAATCCTCAATGTACAAGTAAAGTGTGTAAATGTTTAACTTATCAAGTTAAATGCTGATATATAGTATGGAAACTGCGAAGATCTTACACTAACATAGTTACAATAGATTTTATATTGAAATTAGTGAATATTTTTCAAGGATGTATCAATAGTAAAAACGTATTATGAAATGTACGAAGTAATAAAAATCATTATATAACATTTTTTATGGCTTAATTAATTAGGTTGTATCTTATTTATATAAGCTGAAATATATATTATAAATATATCAAATTCTTAGTCATAAGGATGAGGAAAATATTTTAATAAATGACGAAATATTTACTTCGTTCGAAATGATAGACTTTCAGTTTCATTTACATAATTATTGTTATAGAATTTTTGACGTAAATGCAGAAAACGCATTTTTTTTTAAAAAAATTAGAATACTAGAAAAGAAGAATGCGGAGGAAACGGAAACGTAAGAGAGGAGTAGGAGGTGATACTTCCACTTTATAGTGGAAATTCAAATCAGTCCAGGTATATAGGGTCACAGAGCAGACAAGTAGTTGAATATATATATATATATATATATTTATTGTAACCTCATAATTGTAATCTTACCTGGTTACTCATATCGGGTACTGATTCGATTCGTGTCCTGTTGCTGTTCCTCGTGGCGGCTAGAATTACGGGAATGAAAAGGTACTACGATAGAGAATAAAAACACGAGTCAATTAAAAGTATATCGAACAATCTTTATTCATGCGACACATACATAAACAGAGCGTAACATATATACAGGCACGGTTACCTACCGCACACTAAATATATATAAGTATGACCGCAATTATACAATTACTATCGTGCACGCGGGGGATGTGGTAAGAGAAACGAGGGGAGATCACACACTGTTCATGGCAAGAGGGTGTGAATAAACGACACCGGTGACGGCGGGTGCAAACATAGCATTTAATCTAATATCACACTACTTGCCCTTAAGCCGACACAGATGCTGTCACGGCGTCCTCTCGCAGTTGGGGCGCACGGCTGTCGCGGCGTCCTCGCGCTCTCGTTGATGGTGGCTCGCGCGGCTTGCGCGGCGTCCTCTCGCTCTGTCTCTCTTTCGCTCGCTAATAGTGGCTCGCACAGCTTGCGCGGCTGGCGTGGTTAGCGCGGTTTGTGTGGCGTCCTGTCGATGCGGCGCGTGCTGCACACGCGGTTATCTCAGCGTGGACGTTGGGAAGCGTAATCGAGAAGAAGTCTAACACACTCGAGCAACGCGAGTGTCTCCCGGATGGCCACACTTTTCGGACTTGGAGAATACGATAAAAGGCTACCGATACTATATCGAAAACCTCGACTGCTCTATCCGACGGCTGGAGCGCGAAGAAGGAAAAGTCTCTTGCTGCCTTTCTTGCTCGCTTCACTCACTGCGCTCCGCGCGCACTCTTTCTTATCTACGCCGAAGTGTCCTAATGTAGGAGTGTTTTGGCACTCGTATAACATCCTTTCTCTATCTTTGACTTGTATAACCAGTTTCCAGTCGTCAGGTCTGTCGCCTATAGTGTTGGAGAATGTGTTTGGTCGATGTTTATACATTCTATCGCCTCTGACTGTCCAGTCTGGGTAGTTTTCCGGATGGTTTTGTATTTCGTTCATTTTTCACTTGTACCAGGAGTCTTTCTCTATGGACGTGAGAGTGGCTGTAGGGGATTCTTCCGATTGAGAGGGTCTTGAAAAAGCATCTATGAAGCGCTCCTTTTCGGTATATTATCTCCATATTGTGCGCTTGTAGTGCTGTTACCCATCTTGCTAGACGGCCTGCTTGATTTTTGAGTGTGTGCAACCATTTAAGACTGCTATGGTTGGTAATCACCGTGAATTTTTCGCCTAGCAAGTAACCTCTAAATTTTTCAACTGCCCACAAGACTGCTAGGCACTCTTTTTCTGTGACAGTGTAGTTTGCTTCAGCCTTAGTCAATGTCCTAGTTGCGTAAGCAATAGGATGTTCTTCTCCATTATTTTTCTGACTAAGAACTGCTCCAAGTGCATAGTTGCTTGCGTCAGTTTGCAGAATGTATGGACTGTTCTGCGTGGGTCGAGCCAGCACAGGCGCTTGCGTTAGCAGGATTTTCAGTTTATCAAAGGGGTCTTGCTGGGCCTGCCCCCAGTGCCATTTGGTGTTCTTTTTGAGCAGTCGTGTTAGTGGTAATTTTATGTCCGCTAGTGACTGAATAAAACGGGCATACCAGCCTACCATTCCTAAAAAGGCCCTCAGCTGTTTTAGGTTTGTCGGCCTCGGGTAATCACTTACCGGGCAGATCTTTTTTGGATCTGTGCGCGGGCTGTTTTCGTCTACGATATACCCCAGATACTTAACTTCGGGGCAGCAAAACTCAGATTTGTTTCTATTAGTTTGAAGCCCGACCTCGTTAAGGCGGGCGAGCACTGCTGTCAATTCTTAAGTATGCTGCTCGAAGGTTCGTGTGACGATTATAATATCGTCCATGTAGACGAATAGGGTCGGTTGCCATTGTGGCCCGAATATGAGATCCATACGTCGTTGGAAAGTAGCTGGGGCGTTGGTCAGCCCATATGGTAGGCGGGTATATTGGTATAGACCTTTTTGCGGTACTCCAAATGCGGTGATCTCTTTGCTGCGTTCGTCTAGGGGAATCTGGTGGTATGCTTGACTAAGGTCTATTTTAGTCAAGTATTTTGCGTCCCTTAAGTTGTCTAATAACACATCTATGTGTGGCAACGGGTACGCATCTTTGCGTGTTATTTTTGTTGACCGCTCGGTAGTCTATACAAAATCTAATTTTTCCGTTTTTCTTTGGGACAATTACCGGGCAACTGTTCCATGGGCTTTCTGAGTGTTCTATGATGCCCTCTGCCAGCAGCCTGTCGATTTCTTCGTGAGACTGTTTGAGTAGTCGGTCGGGTATGCGACGTAGTCTTTGCTTGATTGGGCGATGCCCCTGTACATCTATATGATGTGGTTGCATTCGTGCAACTGGGATTGTACCGCTTGGGGTTGGTAGGAGGTGGTCTAGTACCTGTTCGAGTTGCTGTACCTTCTTTCGGGTCAGTGTCGCTATACATTCAACGGCTGCTACGGCGTTGATGGCTTCTTGTTTATTTTTCTTTGATGTTATAAAATGGCGAGTTATCTGCCGTGGTGTATGCCAGGTGGCATTGGCAAAGTTTATTGTCATTTGCATCTTTACGATAATGTCCATGCCAAGGATCATATCGTAAGTTAATGCTCTGGATACCTTGAAGTTTGCTTTCAGCATTTAGCCATCAATTTTTAGTGATATCATCACGTCTCCATCATTCGCGCAGAGTTTTCCATCTGGCAGTTCCATGTATAAGACTGATGGTATTATTGCTAATTTTGGCGATCTTTCTGGGCCTGGGCCCACAAATGATCTCCTTGCTCCAGGGTCGACGAGAGCTGGGAATATTTTCCCCATTAGCTTGATATTTAAAAAGAACCGATTTTCTTCTTCTTGCATTGTGTTGTTCGGGTAGGTATCGGTTACATCCTTGGCTTTGGGGTATTCGTGTTCTCGGAAATTTGTTCCCGTGAGCGGAGTCTTCTCGTAAGGGGTTTCAAGGTTGAATCCGTTTTCTTGTCCCCTTACGCATTTCCTTGACGTTTCTATGGGCCATAGCGCGGGCATTCTCGTGTTGTGACGTCTTTTTCTCCACAATTATAGCAGTGGAGACGTCTTCTATTGGGGCATCGATCTGCCCAATGTCCTATCTGCTTGCATGACCAGCAGGGCCTATCATCTTCCCGCCGTGGTTCGTTTCTTGATGTTTGTATTTGTGTGCCATTGCGTTCGTTATTTTTATTCCACGCACGATCGTCATATCGCTCGCTTCTGTTCGGCGATGCTCGTCTATTATATACTGGCCTGAATCGATCCCGTGTTGGTGATCGTGAGTCTGGGTGGTGTTTGATCTCGCGAGGTGCTTCGATAGGTGATGTTGGGGGAAAGGTTCTTTGGTATATTTTGTGTTAAATAACGACTATTACGGGTGGGTAATGGGGAGTGGATTCTGGGAGGGGGTGGTAGTGGCGAGGGGCTTCGGTGCCGACTCGTGTTTCTTTCGCTTTTCCTGGGCGAAGCGTCTCTTGAGTATGAAGGTGTTGGGCTGTAGTTTCGATGTGATTCTTTTAATCTGTCCTGGCTGTCTATTTCTTTGCTCGTCTGATTCATTACTGTTGCAGCCGATTCGACTATTGACACCTGTTTCTTTGAAATCTTACACTCCTCAGTATCAAAGGCTCCCAGTCTGGAGCATCTGTTTGCTCTTTCTGATGGTTAACATGCTGCTGTGCTGACCATACAGGTCTCGACGGGTGGAGGTCCTCTATACCGATTTTGCAATTCTTTTTTCAATTCAAGTTGTTGTCCAATTAACAGCAATTCATTGATTGATATGAATTCGCTGCGATTAATTTTGTGAATAGTGACTGATATAATAGTAATACTAATAGTGATCTCCATCACTTTAGTGATCTCCATCACTAAAGTGATGGAGATTTCTATATATCCTATCAAGTTGCGACTCGATAGGAAATGCTGGTGACATTTTGTCGACCAGCACTCTCATACCTCTAAGGTAGGAGCTGATGGGTTCTTTCAAACCTTGTGTCCTATCCCTTAATTCTTCCTCGAGTCGCAGCGCGTAATCTATTGGCCTAAATTGTCCGCGGAAGGCTGTTTTGAAATCTTGCAGATTTCTCCATTTTTTATGGATGGGTCTTGCCCATATCCGTGCTGATCCACATAGTATTCCAGGTACTAGCTTTAGTATCTTGCCTCCGGGATATCCAAGCTTTCCATTGTTTCTTCAAGTCTGTCGATAAATTCTTCCACATCTTCACGTGGAGCTCCTGAGAATTGCACCTTCCACTGTCGGAGCAGCTGACCTGCCCTTTTTTCCTTTAGGTAGGTGTTATCTGTTGATCGAGTGTATGAGTTGTTATTCGTAGTGGTTCTTTGATGGTGTGAAATATCATCAGCCACCTGTGTCGCATTTACTCCTCCTGGATGCGGCGTAGCGATGTAGTGCTGGAAGAACGCTGGATGTATGTATGGCCATACGCCTGGTAGATTTTGCCACGGGTTTACAGTGTTGCAGAACTATCGTTGTTTCCTCCCATATCCGTGCTGTGCGCTGATGGTGATTATCTGATGGTCAATATCAGGGATATTATCTTTATCGGTATTCCAGTCGTCGGCTTCTGGTCCAAAGAGGCGCCGTATTTCAAAACGGATTAGTCTGTCTTTCTTTCTATTACTGTAGAATTCTCGTCTATTTGTAGGTTTCGTTGTCTTATTTCGCAGACCAGAGCATCTCTATGCATTGCTGCGAAAAGGCTTTTTAGCCTGTTTTTCTCGTCTTTAATCATCGTTTTCGATGTTTGTGGTTGGTCCATTTTCGCTGTTTGATATTACTTATGATGTTTTTATTTGGTACTGTTACGTTGCAGAAGGGAGAAAAAAATTTTTTTAAATCTGTCTTGAATTTCCAAAAAAAAAGTCTCGTATTTACTTTTAATATTTTAAAGAAAACGTTCAATGTCTGGTTTTGTAATTTTACAAATTTTGTGTTTTGATTTTTTTTCTGTAATGAACCTTGAATTCGAATTTTATTTTACTGTTGGAAATTGTGATCGGAGGTTTTGATTGAATGTAAAAAAAAATTTTTATTTACTATAATTGTTGTAAAATACGATAAAAGTAAAATTTAGTGCATTTTCTGCTGGTTCCTTGTAAAATTTTTCTAATTATTTATTTATTGTTTATTTCCTTCTTTATTATTTATTTATTTTTCTGATGTTTTTTTGTTTTCTATGAATTTACAAAAAAAAATTCCTATTTATTTTTAGGTCGTTCTATTCTTATTTAATTTCTATTATGTACTTATTATATCCTTAATTTATTATTAACACGCAGTTATTTTAATATGCACATCTTCGGTTCGATCATTGTAAAAAGAAAAACTTTGTAAAAAAAAAATTATTATTGTTAAATTATATTGTTAAAATTATTATAATAAAAATTTAAAAGGAGTTTTTAATTTCAAAAAAAAAACTTTCACTGTTCCTTATATTTTTGTTCTAAAAAAAATTTTTATTTATTGTTCTTGTTATTATTTTATTAATTATCTTATTTTAATAATTATTTATTTAGTTTAATTTTATTTTATCTTGATTCGCTGTTGCTCCTTTATAGTTATTTGATGTTGACTATTTTTATGTATTATTATATATATTTATTTATTATAGTTTATTTAATGTAATTTAATTTATTATGTTGTCGCCTGTTAATAATTTCATTAAGATGTTGGTATTTTTAAGTAAATAATTAGCTTGTATTGAATAATAAATTATTCGAGGTCCTCAGTCATTAATGTTCCCTTATATAATACTCTTCTATATGATCCATTTTCCTTCAGCATATCTTGATTGGTGAAATTATTATTATAAGTTGATTTATTTTAGTTACGTGTTGCTTCCTTTTCACTCTTATAGTTTTGTGTAATTTATATTAGATTCTGAACGAAAAATTCTAATTTTGAAGAAAATTGTTTATTATTAAGGATAATTTTGATTATTAATTATTATTATTATTTAAATATTTATTTTTAACTTGTATATTTAATCTCTTTCTAAAATTTTTATATGACTGCATTTTAATCTTCTTTCTCTCTCTATTTTCAAAAATATGCCTATGTACTTAAATGATGTCTCCTGTTATTATTATTGTTATTGTTAATTATTTATAAATTTGCATAATTTTATATGCTTTATATTTGCTTCTGTCATTCGATGCTTATGAACAAGGTGAAATGTGCCAGAGTATCCTGTAAATAAATAATAAGGCGATAGAGTATGCTTTATCGACCAATGGTTTAGATCACCTATGTTCATTACCAAAAATTGTTAATTCTTAATGAATCTCCTTGAAATAAATTTCCACCATTGTGGTGATACTATACAGCCTTTGGAATTTTACAGAACTGGAAAATTCCAATTCTTTCCACTGGTTTTGGTACTTTCAAAATTTTCTTGTGTCTATAATGCACTATATTGCCCATATGGGCTATGTTTGTTTTATATATCTGAAAAGAAATAATTATTGGACCCTGAAATGTAAATATTACTTGTTATGCTAATTATTGTCGATAATGGTTATTGTTTAATGGTGGTGGCTGAGAATATGCAATTTTATTTGTTGTTACAAGAATGATTTTAATTTATAAATTGTATGTGTTAAGTGATCTCATCAATTATTAAGTTTATTATTGTTAATAATATTGTTATTTTAAAGAAATTAAATAGGTACGTCTACCTTCTTTGTGCATGCTTGTATTTTTAGCAGGATATTCTCTACTACTATATTCGTCGAAGCAGCCACATGTCCTGCTTGTCCTCGTTGAAGAAATTTCCAATAAGTTTTTTATGCTAAAATTTTTAGTTTTTATCCAAATTTGCTGAAATTGGTTTCCATGTATGTACTAGTGATTACAAACTTGATGAGCTTTGTAGGTTTGGAAAATTCCACTCCCTTTCTATACTTTTGTTACTTTCAAATAACAAGGTTATATGGCATGTATGGAGCATACGTATAGGTTATGGCTGTCTACTGCAGTGTGTTCATCACTCTTCATCTCTCGAAACTTGCCATTACTTCTACATTTCTTTTTTATTTTTTTTCAGCTCCTTTATATTTCTGCGTTTCTGCACAATTCATCAGCTTATAAAAAATGTCTTGACTTCTCACAAAGTTCATAATCTGCACAAAAGACTATAAATTTAGAACATCTAAGATTTCCAGGCACGTCACCGGCATCTTAAATGCATGCCTTTACATATGAAACAAACATTACTTGCCACTCCCAGTATTGTATAAGAGTGTAAATTCACGATAATATTTAATATTTGTTTAAAAATTTTAGAGAATTGCGCCCATTTCTACATTCTTTCTTTACGATAATTTTATTGGTATTTGAATATAGCAATTAAATAAAATATTATAATAAATAATTTACTTCTTTCTTCATTTTTATATTTCGTATATCAATTTTAATAATTTCCCTTTTCTTTATTTTTTCTCAAAATTTGAGGAATTTCTCAAATATATTGTTATATGCCAACGCATAGACCCCCTAGAGTCTTGCGCGCGCGTTTTCGCTTGAATGCGGAGAACATTCCCAAAACCCCCTCTCTCCGCCGCGGCAATTCCAGGCTAATCAGCGCTTACGACCACCAGCGGAGCCTTACGGCGCCACTGGAGTCGCGAGCGTAGAAGAAATAAATGAGAGGGGTTCGGAATAAAGGAACAGAAAGGAGCGGGGAAGAGAGAGATCCGGACCTTCCGGGATCTCAGACGGCCCACCCTGAAGGAATAAATATCCTATTAATGTTAACCCCAACGCCTTATTTTTCAATCTCCAAACCTTTTCCAAGACTCGAATGCGTAGGGAGAGCGGCGCTCCTCCGCGCCGCACACCGACCCAGCGAGGGAGCGAATCAACGTCGCCGCGCGTCGCCGCACCAATAGTGGCAGAGAGAGAGAGGGAGCTGCACCGCCGCCGCACCAATAACAGCTGAGCGGGCCGCCCCCGCCGCGCGTACCGCCTGTGGCGGCTCAAGAGAGCGTTGCCGCCGCCGCAGCAACGAGCGCCGCCGCAGCTGATCAAGTGCAAGGCCGGCGGAGGTCAGTGCAGCTTGGGCCGAAGGCCTAAGCTGACCTTACCCTTTCCTTCTTTCCTCCTTCCCCGGTGGCCTCTACCTCATCAGTCCTTCTCAGGTTCGTCTCGTGCGTAGGAGACGAGGTGAGCCACCCACTCCTCCTTCTTCCCCCCCCCCGCACCTGCAGGTGGTGTTTCGCCCCGAAGGCCCTTCTCAGGGCTGTCCTATTCGTAGGGGATTGGGCGAGCCACTCACTCCTCACTCTTCTCCCCCCCGACTTCCCGTCCACGGGCAGCGTCTTAATCCGATCCGAAAACCCGAATCAGACGGACGGTGTTCGCGGTGTGGACTCCAGGTAGGGCACCCCTTCGAAAGCAGTTACGGGCACGGCGCCCAGTAGCTCCTATTAGGAATCCTAACCAAGGCCTCCAGGAACTAACTGGCGTGACGGGACAGGGCGACTCCTCCCCAGCCTCCTTCCCCCACAGGCTCGTCCACCTCCGATTCGGACATCCGGGTCGGACCAACACCCTCGCGGTGCGGACTCCGGGCAGGGCACCTGTCCGAAAGGAGTTACGGGTTAGTTACCCAGTAGCTCCGAATAAGAGTGGTGACCAAGGTCTCCGGAGACCCACCGGCGCGTCGGGAGACGCGCTCGGGGATTGTCGGAGGACGAGTTCCTCCGGGACACTCTCCGGGGTCCGTGTTCGGGGCCTTTCCCTATTCCCCCTTCCTACGGGCCGGCGGTCGTATCCAGTTTCAGGGATCGGGGTCGGGGCCGCTCCGGCTTTAAAAGAACCGACCATGGGGGAAGTAGGATAATTTCCCTCCCGGCCAGGAATGAACCATAAAGCAAGCCTGCTCTTGCCCGGAAGTATTGGAGAGACGGCCTCGCCGCAGGTCTACAAGGAGGAACGAGCGCCAACGCACTAAGCGGAATTCTCGGCGCCATCGGAACCGGAAAGTAGCGCCGGAGGCCACAAAGGAGGACGTCTGGGAAATTGACCTGGATCTGCCGGACTTGTCTCTCTCAGAGACTACCTCAGAGGATGAAGGACCCCCGAAAGCCGTGCAAAGCGCGGTGGTCGTACCGACCGCTCCCGAGGCTCTCGACGTATGGGGCGAGATTGGCATCCGCCGCCCCACTCGGCTCTTGCTCGTGATCCCCTCTCCACGGCCTCCATTAGTGGAACTCGCGGGGGTCTCGGCTACCTTCAAACTCCCCGACCGAAACGTTTCTTCGGTCCTGCGGCGTTTGCAGCGGAAGGATCTCACGGCGATTCCGCGCATCGGCCGAGTGGGACAAGCCGTCCCACACCGAAGCCGTAGTACCAGTCGGAGACGGACGGCACGCACACTCCGTCCGCCCCCATTCGTCTCTCCTTACCGGACTCCTCTCCGGTATCACCCTCGATAAGCATCGAGAGGTAAAAAACCAAACAGCCCTTTTCAGGGCCACCCAAGAATTTCAACAGAACATAATTATTTGAAAATCTCCTTTTTTCTCTCAACTGAAACTCCAACCACCCTTCCTATGCACCCACCCTTTAACAATAGAAACATCTGAAATTCTATTTCTTTATTTATAATGAACATGAAATAAATATTGCTCTTTGTTATAATTATTATAATACTTTGTTATAATGCAAAAACAATTTTAATTAATATAATTAAACTCAAATACAAATTATATTCATTAGATTTATTCGCAATGAGCTCTCTTAATGTTATTACATAAACTTAATTACAAATTAAGGATATATTCCCGTAAAGAAAACAAAATACGCTTTTTTCATTTAAAGAATTTAAAGGTCTTTCTCAGGAGAATTAATATTACTATTCGCAAATGTTCTATTACTTTTATATTTACAAATGATCTGCTTTTAAAACTCTAATATTAAAAGATAATATTTCATTAAAACAAGTAACGAAATGCAGAATTTCATAAATAAATTCGAACTGTCAGTAATAACACTCATAATCATTACGTTCAAAAATAAATTTTACTACTTGTTCACGTATGTTTTGTTTTTATAATGTTTGTGATGATCGTTAGCAAATGTTTATATCGCTGTTTTGATACGCAGTTTTTAAAACTTTACCTTTATTTATAACAAAGACGAAGAGTTTTTTCTCTCTCTTAACCTCTGTATCTATATATATTTCATAACAATTTCTAGAATTTATTCAGTTATAGTGATTCTCATCCTTTTATGTATCACTGCAACGACTGTTGCATACACAAGTATGTTATTCTTTGATTAATAATTTTTTGCTACACAAGCGTAACAATCTGATTCATTTTCGAAACTGTAGAATTGTTTTAGGGAATTTTTTAAACATGATGTAAAACAAATAGTGCTATTTTGTTTATTTAAATATTTTAATGATCAAGTATATGTTGATGTTTATACGTATATACTTTCTTGATAATTTAACTCTAGAAACGTAATGCTGCTGAAATGTTTCATTGACCGAAAAAGACTTTAATTATAGCACAATATGTTTCAATTACATATTTACTCTTCGTGCTATTCTCCCATTTTTCATATTTTACTAGAATATCGTTAACTAGAACATCAAGACAACTTTATTTTCAATTTAAATCTGCATATAAATTTTTTTAATATTATATTCGTATTTAATATTAAATTTCTTAATATGTTCTTAGCATATTAAGAAATTTACTACTTATATGTTTTACATGTATTTTAAAAAACATAAGATAGGAACGGATGTGGCAAGTTAATACCTGCTTTTTTTTAATAAGAATGAATTGTCAGAAAAAATAGCAGAAGAATGTTCACCTAAAAACATCTTTTTTATGAGTCCACACGTGGAGAAAATGATGTGAAAAATAAACTCGGCTATTTGTAACTGATCTCATTACTTTATGAAGCTGAATTTCCATTGAAATAATTTATTTATTTATTTTTTTTTAGAATTTTAGATACATTTGTGTAAACTATACAAGCTGTTATTCAAAGGAATGTATATAAAATATAGTTAGCCATTTGCTTTAATTATCCTTTATTTTAAAACGTTATTGCGTTATATAATTTGTCTTTTGTTAATCTATTACAGAAGATTTTAGAAAAATTTTATTAGTAAATATTATTTAATTATATGACACTTTTTTAGTTTTACTATGAAAAGAGGTACTATATAATTATATATATTATTGTGTATGTATTTTTATCTTAATAAATTACTGAATTTAGAAAAATATTTTATATAAAGTTTTTTAAAATACATATTTATAAGTAATAAATAAAATTTATAAGTAGTAAATTTCTTAATATGTTAAGAACACATATTATTATGTTTGCCTTTATCACAGTCAGAAGGACATTTGACTAAATCAGTGAACTCATTTCTAATTTAATTATAGAATAAATTTTTTGTTAATATTTGAAACTTTTGGAAAGCATAATATTATATAAATTTTTTATAAAATACATGAGAAGATGTATTTAAAATTATTATGCTAAGAATACACCAAACTCGCCTAACTATATTATTTTATATATTTATAAATGTTAACAGAAAAAGTCTTATATAATGTTTCTCATAAATTATGTAGAAACCGCATGAATTCATTCATATTCAAAAGAAGATGCGAGATTCAATAAATTAAATGTGAAAGCAATTTTTAAATATAAGTTTAAAACTTTTGAAATCCTAGATGTTCAAATATGTTTATGAATTAGTACCGGATGCTTTTTTACAATTGTATAAATGTTCAGTTAAGGGATCTAAGACCGATAACACGTTAAAATGAAGGCTGTATTTTTATTGATGACGCTTTTTCTTCTTCAAATCGATATGGATGTTGCAATCGATTATTACGCACTTGAGTCTCAAAGCGGTCAAGTCGATGCTCCAGTCAGACCTCTCTACTGTCCAGCTAAAACTTATAAGTACAAAACCTGCAATCCACAATCTGCAGCGGACATGGGAGCTTGTGCAACAGCCTGCAGTAATGAGAAGATGGGTAATCCTCAATGTACATATAAAGTTTGTACATGTTTAACTTATCAAGTTGAATGCTAATATACAGGATGGAAACTGCGAAGATTTTACAATAGCATAGTTGCAATATATTTTATATTGAAATTAGTGAATATTATTCAAGAATGTATCAATAGTAAAAATGTATTATGAAATGTAGGAAGTAATAAAAAGTCATTATATAAAATTTTTTATGGCTTAATTAATTAGGTTGTATCTTATTTATATAAGCTGCAATATATATAATAAATACATCAAATTATTTAGTCATAAGGATGAGGAAAATATTTTAATTAATGAGGTACTATATAGTTCAATCGAGATGACAGATGAATTGACCGTTCAGTTTCATTTTCATAATATTTTTTGTAGAATTTTTGGTGTAAATTAGGAAAATGTATCTGAAAACCCACTAGCGAACTTACCTGTAAATGCAGCTGCGGGGATTGCCGAAAGTCATACTGATTTCTCATAGATGAGTTCTCCCGTGCATAATAAAGTGTGCAGTAGTGTGAAAAACACTATAATCCTTCTTCGTTTGAATTTTTAATTTGTACCTATAAATGCAAAGCTCACACAAACGTATTTGTAGATAGTGGCAGTGAGCTGAAAATGTGTAAGCATACTTATTATCAAGTGTGCCGATAATGCAACATCGCTAACCCACTGCACTATAATTTACTTCTATATTGGTATTTAGAAATTTCTATTAACATCAAGGAATATTACTATTTTTTATGTTATTCAACGTCGCTCTATTTATGCTTCCAAATAACGGTGCTAATTAGTGACAGAGGTCTACGATGTGTTTGTAAACAAAGCACATATAAATTAGTACAGCGGTGCTTGTGTGAATCGGCCAAGACCGGGATGTGAACTTGGATCACCAAATTAGTATTTCTTCGCTCTAGTAATCGAACCATCGTAGGCCTCTCAAAGAATATTACTGATTCTTGGCTAAAAACCATTGTAGATAAAAAACAGTCTGTCAACCGAGGCATGATAGTGAAGTTAAAAATAAGGATAAAAATCTACTTATACGCACAACGCGTGCGCACGAGTTCTGTATCACGACAATGCTTCCTGTCACAGTGCATTCAGTGTCTCTCAGGTTTTGGCATCTAAAGGCATCGCACCGGCCATATCACCATGCGACTTTCTATTCCGCGATTTGAACAAATTCGTCAAAGGTCGATATTTTGACTCCGTTGAAGACATCCAAGAATCTGATACGAGGGCACTCGGAGAGGTCCCACAAGAAGTGTTCCAGAATTGTTACGAAGACTGAAAAACTCGCTGGAATACGTGTATAGATGCGGGGGGGGGGCTACATACTAGCATCCCTCGTCTCGACTTCGCCCGAGATAATAATTTAACCGATTTTATAAATAATCTAATAATATCTAAGTAAAAAGTACTCTATATATAAAAATCTATGTTTCTATAAATAATTGACCGTAATTTACCTATCGTCGCATCTGTATAAAAAGCTGTTTCAATGTAGCGTTCATTTCAAAAAGTTAATATTTTGCCGAACATTTTATACAATATCTATATGCATATTAAATACGGCTTCAATGGAAAAAATTGTACTTTCGAGTTCGAACGGTAGAAAACGTATAGTGTCTCGAGACGACGTTTACAGAGAGTATCATGTTCAGACTATAGGAAATGCCTCGGGACAACTGCTATAGAGAGTTTTGTGTTCGGGAGGTAGAATACAATGTCTAGTTATCTCGGGACGACTCTTACTGCCCAGATAGCATGGATTGCTATGCAACGGTTGGCTCCAATTTGGACGTCCAATTGCGTCCAGATTGGATCCAAATTTCATCCAACAGTTGCAGCGGCAATAGTTGCAGCAATGGTGGATGGATATTGCTCCACCATTTGGAACGTCAATTGTTGTGAGCAATTTGGATCCAAATTGGATCCACGAGTTGCAAATTTAAAACGAATGCATTTTCTTGGTTAAGTTTTTTGAATGTTAAATAAGTTAGGTTTCGCGTGCGCAAATATATATATATATATATATATATATATATATATATATATATGTATATTGCAATGAGGATTGCAGTCGATCATCACCTGTAAAACAAAATGAATAATAAGTACGAGGTCCATAACTAAATGAGTGAGGGTGGCCGAGCTAACTGCTGATCGAGCAGGCTCTGCTCTCCTTTATCAGTAAATGAGGCACGTTATGGAAGAAAAGAAGGGAATAAGAACCACAGTGAAGAGAGAAAAGAAGCAGAAGATGAAGCCAGCTGTATGCACGCAAACAGCTGGAAGCGACTGTATGCACCTAGAATGGTGCAGACATAATAAAGAAAGATAGGAAGAGAGAAGTAGAGAGAAAAGGTAATACACATGCAGGAGCATACGGCTGCACATATGAAAATAAAAGGGAGACAAATAAAGAGGCATATATATATATATATATATATATATATATATATATATATGCAGGAAAAGAAGACTGTATACAGGAAAAATAAAGAGAAAGAGATAGAGAAATATATGCATATGCAGGAGCATACAGCTGCATATATGAAAATAAAAGAGAGACAGATGAAGTATATATATACATGCAGGAAAATAAGACTGCATATATGTCAATAAAGAGAGAAAGACAGAGAGATATAGAGGCAAGAGGATATGTACAGATAAAGAGAAAGAGAGAGACAAAGATGGAGAGATATAGACATGCAAGAAGAATGTACACATAAAGAGAAATAAGAGAGAAAGATAGAGAAGTGTAGATATGAAAGGGAAATGCATGCCAAGAAGATAGAAATCGGGGAGGAAACTAGAGGTTATGTTGATATTAAAATACATAACTGCATGCAAGGAAGATATAAAGAGAGAGTAAGGAAGGTACCTGGAGAAAGCTAAAGAATATTGCATACGTGGCGGAGATCTGTAAGCCATTCGGACGCTTCAAGCTGGAAGTGAAAGATTGGAAACACGTGGCCGCACCATGTTCTATACGGTATACCTAACGCCCGCGCTGGCCGCTGCGTTAGCGAACACAAGGAAGAAACAAGATGACGAAAAATGCTGCACCAAAGAGACGCACACTGAGCTCAACGTCAGTAGCTCAACAATGAAGAAAGTGCGCTCCAACACGCTGAAAAACGCAGAAGAGTTAGTAAAAGCCGGAGATATACGGCATATGCCATCCGCACAGCAGACGGCCACACTGGAAGTAGCGGCCAGCAAGAACGCGGAAGACGCCGTGGAGAAGAAGCAGTCGACAGCGCCGTCGCTCGCAGTAGTGCCGCGCCGAAGTACCCAACTAGGATGTATATAGACATACTCCCCGGGAAAATTTGAACTTGGCGCGTGGCGCAAGTATTGAAACAACGTGTTGCCGACGGACAATGTCAGTCATAACCGTACCAGCAATACGGAAGAGCCCAGGATTTGTGCACATTGGGAAAGAAGGGCGGTGATTGGCGCATATCGCAGAAGACGAACGGTGATTGGCGTGTAGCTAAGGGAAGCGGTGATTGTAGGATCGGACATGAAGACGAAAGAGACTTCAGAAGATTTGAAGCGACCGGATCGACTACGTGGCTCGGCCATTCATGCGAATAAATTTCTGTTCCTTGCTAAATTGTGAGAGCAGGAAGGAAGTAGCGCTGAAGTCGGAACTTTGCCGCGTGCGTGGAGAATAGTGTTCGTGAAGAAAAGAAGGACTCAGACTGACCAGTGCGAGTTTTGTGCGCGCCCTCAGGACTTTGTCGTTCTTTTCTTGTTAATGCTCTCTATCTCTCTCTCTCCCACGAGATCGAGGAGTCATCGCGGAAGAGGACGAGGAGCAGCAGCAGCGAGCGCACGAGGGGACGCTTTCGTATTTATCGATAGCGGGTGAGTGGCCCTACGCGCCCTTAAATTTCAATACTTATCTGTAATTTGTGCGAGCGGGGGTCGGAATGCGGGGAAAGAAGGTAACGGCGATCACCAAGGGGGAAGGCGGAGGGTTTTCAGCGAGCGTGGTGCGATATGGCGCGGAAGATGGCGGACCCAGCCACGTTTTATGTAAGACCGAGCAACGCATCGGGATGTAAAATCATGCGAGAAATGCTGTAAATTTTTTTTGTAATAAATGGACCTATTTGGGATATCGGCGTAGTTATTTTTTTTTAATCTATTGTATGAAATATAATATACGCATATAATTTAATATATAAGAAGAGTAAAGTATAATATATAATTATAATATGTAATATATAATATATACTATAATATGAAATATGGAATAGTAGAATATAATATGTAAAATAGTGAAGAAATATAATATGGAACATACTATAATATAATATATAAAATGATGGAGAAAATTCTGATTATAATCCGTCCGAGTTCCCGTCCTGGAAGTAAGTAGATAGGAAGTAAGTCCTGGAAGTCGGTGACGAGCTGGGTTTAGCACCTCGTTACAATATATATATATATATATATATATATATATATATATATATATATATATATTGTGACAAAGGTCACAACGAGCGACGGCCTCTGCCCCGGGTGCCTCGGAAGAAGGTGTGCGAATTAATTACTAATCGCTATTTTCTGCTCTTTCGAGGTACTGCCGAGTGAAGCCACAGCAAGAAGAGAGGAGCCGCGACGACAAGCCCGAACCGATGTGCGCGCACGCGTCGTAACGAGAGGGAAAAGCATATGCCGCCGCCGCGCGAAAGAGCTAATGGAAGGAAAGGGCCCGGTAAAGAGAGGGGGAAGGGGAAGACGCGCCGAGCAGAGAGATACTATTGCATGTTCGACCGTCGCGCGATATAGAGAGTTTTCCGAGATTTTCCCCGTTTTGTAGAGCTCGTGACGATTATATGGCCGTGTTGTGTTAGGTTTTCGGTGTTTTGCCCGTTTCTTCGATAGCTCCGCGAGTTTCAGTGAGGAAAATATAGACTAGAGACGAGCTGGTGGAGTGCGAGTGCAGTGTTTGCAAGGACGAAGCGTGCCATGTAATATCGAGACACCGGCTAATTAGTTAGCGGGCCGCCAAGCCCGTACGGCGAGGAAGAGGGAGGTGATAGCTAGAGCTCACCTGAGCCGATTGCAACCAGCCCCAGGAGAGGAAGATTACCCGTCAGCGGCTTCCATCGACAGTCTGACGACAGCAACGGTGAGTACCGACGGCAAGCGATCGCGTAGATGTAAGGCCGGGCCACGGACCGCGGCGCGACGGCGGCGCATACGTGAACGGGAGGACGTGCGCGCGCGGAATAGAGAGCTGTCTTAGAAAAAAAGGCCAACAATTCAGAGGCTATAGCTCGTCCGAGGAGTCATCGGACAGCCAGAGCGAGGCGTTTCGACCTGCAGACAACAAAACTGAAGAAAGCCAGGTTGATGAAAGTCACTCGGAATGTAAGTATGCACGAAGGCCGGTGTGAGAAAGACTGCAAGAGAGAAAGCAGGGATCACCTCAAGCGGTACACAGCGATATACGAACACTACAAAGCTGGAGAATAAAATTTGCAAGTGATTACTATGATGACCCGGAGGAATACTTAGATTAATTGATCGACTGCTAAAGAAGTTTGGGAATATCGAAAGAAGCCCTGCTCAAAGCCATGCCATGCACCTTACGCCGCGGAGCCCGAAGCTGGTTTAGGAGTATTCGAGATGAAGTGCATACATGAAGAGATTTCAAATGTCGTCTGCGGCATCAGTACTCGAAGCCACTGGATCGGGACGAACTGTGGAGCGAATTAAAAGTACAGACCCAAGGTGATGGCAAAACCATCACGCACTATCTGGCAAGGCTGAATATCATTATCCGGCGATTCAAGAGGAAACCTTCGGTGCGACGATTCCTAAAAATAGTCTATTGCAATCTACGGCCAATATATAGGAAATATTTGAGAGAAATGACGATATATACCCTGGGTCACTTAGAGAAGTATGGTCGTAGATTAGAAAGGGAAATAGACTACGATAAAAACTATACTCCGCCTCCACCAAAGGACAAATGCCAGATAGCGCAGGTTGCCTATCATGCACTCAAAGGTAGGTCAAAGAAATCAACACCTCTGGACACCAAGAGCCAATCGTCCAGTAGCAGTTCGTCCGAGAGTGATACGAACCGAGGTTACAGCCGAAAAGAGCGTCGAAGACGGCGGATGAAACGGGATCGACAAGTCGCCGCAGTCGAGGAGAATAGGACGTCTACCAATAGCCCGAAGTAAGAGACTTGGGCAGAGATTGTGAAGAGTCGACCGTCAAACAATAACGTCCGACAGATAAAGAAAAATCTAGGCGGCACGCAAGAGCCAATCAGATGGATAAGAGAATACACATCGCGACCGGCGAATAACCCGCAGATGAGGCCAAGGGCGCAATTGGAGAATGCGTCCGAGAGAAGACCTACGTCTATGCCAAAGAGGGCAACGATGGACTCAGCAGGTAGGTGCTAAGAGTGCAAGCGAATAATATATTCTGTGGCAGCGGCCAGGGCAAGGGCCGCAACGTTACAATATATATGTGTGTGTTCGGCATTTTGTCGTGCTTATAAAAATGTAGTTATACTTATAGAAATAATATATATATATATATATAATTAATATTTTTCATATTAATTTTTAGAAATAAAGTGGCTTATTCGTTATAATATGTAATAGAAAATTATAGTGTGTGCAATTTACATGTTTGTTAGGTTATAATTAACTGTGAAAATAATAACAAGCAGATACATTTGCTGAAATACTTTTATTTATATGAAATTTATAATTATTAAATATAAATAAAATTTGTAATATTATTTATTAAATAATATTAATGAATAATATTTTATTAAATATATAAAATCTATAAAATAATTTAATTAATAAATTTATAATTTATAATTGTTCAGAGATATATTTGTTCTACTTCTATATAGTGAATTTTATTTTATTAAAATGAATACTCTAAAAATTATGAGATTACGTAAACGATCTGAGTCATTTTCACTAACTCAGAGACGGTTATATGAAAGATTAGAATACAATGCTCGATTGGAAATTTGTGATGGTCAAGTTATGCCCTATCATGAGCAGATTCCTGAGCAGGTCAATAGCTGTGAAAGTCATGCCAATATTGTTTCTAATGGTGACAATGATAGAAATATATCAATCATGGACTTAGAAGAAGTAAAAGACGATACTTTTGTTAGTGAGTCACAGAATAGTTCAAATCTGCTAATGGAGTTTAAAGAAGATTTACATAGCAATTCATCGACCATTCATGAGAACTTCCACAGCGCAGTGACACAGTATTCTGATGGTGATGGTTCAATAGATTATTTTGAATCAAGACTTGCAAAGGCTTTTCTGCAAACCAACATGAATCATCAGCAGGCTAGAGCTGCTTTAAAAGTGATTCAAGGCCATTCGTGCTTCAAACATACTCGTGTTGATCCTAGGACAGTTATGAAGGCACCTTTTAATTCATCCTCTTCATGGCGCAAAATAGGTGGAAGTGAATATCTTCACCTGGGAGTTAAAAAAAGTATTATTTGCATTTTAGAACGAACACCTGCTCGGTGTATTCCAGGTAATTTAAAATTAGATTTTCATATAGATGAGATAATATTAGATAAAGGTAGTAAAATCATACTGTGGTCAATCCAAATAAGGGTGATAAATATTACAAATAGTGCTCGAGAATTAACTGGAATTTTCAAAGGAGTTCACAAGCCAACCAGTGTCATAGATTTTTTAAATGAATTTGTTGAAGAAATGTTATCAATTTTAAATGATGGTGGCATAATGTTTGAGCAGAAGAAAATTCCAGTTGCCTTGCGGTGTTTCATAGCAGATGCTGAGCATTTGTTCTTGGACATGCAGGGCACAGAATCAAAGTGCCTTGCTCTAAGTGCTGAATTATTGGTCCGTACTTGAGTCCAGGTGTTATTGTTTTCCAAGCTACTGACTTTCCACGTCGTAATAAAGAGGATTACATCAGCAGGATCGATGGTGAATACCATAAGGAAGGTGACTGTGCTATTGGAAAACTACCAATGAAATTGGTATCTTGTATGTTTGGGTGTAACTGAAATATTTCTTCAAGCTATAATTGATGGCAAATAATGCTAATTCAGCAAAGATGACAGCTTCATATATAAAAATGCTCTCCGAACGACTGCATCAGTTAAAAGAGTTTTGTCGTCAGGAATTCTCTAGAAAACCAGTTGAGGCTACGAAGCATGGAAAATTTAAAGCAACGGAGCTGAGACAGATACTTCTATATACTGACTTGCAATCTTTTTTGGATTAGTAAATCCATCAATATATATTCATTTTCAGTTGCTGCACATTTCTATGAGAATATATGCAGATCAATCAAGTTACTTAGAATCTATTGATGAGGCAGAAAAATGTATAAAAATTTGTTGCAAGAGCCCAAGAAGTTTATGGTATTAATTTCTTAAAGTACATGCACTTTTACATGCAGCTGATGATGTAAGGTCGCTTGGACATTTGGATTCATATTCTGCCTTCCCTGATAAAAGTAATATGACTTACTTTCGGAAACACTGCAGAAAGCCTTATCAACATTTGCAGCAGATAGCAAATAGGAGAGTGGATTAAACTGAAATTCTTAAAATAAACGCATGTGACTCGACTGATTCAAGACTGAAATTTTTTGGCCAACATTTTCATGGACCCCTACCTTCAGGTGACTATTCTGAAATGTAGGAATTTAAAAAAAGTGATTTATAAAAAAGTTCATGTTGCATTAGATCAAGCAAACAATACCATTTTTCTCAGAGATGGAACTATTTGTCCAGTAATAAATATTTTGAAGTTAAATAATAAGTGCTGTATGCTTCTTGCAAACATTTTGAAAATCTTACTTATTTCTTTGATGAGGTGTGCCCATCGACAGGAGTTTTTTTATGTGCTTATTTATCACAGAATAGTTTCACAGATGATTTGCAATATGTTTGATGTAAATGTTTTCGAATGCATCAATGGTCGGACTGCCCCACTGCAATGTCATTAAAAGAAAAGTATATTATTATTAAAATGCCTTTTACGAGTGAATCATTTAGTAGCAGTTAAGTGAAAGACATTTGGTGAACTTCAGAAGCACAAAGAATAATGCACAGTAAGCTACAGGACTCTTAATATAAGTATTGACTACATTCTATTGTATAGAAAAGTCAAAATGTTTTTTGCACAGTTCAGAATTTATTTTAAACAGTAGTTTGTAGCTTAAAGAATAGTACCCATACATGATTTAGTTTAGTGAACATATATTGGTCAACTGAATTATATTTTATTTGAATTATATTATCATACTGACTAATATTTTATACTTACAATGATTTAGTCTGTTTGTTTAGCTGAAACCAGATTATTGTGCATTACTTTTCCTTAATTTAATTAACAAATTATTAATGTATAGCTTTAATATTTAAATTAATTGTTTTCATACTTTGATCATTTCAAAGGCATTTTGAAGTATTTATGTGAATTTTCGACAGTCTCTTTTAGTTTTATTCATTCCTTTTTTTGTGATATATAAAAATTGAACATTTAAATGAATCT
Source organism: Sycobia sp. Sy_11 (assembly GCA_018907035.1). Taxonomy (NCBI): domain Eukaryota; kingdom Metazoa; phylum Arthropoda; class Insecta; order Hymenoptera; family Epichrysomallidae; genus Sycobia; species Sycobia sp. Sy_11. The sequence goes on from JACCIC010000029.1 coordinate 3,463,339, forward strand.
GAATGAGATATTTTTAAAAGTTTATATTGTATTTGGAATGAGAATATTTTACAATATTCAAAGAAAAAATATATATAATTAATTTTTGGAACGAATGATTTCAAGTCTTTTATGGAAGACATGAATAGAAGCAATCAATTGGTATATATATTAATAACAGATAATAGAGGACCATTCTGCAATAATGTGGAAAGTTATTCACAAAATCATCAGATATACCTTCAGGGACTGATAAGATAAGTACTACTTACATTTTGCAATATAAATAGAATAAATAGTTCTTATTCTAAATTGGAATACATTAAAAGATTTTGTTAAGGACTGGTAAAGATTCTGTTTTATTTATATAACATTTTTCGTAACACGTGCAAAGACTTTCAGATATACATTGATCAAGTGGATATTAATACTTATCAATATTTTATACTTGTAACTATTTAGACTTCAAACCTCTTTACAAATTACTTTTCATTAATGAATCAATTCTATAGTCAGAATTTGATTTATACGTTATGAATGTTTTGCTGTTATATTGAAATGTATTATTTCTTAGCTTCATTCTTCTAAAAAGAATTTTATAATTGAACAATTTACATCAAAATAGATAATTAATTTTTTGTGCGATTTCACGTTTTTTATACAAGACATAAATAGAAGCAGCCCACTGGGATATTAGTAACAGTAAACAGTATAAATAAAAACAAATTGAAAGGGCCACCCAACAAAGTGAAATTATTCATAAAATCATTCAACATACCTGCAGGCACTGATCAGATAAGTATTAATGACATTTTGATCTATAATAAAATAAACAATTATTATTTTGAATTATAATTCAATTTATCAATAATCTGATTTTAACCATGTACGTAATATTTGTGTGTATGTTATATATTTGAAAAAAGTTTTTTCCACTTATTTATTTTGATTTTTTAATCTGTGCATTTATTCATTCTGTTAATATTTTGTACTTTTAAGAAAATTTTCCAGATAATTTACATGCCAATTCTGATCATCAAAAAACTTTTATGGAATTATCTTGAAAACTGTGAAAGATTAGGATGGGTCCCACAAGTAATAAAACTATTTATGATGCCATAAATAGTTTTATTAGTACCGAACTGGTAAGGCAACTGATTTATAGTTTTGGGTTTCCCCAACTTTTTTTTTGTTTTGTACCATTCATTTCAAACTGAAAAGGAACATATGCATCTTGTGTTTAGGATTTCAGTTGCACAGATTTTTTAAGGACTCATCAGTTTTGTAGGATCTTTACATCAGTGAACACCCTATCGATCAACAAGAGAGAAATGGAGAGTCAGCATCTATCTAGTAACATCAAATATTCTCCAAATATTTTACATTCAAGAAAACGGAGGGCTCATAAACCATTGATACTTGCAAACGTGCAACAGCAGGTAAGAAAAAAATTTTTCACATAGAAGAAAATGTTAAAAAAATTTTTTTACATCACAATGAATTGCATTGTGTTCATTACTTATTTATTTTTTAATATTTTCTCATAATAATTAATAGAAAACTGTTGCTTAGCTACACATGTATACATTGTACTTAGCTACACATGTATACATGCTACACTTCTATACATGTATAGGTTACCTTACCCTATACATATTAATAAAGAGATTAGTAAAACGGCCAGAGATTAGTACGGACAGAATTCACAATTGCAGTGATTGACTATCGTTGGGTTGTAATTTACCAGCGTCGTTCAATAAGGTCGGTGAATTTTTCATTGATATTTATATCTTCGGGTTCCATTAAATCATAGTTTTTCTTTGCCAATTTCATTTATTATCGTAATTAGAAAATTAAAGAAATCTCAATTTAGTATTATAAAGTGTGAGAGAAAAAGAGCGATACAGACATAGAATGTAAATTATAAGAGTAACAAGCGCGTACACAGCTTTCTGTAGTAGTTCCTCATGTTCTTCGTAAGGTGGCGCCCTTGTTGCTCTGTCTCTCTGCTATACTTATAAATTTTTCTCTCTTACACCCTGTGTGAACGGAATCGTGTGTTAACATATCACGGGTGCATATTAGGTAGGGGTAGTATATTATTTATTATAATTTTATATAATTTAATCAATCTAAAATTTCTTTTCTTATTTAACTAAATAGATTTTCTTTTTATTTTTTATTAGTAAAAGAAAAAATAAAAATCTTTCCTCCCTGTACCTGATAATTAACCCGTCCTTTCCTGGATTATTAATAATCTATTCATCTATATATTATTATTTAAATAAATTCCAGGATAACAAGGTAAATCTGAGGAAGAAATATCCGTAAAGAACTTACGGTCTAAATAAATTGTTTTAAACGATTTAATTCGGTTCTTTACACCTCTGTTAACGGGTACTTCTACCGGGTGTTTCTTAAATAAGTACTCCGTTACAACATATATATATATATGTATTGTGTGCGATGAAATTTCGATAAAATTTTTTTGAATTTGATCTATTTATTTGCGCACACAAAAATAAATTAAACTCCAATCTACTCACCTGCGATTCAGAGGAGGTCCCGCCAGTCTGGAAAGGGGAATTCGGGAGAAAGAAAATTTATGCGCCATACGAAGATTTTTTTTTTGTACAGAATTTATTTTCATCCGCTCCAGTTTCCGCGTACCCGCCGCGTCCCGACAACGATCCGCGACCTGGTGCACTCGCCGGACCTGGGAAATTATATACGGGAAAGGGAGGGGAAGGGAGTAGGCTCTGGCTGTTGCGTACGCGCGGAGACCCGCTGACGGCCGTGGACTCGCTCTCTCCATGGGGGTTACTCACGTCTCGATCGTCGGCGATTCTCGGCAAGTCCCGTGGCCCCTTCTCGATTCTTCTGCCTTTTCCTTTTCTTACAACTCCTCCTGTCTCTACTTCTCAACTCTCCACCCTTCTTTCCTCCTGGATCTTCCTGCTGTCTAGTTCTTTCTCTTTCCAGCTCACTCTTCCAACACGCACTCTGCTCGGACTGCTCCACGGCCTCTCTCTCCTCCGACTCTACCTTCTTCCTACTCCAACCCGACTGCTCAATGGACTCAGTCTCTTTCTCTTCTCCTTTCTCAATTTCCTCCGCTGCCCTTTATTCCGTACTGCTCCTCTCTCCGACTCGCTATCTCTCGTCGTCTCTTGACTTTTTTCTCGACAACCTACCTCCTCGGTGGCCGACAGCGAATGCCTCGCACATCTCGCCGTTGGCCGGGCTAGAAGATGAGACGGGGGGGGGGGGGTACGGCAGCGGCTAACGACGGCAGACCGCGATCGGATAGTACCGGACGTGGTCCTCGCACACGAACAATAAATTTCTCCTTTTTTTTGCGTACCGCATTTTCCCCAGACAACTCATTTCTTATCCTTAAGATTTTATACACAATTTTACATACTAAAATATTACTAAATCTGTTTTATTACTAAATTTTACTACAATATTACTAATTTTTTTTTTAGAGCTCTTACATACCACACATAATAAAAAGAAATTGTCACCTTTTTATCCATTTTTGTTCTGTCATGATTTAGGATAATACCATTTACGTCAGAGATACTTCGCAGTGAGATTACATTCTTTTTTTTTGTCATTGAGTAACGTCAAATTTCCGCGTGTTTTTTTTTCTTTGTAATAGCTTGTAAATAAACAAATTTTAGTATTATGTAAAACTAATCAAAATAAAAAAAATTACATTACTTTTTTTTTCAAAGTCCTCTTATAAGAATGATCTTAAAGTTAATGTGACAACAAAAAAAAAATATATGAAATTTGAAGTCTCAATTTAAAAACTTTAATCAACCCCTTTTTCCCCTTACGCAAAATAATCAATTCCAAGAAGTGAGACTTTTTCGACTTCAACTCTAACTAAGACTATCTATTATTATAAATTAAATACTACAACCACTAACTTATTTTACAGGCCTGTAATCAAACTCGAATGGAGTCAATGCTCGCCGTTTGTAATTTACATTATATTGCTATTTGTGACAACTTTATAAAGGTTAAACGCAAACTAAAATCTTTTTTTTTTTTAAATGAACAATTTTCTCTGAAAGGATGAAATTTGAAATAGGTTATCGATTCGCTACTATCAAGATCTGTTTTTTTTTGTTTTTTAAATCACACTGGAAATTTAGATGATGAAATTAATATACTACTGATTCCATGTATTAAGATTTTGAATACTTACTTATATTTTTAAGAGGATACTATTAGATTTGTTATACTAGTAACCGCGTTTACATAAATTTTCATTCGCATCACTTAACTTACGTTTACATAATTTTTCATTCGCATCACTTAACTTACGTTTACATAATTTTTCATTCGCATCACTTAACTTACGTTTACATAATTTTTCATTCGTATCACTTAACTTAAGTTTACAACGTCATGACAAAGCTTTGAAAATTTTAAAGTAATTCGTTTATATATCTTTCTTAGTAGTACAGTATTAGACTACCTTTTATTCAACGTGCTCATTTGAATATTTGCAAAAAAAGGGGAAGATAAATTATATGAGCTTCTTTGGGTAAGTTTAAAACTGTTAGTATACAGAGCGATTAACTTAATGTTTCAAAGATTTTTAATACTCATAATGATTTATCAATACCTTTTTTTTATATATACTTATTAAGCACAATCAAAAAAAATCTATTGTAAGCTTCTGATAATAATGTTCAAAAAATTCAAGCTCTCCCATTCAATTTTGCGCAAGCCAGTGCGATGAAATCCTGCCTCTCCAATACGCTTGTGGAGAATAGAAAAAAAGAAGAAGAAAAAACATCTATATGTTTGGCCAATTACAACTACTTCTTAATAGTCTTCCTGTTGCCTTTGAAATGATGATTGGTAGTAACTAATTTTCCTTTCCGTATCTCTAGATCTCATGAACTAGCCTCTCTGGATTTACTGTCTTATTTGTTCTTCGTAGGTTTATGTTTCTTTCCTCTCGTTAATCTCTTATTCTTCTTTTTGCTAATCTCAGATTTCTTATTATTATTTACTTTAAAATTCAACTCACTTACAGTCCCATTAATTATAAAAATTTCAGTGTCGTGTATCCCTTTTTCTACCAAGTCAATAATTTTTTTTTTTTATTCATAATTTGCAACAATAGTCTTTCTATTAATTTGATGCTGCTTTAATTGATTACTTCACTTCTTCTCTTTTTGCAATTGTTTACTCTTGCTTCACTAGTTTTTTCTTTCTTTTATCTGCATTTGACATATATATATATATATATATATATATTTTTTTTTTTTTTCATTACTCTTTTATTTTTACCATCAATTTTCATTTTATCACTACTCACCGCTTTGTGTCCCTTATTATTTATTATTTCATCAATTGTTAAATCCCTTATTTATTATTTTAGCTTTACTCTCACTCTATCCCCTTCATCTATTATTTTTATCCTTACCTTATTCTTAGTCATTATTATCATTATCCCCTTTAATTGATAACTATCGCCTTTTATTGTCCACCACTGTATTTATTCTATCTACCATTTCTTCTTTCTTTTCTCTTTTTTTTTCTTTGTAAATATATCTCGGCACTCGTCCGTGCCGTGGTCTAGGTTAGGCCTCCTCGCCGTTCCATCAGCCGGCGGTTATGCGCGGCTCGTGATGCGGGGAGGTAAGGGGAAGGGACCGTGCTGAGCACAAGGCGCGACGGCGCGCGCGAGCGCCTTAAGGTTTCCTGCTTCGTCGGATTGCGCGCGCGTCGTCGTTTTCTGGACAAGTCGGCACGGCGTCTCGTGACTCCCGTCAAAAAAATATATATATATATATATATATATATATATATACATATATACATATATATATATATACATATATATATATTTAAACCTTTATACATGGAATTGATTTAAATACTTTTTTCTTGCTTAGTTTGTTCTTATACTACAAAACACAATCTTTCATTTGCCTATCAAACTATGTTATACGTTGCCAAGAATGTTAAAAAAATATAATACGAAAAGATTCTGTTTTACTGTAATATAAATAAAACAGAATTTTTAACAAAATGTTCCTTAGATGCACATGTATAAATATATATAAATGTATAAATATGTGTTTATAATGAACATTTTACAATTAATAATTCTGCTATATCGTGTGTGAAAAAGCTAAGCCACAAAAAGTATTTCCAATGATTCAATATCAAAATATTTAATTGTAGCTCACTTTGTACCAAATTGTTCGCTTTTGAAATGTATTGATGTATATATGTGTACATATTTAGATATTGAATTATTAGAAATACTTTTTAGTATTTTAGTATAGTTTAATAGTTTTATATTATAAAATTTTAATATATCAGAATTATAATTTGATTATAATAGCTGAATAGAACTAATATTGATTTATAATGTACCAAAAATATTTTTAATTTTTTTTGTTACAGCTGCCTGGATTCAAAAATTACGGTCAAAAATCGACTAGGCTCTGTAAGCGCAATATTTTAATGGACTTACAAAATATAAATTCGCCATCCTCATTACCAACCGAAAGTTGTAGTAGTAGACCTCGCATCATTTCAAATAATCGAATAAAAGATGTCGAGTCGTATATATTTTCGTCTTTAAGGAAAATACCAGGGCTCATACGAAAAACTAAAGCTCCTGAAGTGAGCCAAACAAAAGAGCCAATAAATGATGAAAATCATCGAATCGGCTAAATAGAAGATCTGATAAATAAACTAAAAAGGTATTAAAAGACATTATTATTTATTAGTTTTTATTTTATATTTATTATCAAAAGAATTTGATCTAAAATCCCAAGAGATCAAGGAGGAATTAGAGTAAGTAAAAATGAAAATGTATACTTAGAAAATAAATATTTAAATCGTATTAGAAAAAAAAGTAACCAATATTTTCATTGATCTTAGAGTTTTAAGAAAAAATATATATTACCTTAATAAAAATATGTATACTATACACGTATGTATATATATATATATATATATATATATATATATATATATATATATATATATATTATTAAGACTACAAAACCAATGAAAATATTTGTTACTTTCTTTAGCAACAGTCCACAAAAGTATAAATTGATTTGCATTTTAAATATATATTATTTCATTTATAATGTGTACTAAATTTATTTTTAGGAAGAACAATAAATTACTAAATGAATTGCTAGCTCGACAGAAACTAACAACAAATAAAAAGCCGCCCCAATTACCTATAAAAACCTTACAAGAATTATATGAATTTGAAGAAGTATCGGAAGAAGTATATTTGGAAACGGTAAGTTAAAATTTTATTATAATAATTCATAAATAAAATATTAAAAAATTACTACTAAATTTATTTACAGGTATCTTACCTTGCTTATTTAGGTGGCATATATGTTACCGAAGCAGCAGCTCGATGCATAAAGCATGCAATAATTATAGATCAAGAACTACTAAATAATTTGACATGGACAGGTTCCTCCAAATTAGGAAAAGTTTCTCTGGAGAAGAGTCTTGCAGAAGCCTGCAAAGGTAAATAACTTTAAAAATATTTTTATTATGTCTACTAATAATATTTAGATTATATTATTTACTTTTTTCAGATGCGATGTTACAAAACGAATCTATCTATTCTAAGCCAAATGGCGAATTTTTATGGGCAATGTGTAAGGCCCTGAAAAAGCCTAAAGGAAAGGTTACGGAAACTATTATTGGCTAGAAGCACTGTCTACAATCAAGATCCAGCCATCATCGAAGAATGCGAATAACTAGAATAAATTACTAGATTGTATATTCCATTCGTGATGTATTCGCACTATACTATGTATATATATATATATATATATATATATATATGTAAATATATACCTATTTATTTATTTATATGTAATTATATATATATTTATTTATGAATTACAATTTCTATTTTATTTTTATTATAACATTATTATAACAAATAAATTAAATAAAACATTTAACATTGTTTCTTTTTAAAATATATTTAACCTTTTTTTCTAACCTTCTTTCCACACACACACACCTGCATAAGCACGCTCGAATGCATACTAAAATGTATTTCGTATATTTTGTATATATATATTTAGTATATAGTATTCGTATATTATATATATATATATATATATATATATATATATATATATATATATATATATAGTTTCGAGATTGTTCGTAAAAGAACCATATTTTGCAATTTCTTTTGTTAAAATAAAAATAGTCAACTAAAAAAACAGTCTCTTGTCACAATTCTGAATTTAATATAATATATAAAAAAAACAACAATATAATTTGTGACGACAAATTATATTCCGTATGATTCGGCATACAGAACCATTTTATAAAAGGAGAAAGAAAGATAGAGAGAGAGAGAGAGAGAGAGAGAGATATTTTCTCATGTAAGAGAAAATAAAATTTACAAAAATCAAAAGATATCCATAAGGTGTGAGTATAGTGTCAGATTAACCTGAAAAACAAAAAAATGTAATACCGACTAACGCCACACCTTCTTCACGATACCAATTCCAAATTTGGATATGAACATTCGTTTGAGCTGGCCTGGTATTAATACTTTAAGCGGACTACTTTGAGTTGATGTTCGTGATTCAAGACGCCACCTAGTTGCCGCTGGTGGAACTGATTATTAAAACCATTAACTTAATTTATTGATTAAAGTAAAATGATTTTTAATAAAAAACATCGCCTATGTCCTTCCAAGATAATATAACATCTATATGTCAACTTTCAGAACAATCGGTTCAGTAGTTTTTTCGGTTATGGTGTACAAACAAAAACACGCTTTATCTTTATAAATCAGTATGATATATGATATGATATGATATGATATGATATATATATATATATATATATATATATATATATATATATATATATATGTATGTATTAATTACTGAGCGTTCCTGTTAATGTGAGAGTTTTATGTTATTCGATGTGTAATGTTCTATACAAATGGTTGACTTTTTTTAAAATAATATTAAAATGAATACTGTTGGATAATTTTAGAAATTATTGCTAACAATCGTGTCAGCTACGCCATTCCATGCCACAATTGGAAAACCTGGAATTTTGTCATGCAATTAATGCTATTTTGGCTATTATTAATAACTTTTTTAAGATTTCTAATTTATTTAGTCTGTTACAATTCGACAGATGTAATTTAAAATTATTATTTGGAGTATAATGTTCAGGAGTAGACGTTAACGTTTAATAATTATGTAAACAGTGTTCAGTTCAACCAATAGAAATTTATTCGAAATTATCACAAGATTTCTGATAAACTCCACTTTTTTTTATATGAATATTGTTTTGTATCTTTATAATATTTCTTTAAATTATTATACTCGTATTAATATATTGTCTGAACCTATTTTTTACACAGTTTATATTCTTTACAATTAATTAAAGTAAGTTAGATCAAATGTAAATAAGAAATGCGGAATTGAGGAACGTAAACAGAAATGATTTACTATCTAATGGAATCGTTCGTTCAGGAGCACCTGCAAAGTTACTTAGGCCCATATACCAACAATGGAACTTATATTTTTAAAATAAACAATGTCAGTACGGAAAGATAGAGATATCTCTTTCATAGATGATCCGACAACTCATATATAAGACCATTTTTTTACGCGTCTCAAGTTCTTAATCACTATCTAAAATTTATTCAAGGTCCGTATCTACGATAATATCTCTCTTTTCTATTCATGGGGAATTCTATAAGGTTTGTTTTTTCATTTTTTTTATACTTATTAAGGAGGATAAATCGTCTCCGAAAAAATATTCTAAAAGTTACTCGTGAATTTTAAAAAGTCAATATTGAAGTGCCAAAAAAGTTAACGGTCAAAAATTAACTGCCTTTTTTAGCATTAAGAAATTATAATGTAAACGATAAGAATGTGAAGTAATCGATTTTCAAAAATCAATTTTATTGTCGTATTTTGTTGATTTGATTTTATTTTAGTTTATCATAATTTAATCATTGGTTGATAATTTGTGAGTACAAAATAATGAGCAAATAAATTATTTTATGAGCATTATAATGAAGAAAAATGGGAACGTAAAATTATAAAAAAATATTTACATTAATTGAAATCACAGAGCATAAAGTAATCGTAGGTCAGTCTGAGGAGAAAAATTTTCTCGCCTTCGGAATTTATTTAAGTTATCCTTTTAATAATATAAATAAATTTTTATCTGACTATATAATGTGCATCACCTATGCACGAATTAAAATTTTTAATTTGGGTCTTAATTAGTTTTTAGATAGGAGCGTTATAAGTATGATAATAAATAATAACGAATACGTATTTTTGAAAATCGTCGCAGTCCCATCGCTTCAAGATAAATTAACGATTTGACTTGGAAAATTACTCTCGAAATGTGTTTATGTATGCGACACGAAACAAATTCCTGTCTCACGTCGAAAATTTTAAACGTTTTCTTTCTCTACGTTGCCGTATTCGATATCGACTTTTAAGTAATTTCATTAGATTCGCTAGACCATGGTACGTATAAATTGATTGGATTTAAGACGTTTCGATGATTTTTTGTCATAACTTTATTCTAACCTGATACGCAAACCCTATCGTCATTTTTTCAGCTTTGGCTTCAAAAACGTCCACAGTGTATGTCTTAGATCTTAGGTATATATATTTATATTTTGACTCGAAATTCAATTGTGCATAGGTGCTACTTAAATGAACCTAACGTATAATTGTTGGAAATCTAAAATTTTCAAAAGAGTCGTCTCCTTAATTTTCTTCACAATTCCATAAAAGTGCCATGCGTTGCTGGGACCCAGATACCAGTCTAGTCCCTTGACGTATTTTAACTGAATTTCTTTTCGAAACCGGCCAGACCATTCGCGACTCTGCAAGTCAAATCTCTTAGCATCCTCGATATGTAAATTTAACGAATTAATAGAAAGCAATTAAGATATATGTGAATCACATCTGCATTCCGGTAAACGTGTTCTTGTTAAATTAATACGTTATACATTGAGTTATCATTCTGCAGTACTGAAAGTTTAACTAACTTAGCCATCTTCTTCTTCATTTTCATTTACGTTTTTGTTTTTGCTCAAGGAATCGCAACGCCACTCAGTTCAAAATGAAGACACAATTTGTCCTGCTCTTGCTTATTCTTCTTGCTTACGATGTTGACGTTGCAATGAGCTATTGCCAATCTACGACGTACAATCTGACAAAGTGCTCAAGTGGCTCGGCAATGGATGATTCTTTTTGCGCGGAAGCATGCGATATCGAGCATAAAGGGACTCATTTCTGTTACCATGACGTATGCTACTGCAAAGATTGCAATATTGCTCTGAAGGGCTACTGTCCGTCCACGGTGTACAACTTTAAGACATGCTTGCGCGACTCTACAGCGGACGAGTCGAATTGCGCCGAGGCTTGCAGTAAAGAACACGAGGGGGCTCATTATTGTGCAAATAATATGTGCTATTGTAAAAGTATTAAAATAAAATGCTAATGTAGTATTACGAAAACGTCGCAGATATTACGGTATATATATATATATATATATATATATATATATATATATATATATATATATATATAGTGCTATAATGAAAAATTAGGAATGGGGACGCCCATAAAAAAATTATTGTGAGATAAAAAAGAAATTAATATAATAAAATAAGCAATATAAGCTATTGATCGCTACAAAGATTTAGAAAACATAATGAGATTTTACAATATCATATTTAGATTGAACAATTCGTACCTATCACAAGATTTCTTTCGAATAATAATACCTTAATAATTAACCAGATTTGGTGATTTTCTATTTTTTTCCAGTTTCTTATACTTGAATTTCATAATTTGAATTGTATCTACTTCATCTTGTTCAATTAAATTTAAACGCGCAGAAATTGAAGGCGACTGAAATCATGAGACATCTTTCATACGTTTTGCCATACATTGAAGCGGTAATAGCACTAGAATCTTAATTGGGATATGACATTAAATCAATGTGATTTACAAGCATTATGTGCACTCACATTAGTTTAATAGTGTACGCAACATAATTATAATTTTAAGGATATATAAAGGAGATATATAAAGGAGTCGTATATAATCTTTATTCTATAGTTTTATCACAAATTTGTTTTGTTTAAAACATTTGTATAAACATTTTTTTATGTATAAAGATTAATAAACTATATGCTTGTATTTTATTTAATTTTTATTATTATATTCAACCTGCCTTTTTAGAGAATAAAAAAGGGGATTGATTTTAAATTATATGAAGATTTTTACTCTTTATCGATAATATAATAGTTTTTACTGATAAAAGCGTAGGTATAATTTACACTAATTTTTTTTAGCATTCTGTATTTATTCCTCAACTATATTATCATATATGTAGTTTCAATTTACCCAATTTTTTATTTAGTTTTAGATTTACTTTTAGTTCATTTATAGCAAGAGAAATTATTTCAAATTTTCAAAGCCATTTTTTATCGACGTCGAAGAAGTTGAATGAAAACGATATACGTATTGATAATAATTATTAAATAAATTTATATTCTATTTTACAATATGATAATTGGTCTGAACTACTGTTAAAAATAATAAGTTTATTCTATACTTTTTATGAATATTTTAATTTAGTTTCTGAAACCTGTTATATTTTTAGGTAATTATTATTCTAGCTCGATTTCGACTATTTTATATATTATTGCTAATCGTATATATTTTTTAAAAATTAATTTTTAGTAATTAAGTTGCCCATACCACTATTTATGTCAAATAAAAATAAGAATTCGTTTTACTATTATATTTTGTATTATATAACTGTTATCTTATTTCATGCCAAGAGCAATCCATCCAATAAATTAATACACGCCTGTAGATAAAAATGGTGCAAAGTAACTAAAATGTAGGAACTATTAGATTTATCTCAAGTACTGAAATAACTTGGATATGGCCTAACGAAGTAACTATTCGCATTGAAGATTTTTATCCAGTCGAGACGAGATAAAATTTAGCTTGAATTTACTGAAAGTTTCCATTACTTTCTTCACTTTTACGTAAGTTTAATAAATATGTATAATAAGATTAAGTAAGTAACTATGTAGGTAAGATTATTCTACGTGTCACGGAAACTAGTAATATAAATGCTTATAAAGCAATTAAAAATAAATTATTTTACATTTACGCTAGTCTTTTAAAGAGTCTGGTACATGTATCATTGATAATTAAATTAATTAGTTTGATTTAATTAGGCAAAATAGTGAATTTTCTTATTATTAGTGGTTTTTTAAACTTAATAATTTTGAAAATCATAAAATTAATTTCTTCTAACAATTTACATGCTTTCAATTAATTTTGAATTCATTCAATTAATTAACTTGGCCATGCTACGTTTAATTACGTAGCATGGCCAAGAAATTGGGAGCATTAACAGATGTACTAGAACAAAAAAAGGTACTGAAGTATCGATACTGAAGATCATATGTTTCTGACTGAAAATGTGCAAGTTTATGAATTTTTATACAAGTATCTTGGCAGCGTCAACAAATTTTTGCGACAAAACGTCTATCGAATGATCGGTAAATATTATTATTGTATTCTGCCAAAAATTTCTTAGCGGCATAGGAATGATGACTCTTAATATTTGCTTGAGTTGTTTTTCATTCTAATTCATTCTAATGTCAATATCAATTCTACACTTTTGAATCTCAGACTGATTAAGAAAGTTTCTTAGATCTTGCATAATCATTAATTTTAAAATAATAATTATATAAATAATAACAATTTTTAAACGTGAATGCAATCTCTACACTGGTTAGTCAAATTTTCTGGATGTTAAAAGAGACCTATCGTGTATCCGCCACAGATTGATATAAAACTTTTTCTAAAATCTACTTGAATTTCTACTCATCAGCAACGTCTTACAATGATAATCAAAGAAAAAGGAATCTACAGAGAAAGACAGGGAGAGAGAAAGAGAGAGAGAGAGAGAGAGAGAGAAGAATTATCAAAAGAAAATAAAAAAGAGAAACGAATTATCAAAAGAAAATAGTAATTCCCTATTTTCTTTGTCGGAAACGCTCGAACGAACTTCGCATTCGCTTGCCCCCCAGTATTATAGAGAGTTGTCGAAAGAAGCCGACGGATAGAGACTTCGCTGCATACCGACCGAAATGAAAATCATATTTACAAGCGAACGACTTCAAAGGAATAATCGAGGAAGCATCCGCGAGTGTTTCAACGGAGCAACGTCTCCTTTTTAGGCTAATTCGACTACATCCAGAATTTCGTAAACATACACGACTTTCGTAAACATAACTATAAAAATGCGCAGGAAGGGCCCGCGTACTTTCTACGCTGGCGCGCATAACGAGATTTTCCTTTGTTTTTTTTGTTTTTCTTCCTGATCATCGCATTCCGAATTAGGCGTCACTTTTCCTTTGCATATAATTTTATGCTCTGAGCCTTTTGACGCGCTGAGGATCCACTCGTATAAAGAAAATGCAATTCAAATTATTTTAGCAATGATTATTATAAAAATTGCAGGTCCCAACAAAGAAAAATAAAACGATATCAAACGTCGTGTACGTTTTGTTTACCGCAATTCTAATTAGATATATCTTAGCTATTCATTTATTTATTTAATATCTCGTTTTAGCGTATATTGTTCTTTCAAAATGTACACATATATTAAGCCAAATGAAAAAGGCATGGCTTCATACAGATCCAATGTAACAAAATCATATATCACAAATATAATATCACAAATATCCAATTGATTTAATTTCTATACCTAAATTCTTTTGGGCTTTTCTGAATTTGAAAATTTTTATTTCTAACTATATATGCGATTTTACAATTTTGAAATATTACTTGTTAATATTCTCAATAAAAATAAATAAACTTTTTAAACTGTTTACAGTGAACAGAATATGGTAAATTAGAAAAACAAATAAGTGCGGTATTGCGAAATATAAAGAAAAATAAATAAGTTTGATAAAATTTAAATAATTCAAGAAATTTCGTCGAACATTCATCTGTGCGAAAGTTTTCAACGACGATGTAACAGTAAGATTCATTGGTCAAACTTCGCCTTTATTTAAAAGAAATCGAGATCAATAATTATTTTATAGAAAAATAAATTATTCCTTGTCTGCTGTCAATTAGATTTATTATGTCTACTGTGTTAAAAACATAAATATATTTCAACCTAAATTCATCTACAGCTATTTTAATATTAGATATTGAATATAATTTTTTTAGACAAACACATACAGTTTTCTAATACAGATATCTATTTATGTAAATAATAAATAAATTTTGTGAAACAATGAAATTTTAAATTTCTAGTGTGTCGAATGAAAATAAAAGCAAAAAAAACATACGTGAGAAGTAAACATAAGTCTTATGATTAAAGCGCACAATAAGAGAATAAAATAATTAAACATCAACATTACATCAATTATATATTAAAAAGTTTAAAACTAGGAGAATATAGAGAAAAACATAATTTAATTATTAGAAAAACCAGTTTATTTAATAAATGATTTTAAATATTTTAAATCAATTCGCCAAAAAAAACTGAAGCAAAGGTTCTAAAAGTCACTTTGAAAGCTTGATTTGCTGCCAATTTATTATTCTTCTTCGGCAATAGGAATAGAAGAATGCATTATTTAATGTCAATAGTTTTAATCGTGTTTTAAAAACTGCTCTAGTAATTTTTTTTTCAAATAAAATTTGGTTGGAAGTTTTCGTAATATTTCCTTAGCATTAAAACAACTTTTTTATTACTTAAATAAAATTCCCAGTATATTTTTCAGAACATTGTTTTTCCGCAAATTTGATCGAGGCGGAAGTCGATTTTACGATTTAGTAAACAAATAAATAAACCTTTACTGCCTTAGTGCATTATGGCTCTTAATTTATTACTTTACGTTTATCTACTACAATTAAAATTGCATGTATTACAATAACTAAACTGTTGCAAATAACAAAGTTTTTGCCTCTTCTATGAATATATCTACTTGTTTTGTTTATATATATATATATATATATATATATATATATATATATATATGTATATAATTATTTCTGTTTATTTTATTCGAGGCGTAAAAACATAGTAGTAAAATAACCAAATGATGTTGTAGTATTTTTTTTAAACTTTTGATTTACTTTTGAATTGAGCAATTTTTTTCTTATATATTTTTAATGAAACACGCACTTGATATTCCAGTTACTTATAAAACCTTTATCATCCTTCAATGCAGCTGTTATATATACGCAATACTTTATAAAATCGAGGTCATAACGTCTGGACTCTTCTCAAGATAATAATGTGAACAATTTATTGAAAATCTTAATAATATTTCGCTGAAAATCTTTTTTTTTTTATAAAAAAACTTACTAACTGAGTAATAATGTATAATTAATGAATCTATTTTAATGAAATTAAAAAAATTTATGAATTTTATTCAAGTGTTTTAGCCTGCTCAAAATTAATGGCTTTTTAATCCTGTAAAAAGGTTGAAGTAAATTGTTCTGATACCGCTTTGTTACCACTGGCTGAAATACGTTTATGTATTTCGGTAGTGCGTTCTCATTTAATTAGAAATTAAGAAGAATTTTCTATATGTATTATTATATAGAATTTACTCTTAAAAATTATAAATATATGTTTTATACACTAAGTATGTTAAATTTTAAATTTAATTTAAAATTTTTATTTTAAACTCCTTCGTTAAACTTATAAATATTTTATTTATCTTAAGCAAATATCAAACCCTGATGAGTATCGAACCCACGACCCTACATTTCGCAAGCTAACCCATCCATTATGATTATCTTGAGTATAGCCGTATATCTGTTAATATCACAATATTGCATATTTTTCCAGTATATAAAAAAGTTAAGGAATTTTAATTAGATTCAAGATAGTAGGGTTAACAATTTCCTTAATTCTCTTACTTGTAACTTTTCAACTAGATAATACTATTCCTTAATTTTCCCACTTATAAAATTTTGACCATAGAAAACAGATATTACTTTCCCACACTAAAACAAGTTAAGAAAATTTGAATACATCGAGGAGAATAATCATTAAAACAAGATGGTTAAAAAATTATAATCGTAGGGATATCAAATGCCTAACTTAAATCTCGCGAGTACTGCTTCAATAACAAAATCAACAATAATACTGACGAGAATCTAGCCTGAACTAGGGATACGTCGAGGATATTTCTTCGGAACGAGCCTTGTGTACTGTCTGAGCTTGGCACGCTAGTCTTAAAATTGACGCTTACTCATTTATTCGTTGTACTACATGAGATCGCTGTCTTATCTGATTGTTTATTGGCTCAATTTTTCTATTACTCTTCGAACTGTCTTTGGTAATAAGCAAACGTTGTATGCTTTTATTTCCATGTGATCCTCTATTCTCTGATATAACAGATTGTTCGGAGATGATGCGCTAATGGTGAAAATTTTTTATTGTAACAATAACAAAAAAAATAACGTAAAATGCCAGGAAACTATTTTGTTCTTTATGTATATTAAATTGTTGAATTTGTTTATATTAATTGCAGTATTTTTTTTATGAATTTTAAGCATATGTATAATGACTCTTGGATTATAGGAAAACATCTTATAATTGAAAAAGTACCAATGACAGTGAAGAAAGATAAAGTATCCACAGCAATTTACTTCAAAAAAACTAGAAATAAATTCGTTTTAAACCTGTTTCTATATATATTACGAACAAATATAAATCTTTTCATTAGGATTACACTTTATTTTTAAAGTGCTACTCACGACATCTGTAATTTACTCAAGGCCCACTTCCAGTTTCTCACTTCAAGAATTCAATAAGGTTGGTACTTTTACTTACTATTAACTACTACCCTTCAAGCCATAGGGCGAGTTCGTTTTCAAAAAATTTGAGACAATCCTATTACAAATATTCATTGAATATTAAGAATCGATTTTCGTTCTTTATTAAATGATTTCTAACATGCGTGATATGCTTGTTCAAGAATTTTACCAGATCTAAAGTTGCTAAAAATAATAATAGTTGATTAAAACAACAATTCTATGCTGGTCCGATCTAGCTCATAAATCCGGTTTTCGCAAAATAGCAATCAAATTTCCTATCAGAATCTAGAAGAAAGCTACTAAGTTTATTGCGGTAAAATTTTAAAGGCAAGAGCAATATTTGTTTGACTTTAGAAAATAATATGCTGTAGTGCTAAGAATTGTAACGATAAATGTTTTAAAAAGAACAAAGTTGAATGGCTATATAATACAATCTGCAATATGATAAAAAAGAACCCATAATCTTATACTTTTCGATAACTTAAGTATTTCATGTGATTGAATAATTTTTGAAAACAGATTTTGGTTTAGCGTAGTAAAATACTTTGAAAAACTGTACTATACTTTTGTTACTCTTCATCCTCATTAGCCCGTGTTGTTATGATCATAATCTTTTTTAATGGTTCTGACCCAAAGTTATTTATATTCATCATAGTTTTGTTTTTAATCAAATTGAATCCACGAAACAAAACATTACGGTTAGAAAATTTCATTTTATGAGTTCTTAATTTTTAACTTTAAAGTAGATTCGGTCCTAGATATTAATTTTTCCTAGATATTATTAATAAATTTATCAATTAAAATATTTAATTATTTTGTTATTATTTAGCAACTTTATTTTAAGATTTCTTTTGGTAGATCTGTAAGGAAATAAAAATAATTTTTCCAGTCGCAAATGTCTTATTATTGATTATTAAAATATAAAAACAAATGTGGTAATCTTTCAAACGCAGACATAAGGGATATGCTACCCTTTCAGAAGAAACATGCAAAGTATTTACTAATTACAGAGCATACCTATTTATTTGCAGTTGATTTCAGTCTAACTTTTTTATTATTTTGTTAAGATACTACCATATTTAAAGGTTCTATTTATCTACCTGTAGAGAATCGTATACGTAAGTAACAAGTAAAAAAAGGTCCAAGCATATGCTTCTGCTTATAGGGCCAGATACGAAAATCAATTTATAGACACTAATGCACTGATTAGCAATATAAATTAATGAATAAAATCTGTCAAAATTGAACTTTTCGTCAAACTTGTAGTAAATAATATCATCACCATATAGTTTTATCAGGAACTGTTTTACTTAATGTATCTTTTTCTTTACAGCGCTCATAGTACGAAATGAAGGCAGCACGTTTTCTACTTTTTCTTATTTTAATTGTTATCAACGCGGATCTCATCATAAGTGACTGTCAGTCTACTACGTACGTAGGCAGCCAATGTAGCCCAAGCTCATCAGCAGAGAGCACCAATTGTGCAGCAGCTTGTAATAGAGAGAATAAGGGACAGTCATACTGTTTGGCCGATATGTGCCGCTGTAAACAGTGTACGGAGCCTTGTAAATCTATATCGTACAAGCAAAGCATGTGCTCTGCTGGCTCTGCAGCAGATCAGTCAAATTGCGCAATAAATTGCGGTAATGAAAAGAGTGGGCCAGGCAGTTGTTATAACAACCAGTGCATTTGTAAGAATTGCACGTTTGCTTTAAAAGGTTATTGTCTGTCGAAAACGTACAATTTGAAAACGTGCTCAGAAGATCCTGTAGGGAAGGACATATCAGCTTGTACGACAGCTTGCAAAAATGAAAAGATGGGCCTTGGCGTATGTGCAAATAATCAGTGCTACTGTAAAAGTAGCGCGTGTTAAATGTATATTATGCAGAATTTACGAAATATTTACCAGGAAAGTTATGGCATATTTTCCGTTAAAATTTGTGCTCATCTCCGTCACATTAACAATATTCAAAATATATGTTTTGAAAGATATTGGAATAATCAAAAAACATATGTAATGATTTTTAGAGATTTATGAATTGATTATAATTTGCTGATTCCAGTCATAATAGAAAATTTAACATAGAATTAATTCTAAAGTAGATAAAAAGTATTAGTTAATAAGACTGTTCTAGAAATTATAGATGAATGTAATAGAGTGGTCAGGAAATAATTCTTCTTGTTTTTAATTTTTAATTTAGTTTCATCGAATATAATTTTAATAATTTATCTGACTATGGTAATGAAACTGAAGAATGTGTATCATTTAGTATTTGAATTTCTTCTCAGTATCTTACTGGGTGCCTGCTTCATTTTCTTGCATATGAATATAATATAATTATCATTGTCTAATAATAAATTCGAACGCTCAAATTGTTAAAAATAATATTAAAAAGCTAAATAAATAAATACTACCTTTCATAATATTTCGTTTGATGTAACCATCCTTAATATAAATATATTTTAAACTGATTAAAATTTAAAATAGAAAAGGTAATTTTTTTACGTTGTAATCCTGTAATATTTTATTGCATTCTTAGAAGTTATAGCGAACCAAAAATATTTGTATTTCATCTGATAAAAAATAAATAAATAGACTAGAAACAATTATTAATACGTTCTTGTGCCATTGCAGTCTATAATGTCATTCTTAATGTGTTTGAAAACTAGTGATTTTATATTACATAGATGATTATTTAAAATTTGTTTTCAGGCATTAAAAACGAAATATTTAACTATGTATTATAATTATATTCTTTTATTAAAAGAGTTTCCACTTTAATCATACTGGTCCACAAAAATGATTTCCTACGTGTTTCGAGCTGCTGAAAGAAGAGCTCCAATAGATTACTTTGGCTCTTCTATATTTAGAATTATGCGAGAAAATGCTCCAGCTCTATTGGTCGCTTTCATATCTACGTTGAAAAGGTGTTCTTTGAAAAATAAATTATATTATAATAATATAATCCAACAATATGACATCAGTAACGTTCTAAGAGAGCCGGCCTATATTTGGTTGTAAAACCGAATTCGATTTGTCCAATAAATTAATAGTATACCTGCGCTTGGTATATCATGTTATTTGTAATTCGTCGCATGCGATACGAACTGTTCTTTTGATAACCTGGATAATTAAGTGTCCTTTATGTAAAGCAATCTGATTATCAATAAACTGCCCGCTCTATCTATTGCTGCTCCCCGCTCTATCTATTGCTATCCCTGTTGCTGTTACATACATTCTCTTAAATTTGTTCCTATTATATGAAGCATATAAAGAAATAAAAATGATCTATTTATTTTCGCAAGGAGAACCAATATGTATACATTACATTGTGTTGGAAAATTTTCTTCTTCAATTGTTACATAGCAATATACCTACATTTCTAGGGTTTGGGACATATATCAAATTTTTCTATTGACATTAACATTCAACAATACACATTTTGCCAAAATGATAGCATCATAGTTGTTTATCTCAGTAACTATTGTGTGTTTTCCAATTAAATCGCATTTGCGGCATTCGTTGATTTCCTTATTTCATCAAAGGTAGAAAGCAGCTGAAACACGACGTTTGTAGATAGAAGCTTATGGTGAAAATGCTTCAGTTCATTAGAACATGTAGGATATGATTTCATCCATATAAAATTGAAGATTTGAATTTGAAAGACAATAAACATCCTAAAGCAGCAAAAAAGTTCGAAGACGAGAATTTGTAGCTATTATTGGAGGAACACCCGACCCAATCAGAACAAAAATTGGAACAAGTACTTAATATACTTAGCGTACACGGGGCATGAAAAATGCATTTATTTTGAGGACCCGAAGCAAAAAGATTCATGGCTTTTACCTGGTGAAGCTGGCCCATCGACTGTGAGGCGAAGTCGCGTTGGCCGTAAAACAACGCTTTGTATTTGGTTGGAACAGCGTGATGTTGTATACTATAAGTAATTAAAACCCGATAAAGCGGTGAATAAAGATCGCTACCAATAATAAATTATCAATTTGTATAATGGGTTGATCGAAAAACAGCTGGTGTTACGAACACACGATATTTTATATTTTAACCAATTAGAGTTATGTTAAGTAATATATTAAGAAATAAGAAATTTATTTAGTTTGTAATTTTATATGTAGATAAGTTAAAAGAAAAAAAAAGATTAATCTCGGACAAAGCGGCTCCGCGTACGAATATAATGTGGCGATCTAATTATGTAAATTAATGTAAAGCAGAGCCTAGGAAATTACAGTTATGCGTTTCTTTAAATAAGATTAAAATTAAATTGAGTTCGATCTTTTATTAAAAGAGAATGAAAGTTGAATAAAATTGCAATAAATGATCGCGAGCGAACTCTTGTCATAGGCCAAATTATTTGTACAACTAAGGTGTATAATTGATCCGTGCCGTGACGGGAAAACTCAAGAATTTTTCCTAAAATAGCTTTTATACGATATCACAAATAAGGTGTTCGAATACTTGCTACGGAAAAATTCTTGTTGTTTTCGAAAGAGATTAAAAGGTTATGCTTCCTAGAAGCAATGATCCGTGCTGTGACGGGAGCTTCCCAATATTTTCTTTAAAAAAGCTATTTTGCGGACTTATAATCAGATAGGTCGCATTCTAGCTTTTAGAAAATATTGAGAAGTTCAAAATCAGGTGACGTGTTCGGCTTGCCACCTCGGGCTTTTCGACCGTTAGGTTGCGCAAGAGTTGGGGCTGCGATCTGTGTGTGGGGCTTATCGCTCGAAATTTGACCCCGAGTCGAGGGTAATGTAATTTATAAAAGACGCTGTATGAGAATGCGCTAAATTATTGATTTCTGATCTCTGCTCAGGTCAAAATTGGTTATTAAAAAGTTTATTTAAGTTACTAGTTTTGTTTTATTTAAATAAATTCAAAGTCTCAGCTCGATTGTTTGTTATAAATATATTTAAAATGATGTCAAAATTAAATGTATTGAAATGTTCCGAGCGGTTTATATAATTACACCTAATTATTAATGTATATAGTTATTAATTAATTTATCAAATATTTTATTAATTATTCATTTGTTCATCGCTATGGAGATATTTCACTTATAAATAACAAAAAGAAAAAGATCGTAAAAACGTCTCCATAGCAACCAAGGCGAATAAAATTATTTGAAAACGCTTCAGCGAGGCACTCTTTCTGATTAGCCTCCGAAATATCAAGATTTTAATACTTGTAATTTATTATTTGTGTTCGATTTTGAAAATATTAAAAAAGTTATTACTTATTGTTAAACAATTTATTTACAATCCCAATACAATATTAGTTTATCATGGAATAGCTGGAATGGATCCAACGACATGTAAAAGTTATCTTATAATATGACAACGCGCCGTCCCATACCGCTCAACCGGTGAAAGACAAATTGAAAGCACATGTTTGGGAAGAGTTATTGTACCACCGCACTCTCCAAAAATCGCTCCGTCCGACTATTACTTCTTAACATCGATGAGACACTCATTTGCAGAACAGCGTTTGGCAATTTTGAAAAAGTCAAAAAATGACTCGTCAAAAAAAATGTGTAGAATCGAATGGTCAAATCTTTAAATAAAAAAAGTGTTTCCTTTATTTAAATAACCTGCAAATTACACCTTTAGCAATTCCTATGCTAAAAATTACTAACTATAATATGACAACTATATCGAAAAGCACACAACCATGTATCTTAGCCCATATGCTGCACCACTCTGTTGCCTATGTATTGAAACAAACTAAGTAAATTCCAACCGTAACTACCGTCATTGCTAAATTAATGAATATTTTTATCGGTCTTACTGTCATCAACAGACTGTCCTTGTTTATTACCACCATCGAAGCATCTGAAATAGAACTTATTCCTAAAAATAAATTAGATTAAAAATTAAAAAAAATTCATAAAAATAATAAACTATACTCTATGTTAGTGAAGGACAACCTGACAGTCTAATCTGACGAGGATCGTGAGGATCGAAGTCCTCATCAGGGAATCGAGGAGCCGTAGCGAGCTTGAAACGTTGGACTACGTCTTCAATTGGGCAAGGGTGGTGGAGACAGTCAGATTGCACTTTACTAATAAAAAATTTTTTTCAGCTAATATTTTATTTTTAGATTAGTCTACGGGGGTGACTGTATACAAGGACAGTCTGACTGTCATTATAATTTTTAATTTTTATTTTTATTTTTATTATTTTTGTATATTGTTGTATTAATATTAATATAAATATATATTGATATTATTACGTATTATTTTCGATTGATTTAATTGGACTGTAAGACCAATGAAAATATTTATTACTTTAAGTTAATTGAAGAATTTACTGCATATTATGAATCTAACATATAGAATAATTCTAGTTTATAAATCATTATTATAAATAATCAGATACAATAAACAAACCTTCGTAGTTCAATAACATGTTAGCAAAGCCTCGATTGACTTTTGTGCTTATAAAATCTACGAAAATGATGTAATCCATTTATTGTAACATGATAATACTTGAAAAATGATTATTTTTTCGAAGTCTCATTTTTTTTACAAATTAAGTACAAGAATTTAAACGACTTGCTTCGTCAGAATGAATCGAATAATTATTTTCTTTTAGCTTGCTTACTCTCAAGAGTTAAAACAATTCCGTTTGGAATCGTTTCAATCCATCATATGAGAACAACCAGACTATTAAAATTGTTTAATTGTCTCAGTTTCTTAAAATAATTATACATTATATTCATATATACATTTTGATTAATTTGGCGGTTTTATATAATACGAGTTATAAAACATACGAAACTTGGGATTTAACTAATCTTATTATTTAACTGTGAGAATACCGGCCTCGCTATGATCGGGTGCTGACTACTCGTCGTGAAATAATGGATTACTTAAATCATGCATTAATCAAATTCCATGTATAATAATAGACTATAAGATTGAGTTTTGATAAATAATTTATACTTTTGTAGATATATATATATAAGAGAGAGAGAGAGAGAGAGAGAGAGAGAGAGAGAGAGAATAAACAATACTTATAGGCAACGGAAAATAACGCATTAACGATTAATAAGTAAAATTAAAACTTTCCAGTATGACCATTAAATTCTGAAATTAATTTTTAATCAACTGATTTTTAATTACTAAAACGATAAAAATATAATAACAATAATTCGAAACTTAAATGTATACAAAAAAAAAATTTTCGACAAAGTGTAGTATAATGAAGTATTTAAGAATAAATTAACTGAAATAACTTCAAGCTTCCAGTAGGAATCAAGCAAAGAAACAATATAATTAGATATATAATACAAATGCATCTTTACTATTAAGCTATATGGAACGCTATATTTTAGTGCTCCTTAATACATAATTCGTGTGATAATATATAAACATAATTAAAAAGAAGAAAAAAAGCAGCGAAATACAAGACAATGTATTTTTATTTATGTATGTCGTCGTTAATTACCGTATTATTTAATTCTTTTCATAATCTTATCACTGCGCAAATATATTTTTTAAAGATCACTACTCTCGATTAAACATATTTTGTTTGCTAATACTTATTTACAATTAAAAGAAAAATTATTTTAGAAATTTATAATCTTCAATAACTTAACGCTGATTCTAAAAACTTTCGTAAGTTTGATTAGTTTTTATTTGAAGGTTGAATAATATTACAGGAATTATAAAATCTTTACGGTTATTACTCAAATAGATATTTTTCATTAAAACTATACGTAAAAAATCATGTAAGGATATCTGATGAAAAATTACTAAGTCTATTCGACTAGCACATCAAGATTAACTATTAATTTTTAGCATCAACGTATATACAAATATGGTATGCGCATATACAAAAGTACATGTTATTGTAATCCTGCATAATAGGATTGATCAATTATAAAAAATTGAATCAAAGTTACAATCCGTGCAAAAATGGAGAAACCTGAACCAATAAATGATTAACCATTTTCTCGAATCGCCCACAAGCGCAAGCGAAAGATACACAAAAATCCTGATAAGAAAGTGTATGGGTATATAAAGGCGTTCTGCATCATCAAACTCATTAAATTGTTTTTATCATCGCAATTGCGCTTCATTATCGACGTTCTATTTACGACATCTGCTATAATCATTCAGGTTGAAGGTTCAGTCTGCAGAGAAATTTTTTCACAAGCTCTTCGACTATCTCTATCGAACAACTAAATTAGGTTTGTCATAGCCTTATTTTTTATTTCTGTCCTTTAAAAAAGTCCTTTTGATCATTCCGAGGAATTATGAAATGAAATTTAAATATTTGTAAATATTTCACCAAATTTAAATTTAATATAATGTCACGTGACTATACATTTAATACGTAGAATTTTATCACAATCTAGTGGAGTAAGATGGCAAAATGTGTTCGAGATGCACAATATGTGAAAATGTAAAGAAAAATTATAAAACTTGCGGTTCTTAGCGAATTTTCATTAAAATTTAACAATTCTTTTAAGTAGATCGAAGCTCGACAGTTATGTATTGAAGCTCTACACTTAAAGTACGGTTTCCAAAAAAAAAATGTTGTTTACGATTTTATCAGTTACCTTATTCAGCTGATGATGAATATGATCTTAAAAACAAATAGCAAAAATATTATTATGACGAATTTCATGAAAAATCTTTCCATCCCGTGTTATTTATTTTATATCTTTGTAAGAATTGAAAATTATAAAAAAATCTTTGTAAAAAAGTGTATATTTCATTATATTATATTCTATCAACGTTGCTTATATGAATTATATTTTTTAATGAAAAAGAAAATAAATCTAAGCATTTATTAACATTTGTTTTTGACTATTTTATGTATAGAGCTGTATTTATAGAACAAACCTTGTTTTGTATTTGATTTTGCTTGAAATGAGATCTAGAACTTTACTAAATGTTTTGCATACAATCTTTAATAATTATAGAAATAATCTTAAAAAGCATCAGTTTAATGAGTTTTTCGTTGATTTCGGCAAGTTAATAATCAGCTGTTTCATTTTTCGTGTTATATTTCATGTAACCAGTGAAAAATATTGATAAATGAAATTTCCAAAACCCATGATCAATGGTTATTTGATGCATGAATGTTAATCATCTACATCGAGATAAAGCAAGAAAACATTTTTTACCTGAACTATATTATATTTATTTTACTTTACTAATTATTTTTCAATGTGCAAACTATTTTTTGAATCTTCTACACTGTCTCTCTTTTTATAGTTTTTTATCGAATATTTTACTGACTGGATTGTATATTATTTTTATTAAAGGAACCGTAGCAATTCTCAATAAAAAAATGAAGGCAATAATTTTCCTACTTGCACTTGTGCTGTTTGCGTTCTGTCTGGATTTTACAGTGGGTCACTGTATATCGCACTTGTTTAAACAAAAATATTGCTCATCGGACTCTGCAGCGGATGATTCAACTTGTGCGCAAGCTTGTAACGCAGAAAACAGAAGGGTTCATGGATGTCAATATAATGCGTGCTATTGTAAATGCTAAAATTTTTTGTAAAAACTAATATAAAAATATCCAAAAGATGCAAAAAAACGTGTACATATTTTCAAATTGGTAATAATTGATTTATAATGTCTCTATCTCAGCAACATCATATCGTTTCTTTCCGAAAATTATCAATAAAATGGTTATCAGATTTTTATCTACATATCCAGAAAATCAGCATAATTTGAAATCATAAACAGTCGAATTAGACTAGATCTGATTCGACTGCTTATGATTTAAATTATGCTGATTTACTGGATTTTTGCAATTGACTGAAATATTTGAATGAAAAATACATATATAATAAGTTCAATTTCAGTCATCAAAAAATAGACACTGTTTCTTATAGATCGAATGTAACAATATTATTAATATTCAATTAAATTAATAAATATTTTTATCTGTCTTACAGTCTTTATAATATCATATTTTAACTAAAATAATGACAGTCTAACTGTCCTTATTTATATTCACCCCCGAAGAATCTGAAATTAAACTTATTACTATAATAAATTATATTCAAAATTAAAAATAATAATAACATAAAATTAATAATAAAATAAAATAAAAATTAAATAATAAATAAAATAAAAGTAATAAAAATAATATTCTATGTTAGTAAAGGACAACCTGACTGCCCCCACCACCTTAAATTTAGATGCACCTTTGGTGGCCGATATTTCGAACCGCTACAGTTCATCCTCAGGAACTAAACTCAATTGAAAAACCCAGCATATATACCCCATACCCACTCTAAATTTAGTAGTATAACAATTTATAGGACCCCTGTTTTTCTTTCACTTCAATGAGAAATATAAATTCTATATTAATAAGGAGTGATAAGTGTTGTCCAATTTACTCGGCTCTATCATTAAATTTACATTATTGGAGTTTTTCAAAATGAACATTTTCAAGAGTTTCTCTTTTATATTTATTCTTAATACCATGTTCCAAAATATTTACATTTTCAAATTCGAAAGAATGTAATAAGTTTCAACTATGTTCTTTTAGCCCGGATGTACCATTCATAAAATCTTCGTGTGATAATTTGATTGCTTTGTCGATGACTCCCTTTACAATATCTATTTCATTTGCAGTTTTGTATTCATTCCTGTACGTACTGAAGTTTTATTTATTTTTCTAAATTCTAAAACTTTTATCATAATGTTGTGGTTTTACATGTTATTAAATTATAGATAAATATTCTCAATAGTTAATTTTAATTAATTATGTTAATTAATATTTAATTATAATATTCGTTTTGTAAACTATTTAGAACTTTCTAGTAAAAAAAAAAGTAATTCGTTATTCAGAATGAAATCCATTGTCTCAAAATATATAAAGAAAAATAAATAAGTTTCATCAAATAGTTCGATGGAAAAAATGGGTAAGATAATTATTTTAATAATGTAATAATTGTTCACAAGAAATTACTGGAGTTCTATGTTGAAATTTATGGAAAAAAAACTTACAAATAAAGTGATCAATTATTCCTTACTTAGAAAAATTTTTTAGAGCTTGAAAAGTAATTAAAAGATTATATTTTCTAAAAACAGTGATCCGTGAATATATATATATACTAGTATCCCCCGTCTCGGCTTCGCCGGAGATAATAATTTAACCGATTTCATAAACAATTCAATAATATCTAAGTAGAAAGTACTCTATATATAAAAATCTATATTACTATAAATAATTGACCGTAATTTACTTGTCCTTGCTTCTGTGTAAATAGCTACTTCACTGTAATGTTCACTTCAAAAAGTTGAAATTTTGCTGACCATTTTATAGAATATATATATATATATATATATATATATATATATATATATATATATATATACGCATATTAAATACGGCGTCAATGTAGAAAATTGTACTTTCGAGTTCGAACGATAAAAAAAGATGTACAACTGTTTCGAGACGACGTTCACAAAGAGTATCATGTTCGGACTGTAGAAAGTGTCTCGGGACGACTCTGACTGGGAGTGTGCTTTTTCGAATGATAGAATACGAATCTCTTCATAGAAGTCGTATTGACATATCTGGACTTGTTTCCCACCAACTATATACGACACTCCCCGTAGAAGTCATCCCGTCATACCTAGATATCATCTTCTACCGTCCTAAAAAAAATCCTCGTAGAAGTTGTTCCAATCATCTGGAAATCGAATTCTATCATCCGAACATAAAACTCCCCGTAGAAGTCGTCCCGACATACCTGAATATCGTTTCCTACAAACTAAACACGATAGTCCCAGTAGAAGTCGTCCTGAGAAAGCTAGACATCGCTTCCTAACGATTAAACACAATACTCCCCGTAGAAGTCGTTTGGAAAGATCTATATATCGTATTTTACCGTCCCAACATGAATCTTCCCATAGAAGTCGATTTCTACATATCGGAACGTCGTTTTCTATCGACTAAATACAATATTTCCCGTAAAAATTACCCAGTTGGACATCGCATTCTATCATCCAAACACAACTATCTATAGAAATCGTCTTGAGGCAACGGGGTATCGTAATCAAACCGTAATTAAAATCGTAATCAAAAAATTATATTTCCATTAAATTTTTTCAATTAAATACCGTGAATATTTTCGTAGTGATGCCAACTGAAATTCAAGCAAAATGTTGGTATGCGCATAGCATACTTTTTAAGCTGACTATGCATATTGCTTTTTTATGCAGAAGTGACGATATATTTTATTTATATATATACATAGTTTCGAGGTTCTTGGTAAAGAAGCCTATTGCACCATCATTTCTTTTGTTTGAACTAAAAAAAATAGTCTCTTTTCACAATTCTAACGTTAATAGAATGTATAAAAATAAAAATAGAATTTGTCATCACAAACTATATTCAGTATGATTTGGCATACAAAACGATTTTATAAGAGAAGGAGAAGGAAAGACAGAGATAGAGAGAGATTTTCTCACGTATGAGAAAATAAAATTTACAAAAAGATATCCATAAGTTGTGCGAGTACTGTCAGATTAACCTGTAGAACGAAAAGGGTAATACCAACTACATCACAACTTCTTTAGGTTATGATTCCCAAAGTTTGATATGAACATTCTTTTTTTTTTGACGCGGGGAGGCGAAATCTTCTGAAGAGACCTCTCGAAGTGAGGTAGTGTCGGATTCATGGACCCTTTGCTCGCATGCCTACCGACTAAAGGAGGAAATTGTTGAGTTAGAGGCTCTGCCTTCATGGGGGCGGAGGCTTACGTACGAAAACGAAGCACGGAGGGGGGTGGTGGTGGTGGCTGATGGGGTTACGGATCGTTGATCAGGTGACAAGGCCTCCTGCAGCGATCCGTCGATTTAGGAAGGATACTGCTCAGGGTTTGGATTCCTGAGTTCGGGTGCTGTTTAATTGATTCTCTCAGATTTTTTGGCAATTTTATTCGCGTAATCGTTGAGAGCAAGAACTCTGCCCTTTGTTCTGGGTGACAGGGTTTTGTTATGGAACAGAGATTTGAGCTTTAAGAAGACTCCTAACATTTTGCTCCTGATGAGGCGGAGGTGTTTGTTCCAGGATAGGTTCCTGTCGAACGTCACTGCGAGGTATCTGACCGATTGGCTCCACGGGATGGAGGAGTCTTTGATCGTTATGATTGGAGGGGTGTGGTTTCTACGGGAGATAAAGATTGCACTGGACTTACTCTCGTTGATGGAGTCTCCACCGTGAGTACTAGTTGATGAGGTATGGGAGAAATCTGTTTAGTCTTGAGGTGCTGTGGCAGATTGTTTTAGTGGCGTTTATGAGTGCAATATTGTCCGCGTAGAGTGCCGTAGTAATTGTATCTTGTATGGAAAGATCATGGCTAAAAAAAAGTAAAGATAAGAGGGGAGAGCTTAGATCCTTGAGGGACGCCGGCTGAGATAGCCTTTGGGGCGGAGAGGGAGTTGCCTACCCTAACTCGAATAAATTGGTCTGAGAGGAACGACTTTGTTGTTCCGATCAGATAGTGGGGGATGTGATAGACAATGATCTTGAAGACGAGCCCGTTATGCCATACCCCGTCGAAGGCTTGCTGGACGTCTAGCAGAAGCATGGTTGTGTGCAGCCATCTGTTCATGTTGTTAGCAATGAGTTCCGTAACTCTGAGAAGTTGGTGACAGGTGTTGTGCCCTGTGCGGAACCCATGCTGACAGTCAGATATGAGGTTTTTCCTGGTGAGCGAGGTGGAGAGGCCTTTTAAGATAACGCTTTCAGTCACTTTGCTTAGGAAGTTTAAAAGACTAATGGGACGATAGCTTGAGGAGTCGTTGAGGGACTTCCCGGCTTTTGGAAGACAGACTACTATGGCCATTTTCCAGGCCTTGGAAAAGTATTGATGTCTCATCATTGCGTTTATGATATTGCAGATGGACATGATGTGTTTATGGGGGAGGATTTTCAATGTGTTGTTATTGATTTTGTCAGCGCCAGGGGCTTTCTTGTTTT
This sequence comes from Sycobia sp. Sy_11, assembly GCA_018907035.1. Classification (NCBI taxonomy): domain Eukaryota; kingdom Metazoa; phylum Arthropoda; class Insecta; order Hymenoptera; family Epichrysomallidae; genus Sycobia; species Sycobia sp. Sy_11. Next base: position 3,495,208 of record JACCIC010000029.1, read on the forward strand.
TGAGACTACAAAAGATGTCGCTTATCTCTTTGGGGGAGGTAGTGATAATGTCCCTGTTTGAAAGGAGGAAGTGTTCAGCGGTCTAGGTGACATGCTCATGAAAGGGTGAGAGTTCTGGTGGGCTGGATAGAGGTGAGCTCTGATTGCTGAAAGATGATGTGACGGTCTCGGCCTTTTCTTCATCGAATGAGAAGGTTTGGCCATTTTGCTTAAGTGGCGGAAGGAAGGGTCGACTGTCTCGTATAGATTTTATCACCTTCCAGACATTTTTGGGGCGAGTTTCGGCTTCAGTGATGAAATAATTGAAGCGGCTGTTTCTGAGCTCGTTTATCCGAGAGTGAATGTCCCTTTGTAAGGAGTTGAGTTTGGTTTTGAGAAGTGGAGTTCTAGGATGTTGCCATTACATCCGGATTCTATTCTTTTGCTTAATTAGCTTCAGAATACCGTCGGGGAGGTTATTGTTAGTGCCCTGTGGGGGGCGGAGATATGATATGATATGATATGATGTGATATGATATATGATATATGATATGATTATGATATGATATGGTATGATATATATATATATATATATATATAGCCATGCAAAATTCGTTTTTATATATTCCATGACATTTATTAAATATTTTTACATTTTTATTTCCTGCATAACGTGCTTGCGACTTTATTATAACGATATACTTTCATAAGGTTCTATTTTTTTTTTCATTTGCGATGGTATCTATTGCATATCTTGCATGTAACATATATATCTACAATTTCTACAAAATTTTTAAAATATACCAAATTATTGAAATTATTTTAGAAAATGTAGAATTAAAATAAAAAGACTCGAAGAATTTCAGAAAATACAGGATTTTCTTTTTGACGTATTACAAGTTACGCCATTCTCAATGAAAAATACAAAATAGACGTGTTTGCGCCTTCTGCGATTCTTGCCATTTGAAAACTATAAATGGTTATGGAGATATATATGTATGTATGTGTATGTAGGTATATCTCTGTGTGTGTGTGTTTTTTTTTATTAGGCGTAGTTTGTTTTATCGCCGGAACTATCCGGGAATATTACTTCGGCGGGGCTGTTAGTTAGCCTATACGACTCCTCTTCTTATGACACTATCCTACGTCCCCCATCCAGACAGGTGATCAGGGGTTCGGGGTTCGTCCTCTGTATCTTAAAATAGAATCAGTTAGCCTGGTTCATCCTGGGCCATTCGCCTAGTTCTATCGGCATATCTAAGTTTGGTCATCACCTCTTTTGCGAAACTGGTTACTGCCTTCCAGTTTTCAGAAGATTCCAGCATTATTGATAGGATGCTCTCTTGTCTTATTGGCTTATTGATGATGTTCATCAAGTGCTCACGTTGTGTTCTAAAACGAGGGCAGCTCACTAATATATGCTTGGCATCCTCGACCAAAGTCGGACAGATGGGGCAGAAATCATTATTATCCAGGTGAAAGCGGTGGAAATAGGACCTAAAACAACCATTTCCAGTCAGGAACTGGGTTAGGTGGAAATCTAATTCCCCGTGTTTCCTGTTGATCCATCTGTGTATGTCTGGAAGAATACGATAAGTCCATCGGCCTTTGCTAGAATCGGTCCATCGTTTTTGCCATATTTCTATAGAACCATGACGTTCCACGTTTTTAGCACCTTGTAGAGAATCGACTGCGGCCTTACATATGTTGTGCAGCCTAGCCAGTTCATCTGCAGCTAAATCGAAAGGAAGAATTTCGGCAAGTACCTCAGCAGCGTCGGTGGATACCGTCCTGTAACCACTAATGATACGTATACAGGAGCGACGACGGGTCGCAATGGCCAGCTCACAATACGATTTAATCCCGCATGCATGATGCCAGATTGGTGCTGCATACATGCTGACAGAATTAACAACATAAGCTAATAGTTTCCTCTGGGGTGGACGTGGGCCACCAATGTTAGGCATGAGCCGACACAAGGCAACTGAAACTCGTTGCGCTTTTTCGCCAGATATCTTTAGATGCTCTTTGAAGTTTAACCTGGCATCAAGCTGTACACTCAAGTATCATAAAAATGGCGCAGAACTAATGCGGCAGCTACCAACTTTGAGAGTAATACTATCTACCTTCTTACGACTGCTGTCAAGAACTACTTCTGTCTTGTGCTCCGCTAATTATAGACCAGCCGACTTAATCCATCTACTGATGTTGCTGATTGCCTCATTGGCATTTTCATTATATGGTACAGACACCACCGCCGTCTGAGTACCCCCATAAGCTTGCCGCAAGGAACGAGCGATTAGTATGTTAGTCTCCTTTAGCTCGAGGTGTGTTTTCAGAGCCTCGAATAGTTCATCCTTTGAAGTGACCTCATCTATATCTTTAATCTCCAATGTAATAAGATTAGTCAGGACCGAAGTGGATGCGCTATGGCCAACCTTAGTTTCAACAATGCGTGCCAACTCATGTGCATCTTTGGCTGTCCGTTCCAACTGAAGTACAAGGGCACCGCTTGCATTTCTGCGTATCCTGTTAACCTCATTCTTCACATGAGATAACTCCGGATCATTCTTTATTTGACGTAGTACCTCCGCGTATGTAACTCCTTCATTGGCCGTAATCAAAATGGAATTAGGCCTATTTCGTCCATTAAGCCTGCGTGTACTAGATAATTCTTTTTCTTTGCCTTTGGGCTTCTTACGCTTGATGGTCTGCCATTGATTTTCTTTGGCTTCAGACTTCCCTGTAGGTACTCCAAACGAATCTAGTGGTCTCCTTAAGCCCAATGATGGTTCTTTCGTCCTTTTGCCACCTATGGTTTTAGGAGTGGAATCCATCGCTTCTGCTGCGCTTCGTTTGGTATCAGAGCGTAAACTCGGCGTAGTCTGAGTCACCACTTCATGAGTACCAGGACGTTGATACTGTAATAGATCATCCTCTGCCATACTGATGCATTTGTATGAGGCATTAATAGAACGAGCAAGATCCTTAATGGTCTTGTGCACGTTATGCCTATCTTTAACAAAGTCCAACAATTGGCTGATTTTCTCACCAAGTCGCTCCAGATGATTGTTTCTGCACCTGATGGAGATTTCTCGATCCGTCGTTTCTTGATCCATCATGACATCTCCTTTAGTACCCAGTGTACTATCTATGATTATGTTTGATTTGCCCTCCCCAGAATCCGAGGGGCTACCACCGACCATAGAGGCTTGCACTCTATCGGAATCGGTGAGGAGATTGACCGGTCTTGCCGGAGTTACTCTCTGGGATATATCCTTGTTTATACCAAACATTAGTCATAATTGGCCTTAAGTTCGGGAGGCCCTCCCTATTAGCTTTTTCTGTCCGCCCTGAGTATTTTATTTCCTCAGTGCCCTCTACAAAATGTAGCGAGCCATCCCCTATCCGCAACCTGGGGAGGCGCCAGATGGCAGAAAGCAACAAAACTCCACACTGGACTGTGTGTGTGTGTGCAACCGCGAGGCATTTGGACCTCTTTCCGCGTGTCCGCGGAATCCCCAAATGTCTCGGCAGGGGGAGGGTTTTGAGGGTTCAAAGAAAGTGATTTTATATTGCATATTATGTATAGTAACTCAAGAATGTTGTCTGTTAATATGAAGTCAATCGGAGCTAAACTCACAAAGATATAGCTTTGGAAGTATGCGTGTCTCGAACGACTACCTGAGCTGTAACCGCTCAGCGGGAAGGTAGCTGTTTCTCAATCTCTTTTGTTATTGTCCCTAAGCAGTTTACAGAAAGGTCTTAGACAGGGTCGTTGTACCTGTACCTGGTGTTGCTTCATGTTCGAAGCAGACGCGGAGTGTAACAGTCGTGTTGTATTTTTTTACTCTATTTCGTTGAGATTTTTTTGTTGTTCGCTAAATGCCGAGAAAAATTTCCAGAGAGTGTAGAAAGGAGACTGGTAAAAAGTTGTAGCACGCTACAAAATAGTTCCTCCGCATAAACGAAGAAACGATGACGATATTAAGGCAAGTAGTACGTCAACGAAAAAAATCCGACTAAGATTTAGCCAAAAAGTTGCTATAAATGTAGATAAGCATTTCAGAATCATTGATTTTCTGTTAGTTTTTTCAACAATTTCTACGTTAGTGAAGTGTGCAGTTTGTGATAGTACAGTATCATTTCAGTGTTGTGGCAAAATAGGTCTTGGTTTCAAGATAAAAATAAAATGTGAAAAATGCAAAGAACCTCGTTACGTTCCGTCTAATGAACGAGTAAATAATCATATGTATGAAGTGAACTACCAATTTGCTTTTGTGATGCGAGTTTTAGGCTTGGCATATGCTGGTTGTGACAAATTCTGCGGTCTGATGAATTTATCCAGTAATTTCGTATCAAAATCGGTATACAACACTTACTTGAATAAAATGTGCTCCAGTGTGACGAATACCGCAAAAAGATTTTTTATTTCTGCGATTGAGGAAGAAAAAGCAGCTATGTGTAGAGAAAAAAATATTGAATCTTCATCAGAATTAACCGCATCAAGCGATGGAACTTGGAGAAAGCATGAATTTTCTTCCTTGTATGGCGTGACTTCCCATATTGGATATTACACCGGAAAAGTCATCGATGTTCTCGTAAAAAGTTTATACTGTCACATGTGCGTTACTTGGAAGAATAAGCTTGATTCTGCAGAGTTCGAAGAATGGCAAGAGAACCATATAAATGAAGATCAATGCTCTGCAAATCACAAAGGAGTATCCGGTAACATGAAAGTCGACGCAATTGTCACAATTTTCAAAAGATCGCAAGAGAATAACGTGAAGATTCGCAACTATATTGGAGATGGTGACTCGAAAACATATAGTGGTGTTTTCAATGCTGAACCTTATGGTGAAAATTTTCTAATCAATAAAAAAGAATGTGTTGGACACGTCCAAAAAAGGATGGGAACTCGTTTGCGTGATGTCAAAAAAAAACTGTGACTGATAGCGACACCAAAACTGGAAAAAAACTCTCTCAGGTAAAGGGAAATTGACTGCAAAAATGATTGATAAACTCACCCTGTACTATGATCTTGCAATTCGTTTCAATTCTAATTCTGTAGAAGAAATGAAAAAAGCCATTTGGGCTACTTACTATCATTATGCCTCAACCGATGCAAAACCAGAACACGAAAACTGCCCTAGCGGAGAAGACTCATGGTGTGAATGGCAGAAAGCTGCAGCTTCAAACAAGCTGAATAATTTCAAACACTCATATTGTGCTCTACCAACTGATGTTTTACAAGGAATCAAGCCAATTTCTGAAGATTTAAGCAAAGATGCTCTCCTAGAGAGATGTATTGGCGGATTCACACAAAATAATAATGAGAGTTTGAACCAGCTTATTTTAATGATTGCGTCGAAAGATGAGAGTGGTTCAGCAATTATCGTCGAATTTGCAGCTTCAGTGGCTGCTTGTGTTTTCAATGAAGGCTGTAAAGCTTATTTAACCTTCCTAGAAGAGATGGGAATCAGTACTGGTCCAAGTTGTCATGGATGGGCGCTTCTAACCGACGATATTCGAATGAACAGAGCAGATGAGCGAGCAGCTGAAACCGCTAAAAATGATAGAATTCGCCGCAGACTTCATCAAAATGATGCTTTAGTCATTCTTGACGAAAGTTCTATACTCTATGGTCCCGGCATTTATGATTCTATGTGAGTAAAATAAAAAATGAATAGCTTACTAAGTTTTATCAGGGCCTTTTTGCTACGAAAAACTTTAAACGCGTTTTTTTTCAAATCGATGTTTTTTGAGTTGGTGCATTCTGTATCTCAAAATCTATTCAACCGATCGTTCTCAAATTTTTTACAGTATTTCCTTACATAATTTATGAGGTAACTCTGTTAAGATTTTTTCATTTTTGATTTAATTTTTTTATTATTAACAACAATACTCATGAATTTAGGCCAAAAATCGGTATTTTCACTTTCAAGTCTTGTAAAAAGTTTAGAAATTTTAAAAAAAATGGAAAAACTCGACAGGTGTATCTAGAGGAACATAAAAATTAAAAGAAAAACTTTGGTTATTTCATTTCAGATGATCCAGTGCTGAGGTATGACGTGCGCCGCAAAATGTATTTTTTCTGAGGCGCCTGCGAAGAATTGCTGCCATTCAGTCAATTTTCAATATTTTTCAACCAATATTTCACAGAATATAGTTCAATTACTACTCTTTAATTTACAATAATTAGAAATAAATTTATTTTCACCGTACGCCCAAAAAAAATCTGTAAAAACCTGTTTTTTTCTACCTTCAAAACCCTACCCCCCCTTATTAGGCGCAGGTAGTGTAAATTTTATTTTAATCGTGCAGTTCTTCGATTGTAATTATAATTAATTAGATACAGTGTAATTTATAAATGTTTTCGTTCTTTGCGGCTTTTTCCTCCATGCTCACATGGAGGTTTTTTATGCCTTTAATTATATAGCTTATTTTAATATATTATTATAATTTAATTATCTGAGTTTTTATATTTGTATACCTCATACTATATCCCGTTACCCTGATTATTTTATGTAATTAAAACCTATAGTAATATTACAAACTGTAGCAAAACTATAGTTATATCAATTATATCTAGTTCCTACCTATTCTGATTATTTTGATATTTATTATACCTATTTATATTATTGAAATTATACTTTATTTCGTGTCATGATTCTAGATTATCTCAGTGTTTATATAATTTTCTCTCTACATTACGCTATTTTTTTAATATAAGAAAACAAGACGTAACTATCAAGAGTCGTGCCATGTTGTGATATTACAGATTAATGGAAGTACACTGAGAAATCTATAACAGCTCTCAATGTAGAATTTCAACTTCAATATTTTTACAAAGTTTCGTGCAAGCTGAGTCTACGTATGACCTAAATGTGTCGGAGACACTAAAAAAAGCATGCGGTAAAAACAAAAACAAAAATAATATAAGATCCAAAGAAAAGACTTTTTTTAATGTACATCACGTTATTGAAATTGTTTACATGAATTTCAGTATTTTTTTATGAATTTCAAATAACTGCTCGACGGCTTATTGGTCTGCAACAAAACAGCTTGTCATAAAAACTACCAATAAGAATACAGAAAACTAGAGAATCCTAAACTATGTAGTGTTGACAAAGAAAAAATAACTCTGTTGTCTTGACACGCTCACTATATATTATGAACCTCTATGCATGTTTTCAGTAGACTTCTTACGCATTTTCCAAGTGTTACTCACGACGTCTGCAATTTACACAAAGCTCATTCCAGTTTATCTCGTCAAGACTTCGATAAAGTTTGTATTTTGACGTACTATTAACTTTTATCCACCATACCATAGGAAAAGTTCTCTTTTAAAAAATTGGAGCTAATGCCATTACAAAAATTTTTATTTTATGTTTCTACCTTCTTTTATTATTTGGTTAAATAGAGAGGTGCACTAAGATTTCACTACTTTGAAATGTCTTATTTATATATCTATAGAGAGTCGTGCATACGAGTGTCTATTAGTACAAAGACTTTAATTTATTAACTTTTCGTAGATCCAGCTACGAAAAACAAGTACAATTACGACTAATGTACTTACTTATACATATAAATGAAAATATATCATGCATTCCAGAATTAAAATTTTAGTAAATCATGTACATAATATCATCTTTATGGTTTTGTAATTAAGTATTTTGCTGATTGAATCTCTTTTGTATATCGCTTACAGCTCAAAATGATGGCAATACGTTTTCTACTCGTGCTTGCTTTACTTGTTATCAATGCAGATGTTATCATGGGCGATAAATGTATATTGCACTCGTTCTCAGGCAATTGTGATCCCGCCTCCGCCCAGGAGAGCAGCAACTGTGCTCAAGGTTGCAATACAGCGGGTAAAGTCGCTGGTGGTTGTAAAAATAATAAGTGCTATTGTAAATGCTAAAGTTATGTAATTGAATATTGCCTGTAAAAAATAATATATAAAAGTGAAATAGAAATATGTAAAAATATGTGAACGAATGTGGAATTATTTTGATAACCATATTGTTTGAGTTATAACATGTCCATCGCAGCTATATTATAAAAAAATTTCTTCATTAATATATACACATACACATATCGATATATTGACATAAGAAAATACGAATTTTATATCAATGTTTCAGTTATTATGAATTGCATATATCTATGTTTGATTATCTTAAATGAGATATACACGTAAATACATACATTCCGTAACATTGAATTAGAATTATCTGTTTACTAATTGTTATGAATTATGTAGAATTTTCTAATTCCTTGTTTTCATTTGTTATTACTCATGTCTTGCTAAAATTTTTAATGTAGATGAATTCAATGTCAATATAATATCTGAAAAACCGTACGAGTATATTTGAAAACATTCTGTTATCAGCCAGAGAGAAAGAGAGAGAGAGAACTTAATTAATTTTGTATTACATCTTTTCTGCTGCAAACGAAAATAATTTTGTAACAGCTCTATTTTCGCACGAAACATTAATCAATCATTACGCGAATTTTTTGAACTGTAATATACATTTGCAGAAGATGAAAATAATAACTTGATAACGAAAACTGTTACGTATTGAATTTTTTCATGCTTATTGGAAAAAAATAATTCAGTATCACTAGTATCAGTATATTTTATTATAGGGTGAAGTAATGATAAACAATTGAAGTTTTATTTATAGAACAATATAAAACCGTATTATTACTTCACATATTCATTTAGTACCCAGTCTAATGTATTATTTTCACTTTTCTCTTTTACAATAAAACCAAATGTAGCAATGACATATACAAGCCAAAAGTTCGATAGTCGGGTTTTCACTCGTTCCTGCTCAGCGCGCGGCGACGTCTCGTTGTCGAAATGAAAATCACATTAGAATTGCGCTTGTAAATGAAATCGTACATTATCACACTGTCCACGCAACACTTTATGCTGAAATCGTTTGCACTGGAAATCTGAAATTGAAATTGGAATTGAGATCGCCTCACTGAATGTGGTATGTTACTATCGAGATATCAATTTTATGGAAAATTTTTTTTAGAAAATTCCATCTTCCAAAATTATACTTACTTTGCTATTTATTTGTGAAAACTATTTTCGATCGATTTTGACGAAGTCTTAAAACGTCGAATAAAGTATTTCGACGAATCGTGAACCATTACTGTCTGTATGACAAAGAATACCTTTTTAAAAAAAAAAAGTTCGCCGATTAAGCCAACCCCCTGCTGCTCGAATATGAAACAAAAATATGCGCTGACGCAATATATAATAATTCGCGGGGGACGAAAGAAAAATTTTCTCTCTCCCCCTCGGGGGTCGCTCACTGTCTTTCTGCCTCGATGCCATCCGAGACAGATGCGCGTAAAAATAGGCTGATGTCTGCCGGCCGCGGAAACGGAAATGGCGAATTAGATGACTCCGCGCGGGACTCTCTGACTCGACGTCGATCGCGCGTGTCGACCGCCCCCGTTAACGTTTGCCCCACCTCTCCTTCATTCTTTTTTCTTCTTCTCTACTTCTCCCGCTCTGCTTTCTACATCCCTAAGTTCTACGCGCAAAATTTAGGTTCCTTACTGAGTCGCGCCCCTATATCGAAATTAAATCTTATTTTCTCTTCTTTACTTCCGTCGGTCTCTACCATCGCATAAAATTTCTTCGTTGGAATACAGTTGAGCGCGTAGGCTTCTCGATGTTCTGATGCAGTTGCACTGTATGAAATGATGCATCATTTTCTTTGAGATTTTCCGGCATTTTACTTACATATGGTTGATTAATGTAGTTATGATTAACTTGCATGTTATCTGTGTACCGATATATTTGCTTCATATATATTAGAAAAGTGCAATCTTCTTACAGCTGGAAATGTTCCATCAAATTAAATGCATTGGAAATTATCAGTGAATTCGTTAATCAGTGGGTCCTCATTTCTTTGTACAAGTTATTACAAAACAAATATGTTTTTTCTAGTCAAACAATTTAAATGAAAAATATTGAATTTATCGATGAAAACGGAGCAAAAAGTTGACGCCGCTCACGAGAAAGAGAGTAAGGTTTTGTTTAATACAAAATTAGATTTTGTTCAAAGCGTGCGTTGATTTGGCTTGGTTATTCGTTGTTTAAATAATGCTATGCGGAAGTAGCAGCGCATCGGTTCCCGAGTGTGGTGGCGCACGCTCTAATCTGTGGAAAAGGGAAACTTTATATATTGTTACTTATTTGAACAAAATGAACAATGACTCTTAATAAATATATAATCGTACATAACATGAATAAGATATTCAGAATTTAGAAAAGAGCTGTATATATTAAAGTTTTAAGGATCCCATTTATTTATTTATTAATCATTACAAAATATTATTTGATCAAAGTTTAATATTGAGACTCATATATATTTCGAATAATGATGATCTATTCAAGTAAATAATACTTTAATAAACATTTTTCAGTTCCAAATATAATAATTTAATCTATTGAATTATATTAATATGAATTAAAATTAATATTTTTTGCAAATCACAGATGGCATTCTTAAGATAATTGACAAATAATTCAAAAATAGCTAAACTGCAGGAAGTCAGGAAATAAAAATTTAGTAATTGAACAATTTAAAAAAAAAAGAAAGAAAATACTAAAATCAATTGTAAATTTGCGAGAAATCATCGTTAAATGCTACAATAGTACGATGGATGTTGAAATAATAAAGGGACTTTTTGTGTAGGTACACCAAATTTTGTGTTGGTACAGTTGTATCGAGCATATATTCACGGCTTTAGCCCTATAGTATTATTTGTTTGTTTGTGACAGGCTTACAAAGTTATAAGTGTTTCCTAGCTCGGCGTTTTTCTTTTACAAATAATTTGTGCAAAAAGTTTGCATTACATTTTGTGTCAAGATTGGAATGCAGTACTCTTCAAATATTAACAGCTGCAAACGATGAGTCTACTTTGAGTAAAAAGAATGTGTATAAGTGGTAAAATCTGTACCAAGCAGACTGAGAGAATACCGAAAACGAAAGAATCTCGCCCAAGACGTCCTAGCATGTCAACAACAGATGAAAACGTTCAAGCAGTGAAAGATATTATGGTAAAATCGTCAAATCATTATTAAAGAAGTTACTGAAGATGTTGGCATATCGGTTGGCTCATGGGATACTATTTTTTGGGTGTTATGAACATGAGACTTGTATCATCGAAATTCATTCCAAAACTATTTAATCGTGATCAAAAGAACCGTTTCATGACCATAGCTCAGAAGATATTGATTTAAGTCAATAATGATGCGTATTTTCTCCAAGGGATTCTAGCTGCTGATGAACCGTAAGTATATGGTTATGACCTCGAAACTTAAACCCAGAAGATCGAAGACCGAAGAAAGCACTCCATGTTCGATAAAATGTCAAGGCTCTGCTCACTGTCTTCTTTGATTAACGTAGCATAGTACATCAGGAATCCTTACCACAAAGTTGTACAATAAATAAGGGGTACTACCTTGAAGTTCTGCGCTGTTTGCGAGAAGCGATATGCAAAAAACGTCCGGAACTTTCGCAAAACAATTCGTACTTTCTGCATCACCATAATGCATCTGCTCATTCATCATTGCTTGTGAGAGACTTTTTGGCCAAAACCAACACCGCAGTCATGCCTCAGCCTTTATATTTGCCAGATTTGGCACCCAAACATAGAAGGTGTATCGCTGAAAGAACTCTAGGCTATACCAAAAAATAATTATCAGAAGTGCTTCGATAATTAGAAAGAGCGTTGGCACAAGTGTATTATATCAGAGAGGGATTACTTTGAAGAGGACAACATGAGTATTGATTAATAAATAAATATTTTTTAAGTAAACAAAAACCTCATCTTATTCTTTGAAGACACCTCGTATATGTACAATTAATGGGATGTACCAGTACAATTGATCTGTCATAATATCGTATATTCAAATTAAAAATTGACTTATGTCGACTGTTTTAAATTAAATTAATAAATATTTTTATCGGTCTTACAGTCTTTATACTATAAAATATTAAACTAAAATAATGACAGTCAGACTGTCCTTATTTAATATTACCTCCCGAAGAACCTGCAATAGAACTTATTAGAAGAATAAATAGATATAGAAGAAATAAATAGATTATAACAATAATTGAAAAATATCCTTCTGTTGAATTATATATAAAGCGGAATTTTTATTATTAAATAATATTTATTTGAAAAAACAATTGGAAGTTCCACTGTTATTGTCGAAAAAGTCGTGCGATAACTTCATTGAAAACAAGTAAAATTTGTACAACAATTAAACTTTTTAAGTGGCACAACGTCGCAGAAAATTTTAAAAGAGGAACAGCTGTGAAATGCTCATATACGTAATTTCGAAAATATACCAAAACAAAATCATTGTCCAAATTGGAGAGTAATTAAAAATTTTAAATTATTTGAATTACTAATGTCATGGTAGTCATTAGTTAATGTAAAAAAATGTAAAAGTAGTCAGTGAACGAGAAAATAAATAAAAAGTATAGCAAACAGTAGCAAGGCCATAAATAATAAATTCATTCCTGAATCTATTCTCCTGATAGAACGCCATCTCTCTCTCTCTCTCTCTCTCTCTCTCTCTCTCTCTCTCTCTCCTCTCTCTCTCTCTCTCTCTCTCTCTCTCTCTTTCTCTCTCTCTTTCTCTCTTTCTATCTGATGAGTTTGTTAATCGGTGCTTACATCACTCCTGAATTCTTGACTTCATTTTAAGTGTCATACACTTTGTAGAAAAAATTATAAACTTAATTTATATTTCTTAATGGAAATTTTATTCAAATATACGTAAAAATGATCATTTTTAATATTATAATCTACTATTATATATTTTTTTAACAATCTTGTTTACTATCGAGTCGGCTATCCCGTCGAGGCGGCTGCGACGGGCGCAACTAAGGAGGATGCCTAAAATGAACCTGACTCAGATTAATGTTGTTAGAATATATAGCATTCTTGTTAAGAATATTATTTCTGTTGTGAACATTAGAAGTAATCGAAGATTAATACTGTTTGTTAATATATTTTTTTCTTGTATTAGATCTGATATTCTTACTCTACTGCTCGATGTACACCAAATTTTTATCATATGGAAATAAAACATAGAATAAAAACTTGCGTCTCATTGTATGAAAAGTGAATTTTGCGTCTACCCCATGACAATAGAACTTTCTGCATCTTTGGTAATGATAACAAGAGCGGAATTTCTTTCCCAGTATATGAACATTATTTTTTAATTTAATAGGAGCGCAGAACGATTGATTAGCGTCTGTCAGTGCGACTTTGTTTTTTATTTTTCAAGAAAACTTATATACGACTTGATTGCACCATTTGAATTTTTCGCTGCACAAATGGCTAAAACAAATTTTTTTGTTGACTATAATTATTTCGTTTGAAAGTAAAAGATGAATGATGTAAAATAATAATACAAATCATTTAAAAAATGTTAAAATATGAAAGTTCCAAAAATGAATGTAGGACTTTCAAAAATTATATGAAATTATCATTTTTTGGTGTAAATTCAAATACTTTTATAAAATTCATCTATTTATAATAAATACATCAAATTTGTATTTGCTTATTGACTCAGCTCTTCAAAAAAGTTATATAATTGTCAACAAATTTCTTAAAACAATTTTTAGGTTTTAGTTTATTAAAAATAAATTAAGATCTTTGCGAATTTTTCACTATTTCTTTACTTATGTTGTTTAATAATATGTGTTTTACATCAACATTTATAAAATTTTAGTGTCAGTTTTCTTAGAATTTTCAAGGAATTGCATAATTTTTTAAGATGTATTAGATGTTTGAAAAAGTCTAATAATATTAGGACTATGGATGCTTTATGAGATTTGTGATGTGGTAATTAAATGCAAAACTTGAGAATTTTCCATCAATCATCTTCAATGAAAATAGATATTAAAAAAAATTAATACTGTTAAGATATCACACTACTTAAGTAAATCAAATTCAACATGTGATCAAGTGGAGCGGTATCGCTACGAAGGTGAGTTTCAATGCCACTGAGCCTTGGCGCTGATGCTACACTATTTACTTCTACATTTGGATTTCTAAATTTTAAATCATGAAAAAATAATATTATTCTACCAACGTTTTTGTAACGTATATATGATATTTTCAAGTCAAGAATCATTTGCTACCGAAATCTTTGACTAAAACGCTGTTTTATATATAAAACCACGTATGTTATAAGCAAAACAATCAAAAACAACTTCTTTCCAATCTTTATAATCTAGTGAAGCTGAATAAAAATTTTCCCGTCCTAAGACCTTGAACATAGGTTATATATAACCACTACGTACAAACTATTCTATTAACTGAATAGTCTTAATACTACAATGCCAGTCAGTAAACTATAAAAAATGCTATATTAGATATTGTATAATAATTGAGATTTATGTCGATGTCTCTGTTATTGATTTTTACCACTCAGATAATTTAATTATCAATATTCGAAAGTATTTGCACCTAAAAATACAGTAGCGCAGTTTCTTTAAGATAATGGTTACAATTTTAAACAGACTAGTTTTTACTAATCTCTTATGCATAAGGCATTATATGAGAATGGTCAGGACATGTATCTTTAATCTAATTAATACTGTAATTTAGTGACCACTATATACAAACACTATTATTTTAACTAATAATAAAGTTTAACTATTTTAAACAAAGTAAAATAGTTAGGCAAGTATTATGTGTTCTTACTGTAGTATTAATTTTAAATACATCTCCTCATGTATTTTATAAAAAATTTATATAAAATATTGTCCAAAAGTTTAAAATATATTAACTCAAAAAATATTGTATAATTAAATTAAAAGTCAGTTCTCTGAAATAGTCAGATGTCCTACTAATTGTGATAAAGGGAAACATAATAATATATATTCTTAGCATATTAAGGAATTTACAGCTTATAAATATATATTTTATAAAAACTTTATATCAAATATTGTTCTAAATTTAGTAATATATTAAGGTAAAAATACATACATAATAATATATGTAATTATATTGTAAATCTTTTCATAATAAAATAAAAAAATGTTCATATACTAAAATAATATTTATACAATGTATATTAAGACAAAAATATATACATATTAATATATGTAATTATATTGTTAATCTTTTAATAGTAGAACAAAACCATGTTCTTATACCAGAATAAATAAATAAAATCTTTCGAAATAGAGTAACAAAAAATAAATTCTATAACGCAATAACAACTTCAAACAATGGATCATTAAAACAAATAGTGTTGGGACAATATACAATTTCATATGGTTTCATTTTTCAATAACTTTTTTATAAATAATAATTAATTTTATTTCATAGAATTTAAATTCTTAACTTTGATATACGAGACAGCCATAAATACAATTTGCTCTCCGCACATTGTTTAAGGGGCTCGTATTCTTTTCAAGGCGTCTATGTTTACTTAACTGGGGGATACGGAACGCCAGGCCGCTGGAGCGCCGGCGATGACCGCGTACGAGTTTAGTTAATCTTCAGTTGTTCAATCGTGCAGTCTAAAACTTACACTATCGTCCAGACGTCCTCTCCTCTTCTTATTTTATAACATTTCGTAAGGAGGCCGCTCTCCTTGCAAGTGAATTCGTTCGTTGGCGAATTCAAACAAGATTCGCGTCGCAACGCTCGAATCTCCACGAGATTCACGTCGCAACGCTCGAATCTCTGGGAGAGCACATCTCCCGACGAGTTCAGTACTCGTTGCACGCAACGTGCAAAACTTATAACTAACAATAACTGCTCGCACCTTCGAATCTTTGTCATCAGGGGTTTTTATGCCGCTAGGCTTTTCCCCTTTCATACGAGCCAATAAAACAACTGTATATTTGGCTCAATTGTTGTACTTTTATTTGTAAACCTAATTACATCTACATTTCTATCCTTTTTCCATTTTTTATTATTCCCTTCAATCTTATATTTTTTTGTGCTAATATTGATAAAATAAAAACGGGATTTAGTCGTGTTGACTAGATCTCGACGCAACAAATAGCTCAGTGCATTTTACATGTATCCCTATAATTGCATATTAACCCCAATAAATAAATATATATATATATATATATATATATATATATATATATATATATCAGAAGTAACTTTTGTGGAATTGCATAGAAGTTTGAAATACAGCAGATCAAGTGTCAGACTTACATTCATAATAAACTTAATTTTAATTATAATATCATTCTGAACTCAATAACATAATGGAAGGAATATAGAAGACGGCATTGCCATATAAAAAAAAAAAAACAATAAACGAACCGAAAATATTCCACACTGGTATTTCGAAGATAAGACCAGAATAGAGAAACAGTACATTTTCAAAATAGAGGAATCTCAAAGATGCTGACCGAATCCGATTGCATAGTAGATCTGTGATATGATCGTTTGTTCTTAAAAGCTCGCGAATTATTATGTGTTAAAAAGGAAGAAAAACAAAATATTTATTTGAATATAAATACTAGGGTAAATTATTGAATAAAATTTGAAAAAAAGTATGAAACTCATTACTGTGAAAGTATTAAGGTTCAAATGAATTACGTGCCTATACAGTGACCTTTACCTTATAATGCAAAGAACAATTGAATGTAAAAAAATGTAACGTGAGCCAAAAATAGCAGAACTGTTTCTGCGGATCGGAAATTCAAAAGAATAACATTAAGTTTATTACATAGTTTATTACAGACAACTACGTAAATTATATTTACGCATATAAATCTCTTTACGTATTTTAAATACTGGCTTAACATATGT
This sequence comes from Sycobia sp. Sy_11, assembly GCA_018907035.1. Classification (NCBI taxonomy): domain Eukaryota; kingdom Metazoa; phylum Arthropoda; class Insecta; order Hymenoptera; family Epichrysomallidae; genus Sycobia; species Sycobia sp. Sy_11. Next base: position 3,512,026 of record JACCIC010000029.1, read on the forward strand.
AAAGATATTGAATTACGCATAGCTTTATAAAAATAAGACAATTATTCTACGAGCACAATTCATGTATGATTCACTTATTCTATAGAGCGCCATAATACATGTAATTCATCCTAATGGTAAATAAAGATGATTTCAAGGACAATTTTACAGGCAAAGAGTCCGAAAGTAGTTTTGCTTGTACAGAAGAACGATTCATATATGTGATTAGTTACAAAGAGTATTGTCAAATATATTAAAATATTTGTAATGTGAAGGCCACATATTTGTATAAACTGTAAAATATCGTTACTTAAACTGTACATAATGGAATAATTTTGGTTGCTAGCCGGAGCAAGTTAGATTAAATATACTACTTCGACAATCACCAATCGCAATGCAGAAAGTCTTTCACGTCATCATAAACTGGAAAACCTTATATACAGCGGATTTCTGATCCACAGACACAGTTCGGTTATTTTTGATTCTCCGTACATTTTTTTACATTCGATTGTACTCTACATTATTAGATAGGTAAGTGTGTAGGCACGCAATATATTTGAATCTTAATACTTTCACAGTGATGACTTTCCTGCTTTTTTCAAATTTTATTTAATAATTAAATGTAGTATTTATATTCAAATACTTTTTTTACTTTTCTTCTTCTTTTAAGATATTGTAATTCAGTTGATTTAAATAATAAGTCTTGTTATATTTCGAAATTCTCTGAAATTTAACAAAAGTTATTTCTGCTATTAATGTATATTGAAAAAGAAATGCATTACATATATATACAATAAACTATAAATATATATATATATATATATATATATATATATATATATATATATATATATATATATATATATATATATATATAATTAAATTTTGACGGAATAATTTGTATTTCAATTAATTCAAAATTCCTTAAAAGAAATCGCTGTGATAGGATAAAAAGAATATTTTATGTAATTCAAACGAGTTGATCTGCCATTGTATATGATGCCAGTGTATATGTTCTTAATCTTAATTTAAGAAAAAATTTATTAGATATAATTCAGGAAAATATATACTTTAATCTTATATATTCCCTTTAATTCTTTAATATTTATCAAAATTTATTTCAGTAGATAATTTTATCAGAGAATTCATAATTTCTTATTTCGCTCAAAATATTTTACAATTAAACTTAACTTACATGAAATGACGCGTATTATATTATTCTGTTCAGTCATTTTATACTTTCATGTAATATAAGTGACTATCATTAACAGTATTGTTCGTGACAAAAAATATCTTATAATAAAAATTTAAGTTAATGGTTTGAAACGATATTTTGGCTATTCATGTTAGGTTTACCTTTGACTATAAATCAATACAGAATATTATTACTTGTACTTTAAATATATATCATTTTACAAATCAAGAATATTCATTTTCTAAATCGAAATATAGAGATCTTGAACAGGAAGAAAATTTAATTAATTGTTTGTAAACAAAGTATAGCTCAAATTTTAAAAACAATTAATAATTATTTCTAATAAGGTTTGTGTTAATTATATTATTATTATATATTACTATACATAATATGATTTTGATACTGACTGAATAATTTTTCCCACCAGGATATTACGTCACCGCTGCTGAAAATGAAGACCACGTTTTTTCTACCACTTTTACTCGCCCTTTTGGCTATTTGCGTAGCTTCTGTAAAAGGCGACTGCCAATCTCGAACGTTCGATTACCACAGGCGATGCGACGTGCATTTCAACTCGGACAAAGTCGCTTGTGTTGAAGCTTGCCGTCACGATTTCGGGAACAACAGGGCGGAAGAGAGTTACTGCGGTGTAAACGGTGGCTGCTTTTGTAAAATGTGCTGAGTTGATACGAGCGGCTTTACGGAATTTCGAATTAAAGAATTCTCCATTGTACACCATTAAATTCTCAAATATACGTTATACAACGTTTATGAAATAATTATTACTTTTCGTGCAAAGACAATACATAATGATAAAGAGCAAAATTGTTAATTAAAAATATAATAGTAGATTGTAATATAACAAATTGTCATTTTTACGTATGTTTTAAAAAAATTTCCATTAATGAATATAAAATTCCATTTTTCACTTTTTAACTTCAAAGTGTAGTATTTTTAATTTTGTGTTAGATTTTGAATGCCCCCTCATCTCCAACCTGTTAGCATTCCTTAAATTGTACCAGTATAATTCTCGTAGCATGCGTTGAACGCGATTATAGTTGTATGACGCGCTGCAACTAATAGCAACGATAGAGTAATATGAAGAAATCAAGTAATAAAACGAACCACGAAATATCTATTAGTATTTGAGATTACAGGGTTTTTATCATTCGTAAATGTTAGTAATAATGTGTAATTATTATGGTATAATTATTCTAGTAATAATAATTATGGATGCAATAACCGGTAAGAACCTAACTAGTAACCCTTGCCTTCACGTTAGGCATTATATGCCAACTAAATTATTTTTTGAATACAAGTATTTAATTAATGAATCTGAATTTTTTTCTACAACTTGTCTCATTACGATTGACAGAAATTTATGAATTTAAATTACATATAATTAAATAGAAATTTTTTTCTTCTATGCGCATGCTGGTAAATGTTTTCAATATAATGAATTTAGACCGATAATATTTGATCCAAATTAACTTTGTTCCAACGAAATATTATTTATGAACGTTGGAATCATCCTCGACTATCAGTCTCGTCATGAATAATATTTCATAGATTTCAATGCAATTTTTCGAAGTCTTCTGAAAAAGAAGTATACCGAAATTTTGAAACTCAGATTTTAAAAATTATTTAATTTTACCTTCTTAGTTATATTGATTAAAATTTATTAAATGTTAATGATAATATGAAGCTATTAAGAAAACCATAAGATCATTTGTATTTGTACGAATAGAAAGAAATCATATCTGAACGTTTTTCTTCGGAAAAAAATAAAAATTATCGACACTCAACATGATAAATTAAACGCCTATAATGAATGTATAGGATTTCTCGCATAGATTTGAGAATATTCCGATATGAGCACTATTGAAGAACATAAATTTTAACCAAATCGATTTTTCATACTATTGGTATTTAAATTAGATGGTTTCCAATTCCAAATAATTCTAGTATATAATTTCAACAGCACATAAATATATACTAGTCGATTTAAATTTCTCCATAGGTTTCTTGTATTTATATTTGGTCAATAAGAAAATGCACGAAATAAATGAAAAAGCCTGTAATCAATAAAATTGTAGATAAAAATCTTAATTAAAAAAAAAGTCTTTCAATAATTATATGGACATTGTACCGAGGCAGTACCTAACTAATGTTTATTATATAGTAAAAATATATATTCAATAGTTCAGTATAGGCTAACAGATCAATTACGGTTTCAACTTTTGATTTTTATGTAGAATTTCCTTGTAATTTCCAAATTCTTTTATGTAAGCCAATAATTATAATCGGTACTTCAGAAAAATTTAATACGAAATGTGGTAAATGAAATTTAATACGCAATAAGGTGAATATAAATGCGCTAAAATATTTCTAAAAAATGCTTCGCAACTAGTCCTTTTAGCAGGCCTATACTCTTACATTCTGAAAACGTCGTTTGCTCTGAAAAGCGTACCCGGATGTCTACTCCAGATATCGGAATCGGTCAAAAAATGGTTTGTCCAAATTGGTGATTTTGATGTGCAAGACAAAGAGCGCGGAGAAAAAGTTCGCGGAGCTTGAAACAATGAAGGCATTCCTCGATCAAGAACAATGTCAGACGCAAGTTTTAAAAACATCGTTTATAAACGTGTAAAACGATAAAAATGGATGATTAAGTGAGAAAAACCTGATAAAATTGAGAGAATTAGCGCTGATTGGCATAAGGTTATTGGATATAATTCTACTGTTTTTTATTCGCACCCTGTATTTTTTGTACCTTTTCTTATCATCACTTCATTTACCATTTATAGATTTCAATTATTATATCGGCATTATCTATATCGCGTGACAGTAACAGAATATCTTTTAAAAGAACTCAAATCACGATAAGCAAAAGTATGTGTGCTAATTTATTAAAACTATGTGTCACAATTTATTAGATGTCTAAAATATATAATTTTATTCATCGCGCACGGGAAATAAAGTCATATTGAATACGAGAATAAATTAGTGTCTTTTTTATGCCTTTCAAGCACGCAATTCTTTTATACCTATATATTAAAAATCGTTACTTTATATTGTATATATGATTTCTGCACATTATAACAAATTTATATATAATACATGAAATGTATTTATATCTGAAACCTTGAAAACTTAGAATAAAAAATGTATTTCAAAACTACAATGCAAACGTTGAGTTATATATACAATTTTAATATATATATATATATATATATATATATATATATATAATATATATATATATATATATATATATATTAAAATTTCTTTTGTTTTTAATATTTAAGATTCCATATTATAGATTTTATTACAGGGGGTGATTATAAACAAGGACGGTCGGACTGTCGTATAATTGTATTTATATTAGTGTGTTAATAATCGATAATCAAACATTACAGATTATTAAATTCTAGTGAAAAAAATTGCATCTGCATAAAAAAACCCTGCGTATATACTTGAACGCTGACGCATTTCACAACTATATACTTTCTTCCAAGGTCCTCGCATTATCCAACCGAGTATATCTGCGGGGAAAAATGGCGAGGCGCTAATCAGAAGGGAAGAGGGGGCGAAAAAAGTTCGTCGCGACGACGACGTCGCTCGGCAAAGTGGATTCCGTCGATTTATCGAGTCGCTTCCCGTTATTACCGCGTCTACTGCCTATGTATGTATCTACGTATGTATCTATCTATCTATATATATATATATATATATATATATATATATATATATATATTATACTTTCACGTCCCCCTCCTCACCCCCGTCAACGATGACTCGAGATAGCCGGCCACGGTGGCGGCACTCGTGCGCGCGAAGAGCGGCAATTTTCTATTTTCCTTAATGGCCCGCTCCTCTCGGATAATTTATAACTCGATGGATTCCCGGCCGTTTTCCCGGTTAAAAGTGCGTCGCGGCCGCTCGCGAGGGAGACCCGAGCTGAAATATCGCGACCGGCGGAGAGCCACAGGAATATATATATATATATATATATATATATATATATATATATATATATATATATACATATGAAAGAAAACTAGTGACGCAGCCAAACGAGGCTTCTCTGTCTCTGTCTGTCTCTCTCTCTCTCTCTCTCTCTCTCTCCCTCATCGCGCTGATATAGCGCGGAACACATATTCAGGATGAATCCTCTCACGGTCTAATATACTCCGAGCACGGAGAGGGGGGATAAAATGCAATTGTGGATAGGTGATAAGTAGATATAGAGGTGAAAGATGCGCCCATTTAGGTATACTTTGACCATTTCATCTGACAGTTTCATTTCTTTAGCGAGCTTCGAATAGAGCTGCTAAACTTATATAGTGCATTATATTCATAAAAGAAATCGAGGCGTTTCTATATTGAACTAAAAGAATTAATGATGTGAACATATATTTTAAAAAGTTTATCGTGGAATATTGGAATTAACACGATTTTCGTAAGGCGATATTCTTGATTGCAAATTTATATTTATATAAAAACTCGAATGAAATGAAATCCATACCTATAAAAAAAAGCTCCAAAAATTGCTCAATTTTGAAGTTTAATTATTGAATTTCGGAATGTCGACACATTTTTTATATGACGTGCATATTTAAGGTCCATGCAGAGTGTGAATACCATAACGAAAAATTTATATAAAAAGGTTCCACAATGCAAAATAAAAAAAAATAAACGTTAACTAAGATTTTGTAATCGATCCGTAAAAATTGTTTGTAAAAAATCGATCGTAAAAGTTCTATAAACATATGTATGGCTTTTATAATCTATAGTACAAAGAACTGCGAACTTTTGAAATATCTACATTGCCTTTGTCATTGTGGCCTTAATTATAATATCAATCTATTCTAACGATCTGCGTTTAATGCTCTTCGATTCAGATTTAATTAAAGGAACGGCCGGTCAAATTGTTCATTGCATTATAAGATCGATTTAATAAAGTGTATAAGCACAATAATGGCCTCTTGATTTCGCGCCTCAATGCTTCCAAATAATGGGCGCTCATTATTGTAAATACGGCTATATAACTATATGCGCATTTCAACTTTATAATTACTTTATAAAATAATATGCATACAACATACCCGATACGACGAAGTTGCTGAACGAAAAAAAAAATGAAAACACAATAACGAAGCACTGGACGCCGTTGGACTACAACATATAATCTATTATCGACTCGTTCTGCGATCCACCGTAAGCGTCTGCAGTCCTGCTCGAGACGTTAAAAAGCTTGATCCTGGCAATAATGAAAAATGCTGTCCAAACAAAGCCGAGTTTATAATTAACGTTAACAAAGGCAATGGTTTAATGAAAATGCGATTTAAAGGCTTTTTGTACACGACGTCGATTAAGGGATTAACAAATGAACTTTGAACTTCCGCAGGAAACGATTAATAATGAAACGGCGGTAATTGCTTTCTTATCTGATCCATTTATTCGAGGCCAATTTACTTCCATCGAGTCGAATCGGCCTCGGTTTGATTAATATGTATTTTCGAAAGCGCGATCAATATTGATTATGGGCTTGGATAATGTTTTATGAAAGTAGATGAAATTTACAGAGATTGAATGATATTTATGCACGTGAAACGTTCGATTCGCCGTGTATAGTTTAAAATTCATTGGCTGTGATTTTAAATTAATGAGCCATACCTATACGTATACGGATTCGAATAAATTACATTTATCCCCACCCAACAAAAAAAAAAAAAGAAATCAACGTCGAGTAAGCTAACGCGGAAACATATCTGCCAAAATAGCATCGGGGCAAAATAGCAAATAAAAATTCTATTTATATATCTATATATTCAGCTATTTTCCAACGGCGCAGAAAAAAGGTTCACATTCAAACTTGTTCTTTTTTTTTGCGTTTTTTCCCTGTTCGTGTCGGTTATATGGTTTCGAATGGTTCAGCGGTCAATGAAAGATAGAGTGCGGATATACGTCGCAGACAACGAGCCATATATATATATATATATATATATATATATATATATATATATACTTCACGGTGAGTTTCATCCCTGAACGACACTCGACGGGGCGGCTGCGGGATATATATATATATATATATATATATATATATATATATATATATATATATATGTTTGAAAGAACGGCGTGATCAAAAAGTGTTCACCAACGACCGATTCTCCCGCCGAGCATGGCGCGCTATGCAGCGACGCGTACGGGAAAAGCAGTCATGTACGTTCTAGAGGACGCTCCGAGGTAAAAGGTACTATATAATCAATTAGTCGAACCTATATCGTTTCGATGCAATACTACACGTTTGTAAATATTTTGAATCGAACTGGTTAGTATATACGCTCGGATTGAAGGCAATCGTTTCGATAAAAATATCGCGACGAAATGCTGGAAAGATATGTCGGCTGTGTAGATATGATACAGGATAGAAAAATTAAACTAAATATATATCGTTTGTTTTTTTGCTTTCCGGATTAATTAGAATTTAAGACGTTATCAAGACATTGGAGATTTGAGAAAAATCAATCGGTCGGATTACATCTAAAGCTTTCTTCAACAAAATCAATAACGGATGGACTTCTACTTAGGAATTACATTCGATTCGATATTGAGAAACTTACAAGCTCTTTATTTTTACATGCGCACGTACTTGAATCCGTGGTCTATCCATGGCCATTTATCGTAGGTAGGTAGCTGTGCTCTTGTTGTTCGTCGTTAACTGGTACTAGCGAGGAGAACCGATCTATTGTCACATATTCAATAGATCATGAATCGAGCTTAGATATATAGTAAAGAAATTAATTCATTTTATTTTTATTTGAAGAAAACCTAGTTATTTAAAAAAAATTAAATATTACTTCAAGGAAAAATCGGTAAACCGTCAATAAGTCAATGTGCTTCAGTTGGTTTCATCAAATGGATAAAAAATAATTTCGAAAAAATACATGTATATATACTGGTGAGCCAAAATTGAGTACATTTCGAACATACGATACTCTTTAACATTGAGAAGTTTGACCTTCGTTTGAATCTTATTCGCCTCGATATATTAATTCTTCGAATATTTTGAGATAATTCGTAGTGTCCCTGGAATATCCCGTTTTAAAATTTAGATTACGCGCGGTCCACGCGCCACTTCACATATTCACGAACCATGCCCTGAACTAAATTATGTATATATAACGAAGAAACGATCACTTCGAACCTCATTATAACTTAATCGATCACACACACACACACACACACACACACACACACACACACACACACACACACACACACACACACACACACACACACACACACACACACACACACACACACACACACACACACACACACACACACACACACACACACACGCACGCACGCACGCACACACAATTTTAATTGCCATCCATCAATTCAACTGCCAATTTTTTTCTGTAAGAAATTATGAAGAATAAAATAAAGGAATTGCGGTAAACATCTGCCTGCTCTCATCGAGAATCGGTATTAGCCAAAATTATACGTGGGCAATTTTCACGGCGTGGCCGACTCTTTAATTAATCTTAAGAATCCTTGACGTACGCTACAAATAACATTTGCGCAAAATGATATTAATAATATCGTCACTGACGATTTGACTGAAAATCAATGGAATTATATCGCGGCTAATTGTATTCGCCAGCAATGCGATTATTTTATACGTGTACAGGTAAAGAAGATCGATCGTAAACAGCCCGAATGCGGTTTCCACGAGACGACCGGGAAATCGTTCGCGTTTCTCAGTTTCGGAGCTTGTATATATATGTATATATATATATATATATATATATATATATGCATGTATATATTGTTGACAACGGTCGGGATATAATGACCATTGGTCGAACTAATCTAACCGGTGGCCGATGTTATTTCATTACGCGGGAATGCGCTGACTATCTCTCCCCCTGGGGATTATGACGCGGCCCGACCGCAAATCGGCATTGAATTTATGGTGCTTTCCGCGGCAGGCCGGATCGTGATAGAAATTTCGACGCACTGCTCGCTTAAATAAAGGCAGGCGCAGAATGGAACGTCGCGCGATGTTTGCTTTTGCCGGCTATGTTTGTCGATTATCGGATTCCTTTAGGTTCGTTTTGATTTTCTGCGAAGTGAGTATTCAGTTCTACTAATTTGTTGGCAAATGAAGGGTAGGTATTTAAGGTGTATAGGGATATCCGCATACGTGGATAGTTGCATCAATGATATAATGATGTTGATAAACAAAAAGTTTATTACAAGCTAGTGAATTGGATTAAAAAAAAATTTCTTATCTAAAACAAAATGAATTTTAGTAATATGTACATATAGGGTTAATCGCAAGGGCATAATATGAAAATTTAGATACATATTGCGAATACTACACATGTAATAATTACTGGAATTTCAATTATATATAAAATACACTAAACTAAATGCTCGAAGGAGCTCCGCGTTATAACAACAAGTAAGTCAAAAATAAATTGCAACTCTTCCTTTTATTTCTATTTCTCGAAAAAAATCCCTTATTTCCCGAACAAAGAGCGGCTCCTTAACAATACAGTTCCGACTTGCTGTTTAATAAATCTAGTATATAATTGTTTATCTTTTTTCTTCTCTAATAAAAGAATACGAAATCGAGGCTGACTGGGACTATTAAAGGCAGTCTTAGGTCCAGAGGTATCCACTTCGAGGTGACATTCCTTACCTTCACAGCTTACTTGGAATAATCCCAAGTCTGGCATTGGTTTTTGCAAGTCTAACCTGAAAAGGAAATATTGACAATTATTGTTCTTTATTAAAAGATGTCGTACACGTTAGCCACTTCGTAAAAGATTGGTAATTATAAGTGAATTTTCAAAACTTATAAATATCAATGTTACTTAATTCAATAACTGATTGACTTTTATCAGTATAATATTTCATTTTCTCGTTATCTATATATGGTAAATACAAAATTAAAATTCGCCAACCCTAAATTGATAACCAGGCAATACTGCAATAACTTTCTTCCGCTCGGCATAACGACCATTCTTGATAATAAGCAATCGCAACTATTGTAATATATCCATGTCATTCATAGGCTACAATCTCAAACTCGTCGACCCGACTAAATAAGCCAAGATTTTCCCATCCGCAAAATCCAACTGCAACAAATTCATCCCAAAGCGCATTTATTTTTATTCCAACGCCCCATTAACGAAGCCCGCGCTCGTATATACATTGAGTCGGCGCTCGGGTCTCCTTCGCCTCGAGTCATTACCAACCGAAACTGGAGAGAGAGAGAGAGAGAGAGAGAGAGAGAGAGAGAGAGAGAGAGAGAGAGAGAGAGAGAGAGAGAGAGAGCGCGCAAGAAGAGCGGGAAAGAGCAACGAGGCGGAAACTCGTCCATCGTTAAAGCGAAAAAGCCGACGGTTCGCGTCGTGTCGCGAGGCCGGACCGGCCCCCTCCGAGCCCACAGCATCCGAAATTAAGCTCGGAAAGTTCGACCGATCCCCCGGCTCGCGGTAGAACGGCCGGGCGGAGGGGGGGGGGTCAGTAGCCGTGCCGCCGTTCGATCGTTCCCCCCGCCCCTCCGGCACTGTTTACGAGCGGCCCTTAAAAGCTCGCTCGATTTCCCCATTCGGTCGCGGAAGGAAGGAAGCCGCACAAAAGCCGCCGGCCGATAGACGGACCAAGGGCAGGAGTGGCGATGACGGGCGGCGGGGGCAGGGGTTGGGAGGGTAGGAGGCTTTTCAACGTCACGGAATTAGAGCATCGTCAGCGAGGTCCTTTTAGCGCGCGCGGGCGCGCGAATCGAAGAGCTTTTCTTTCTTTCATTCTTCTCTCCCTTGGATTAACCGTCATAACCGCCGCGCTCTAGCTTTCTCCTATACACCCGACTCCTTCCACCCCCCCCTCACGCCCGCGCATAACTCATTCCCATCGACGGAACGGCGGACTTTCCCTTTGATATCTGTCGCGGTCGGGGCGATTGTTTCCGTCCTCGGGATAAAATCGCCGTGGACGGAGGCAGAAGGGGCCGACGGCGGCATCGGAAGTTTATAACTCGCCGGGTTACGATCGGTGTTTTTACTGGCGCCCCTTTCGGCTCTCCATTCTATTTCCGATTGATAAGAAAGAAGTGATTTACGGAATTTTCATCTTGCATATTCGCCCGGCGATAAAATTTCGTAATATTCCCGTTCTTTGACAATAAATTATAATTCGTCTCTTACTATTACGAATATTACTGTACAATAACTCATACAATGTCTCATAATATAATAATTTATGCAACTTTAATTAATTTATTAATTTTATTTATAAAATTTTTGTAGGATCAAACTCATTTCACGATGTAAGAATGAATTTACATAACATAGGTTTTTAAATATCAATTACTAATCATCAAAGTTACTAGATAATACATTTTTATACAAGATAAAGAGAAATATAAATAAGTGAACTATCATATATATCTTAAAAATATCCCCAAAAGTAATATAGATACTACTATAAATGTATAGGATTTTTAGATTAATTTCAATGGCTATTAACGAGCAGCAATGCTCTTTTATTTCAACGCTGATATAATTTCATCTAATTCTTTTATGAAAAATATTATTTCTGTGAATATTTGTTTTCAATTTCTTGTCAATTAGAAAATATAATTCCAGGAGATAAAACTAATTGATATTCAACTGAAAAAAAATTTTGTTCGACTATCCGTTACTTTAAAATAAAAGTATTTATACATATAGTTCTTAATTAAATATTTATTGAAATTAATAAAATTACTTTTTGTATCTTTAGTAAAGGCTTATATCGTGCAAACTAAATATTTAATTGCACTGTTCGAATAGAAATTTTTTTCACAAATGTTTTAGAATACATTTAACAATTAGCCATGCACAAACATTGTAATTAAAATTATCAATTCAATTGAACTATTTAGTATAAATTATATTCTAGCCTATATAAAAATTGTAGTTTAAGTAATTTATATAAATAATATATAATATTAAAAAAATATCGTAATCGACCGAACTATTTCAATAGGCTTGATTGGCACTTTGCTCTTTGATTCGATTCATAGTAATCATATGTAATTATCTTATTGCCAATATGACAATGCTGTTCAAACTCACTGTTTGATTCTAGGTCTTAGATTATTTAGTAGGTCTTATTATTTTTTAGCTCCCGGCATCAGCCCGATACCATTTTACAGAAAGACGAAGAGCGAGAGACCGATCGCCATTTATCGACGGAGGTGGGGATTAATCATTATTATCAGTAGGGAGTAATAAAAGTTGTAGTTGACGTAGACAACACGACGCTGTGATTGATAAGCTGTCTAATAAACGGATGAACATTAAAATTATTCGATAACTATTTTCAGGTTTTTTTTAACAACGCAGTCTTTTTAGTTTAGTTTATAACAAGCCGCGTATATTTCTATAATATGTTGAAAGTTTTCTTCTTTATTATTAAACAATAACATTATATTTTTCATAATAATACTTAGAATATTGCTTTTAAGATACTTCGGCAAGATTAATTTATATCAGTTTTTTTCAACAGCTGCCTAGATCAATTCAAAATTTAATGTATATTCTGAAATCTGTGTATCGATTTTTATCGATTAAATCACAACGAGCAACAATTTCGATAATTCAGATAGTTTCTTTAACCAGGCAACTGATTGAAATAATAAGAAGCAAGGGTGCGTTTAAAATTTTTTTTTACTTTTTATACGGTAATTTATTTTCAGCAACAGTTCATGCAAGCGCGCGCCTGCGCGCGTATATGTGCAGCAGAATTGGAAAGGCGCAAAAATCAGTTTACAACTCTGGAATCATTTTAAACCACAGTCGAGGATATAACGTGAATATATAACCCGAAGAATTCATAAAAAAACAATCGTGCGCGAATACTTTTCTCTAGATAAAGTATATATACATATATCTATATAATGGTTATAACCTTTTTATAGGTTTCTTTATCAATATATATATATATATATATATATATATATATATATATATATATATCCAAATCCGATTTACGCTCTTGAACAAAATAAAATCCAACAACATTAAAATATATAATAGAAAAAGCGCGGGGCAACAAAAGAAATCTCCGATAAAACAGTATGACCCTTTGAATTCCACGGCATACGGGGCATATATATATATATATATATATATATAGTATATATATAGTATATCTGCAAGTGCGCAGGCACACGCAGCTGATCTCGAACAATTATTCTTAACGGCGGGGTACCTATAACTGCGAGATGTACACGGTCGGGGAGAGGAAAAGCTCGAACTTCCGCACCGGTGGCAAACGAACGGAGGAGGCAGGGGTGGGCGAATAATATTTATAAGTGCAATTACGGGGAATTGTGTGCTTAGGCGCACGGGTACGGGAGACGGCATGCAGCGGCGCGTTAAACAAGTGCCAGGCGCGTGCTCCAAAGAAAAGTAAAGGAGGCGAGGAGAGAGAGAGAGAGAGAGAGAGAGAGTCCTTAATCGAGATGCAATTACGAGAGAATTCAACTCCCTTTCTCTCTGTAAATGTGTGTGTGTGTACGCGCGCGCGAATGTGTGTCTGTGTATTTGTGTGCGCATTTGCACGTCACGCCCTCGAGGGGTCGTGCTTGCGCACTTGCCTGCGAACGAGAACCCGCCAGCTTCGCAATTATTTGCTGTGGCGTGCACACGTGTATATATACATATATACACACACATACATATACATACATACATACATACATATATATATATATATATATGTTGGCCAAGGGTGGGTCGGGCGGAGCGCGGACATTTATGCTGTGATTATACGAGCGCTGGAGAATTCAACACCGCCCTCGTCGTCTTGTCGGCTTTTGTCGCGACGGTAATGCGAGAAGGGTGTATGCGTATATATATATATATATATATATATATATATATATATATATATATATATAGTGTGTGTGTGTGTGTGTGCGTGTGTGTGTGTGTAAGGGAAGGCGAAGACGGAGAGCGCGACGTCGCGGTCTCTTTTTTCCGGGTTGGGCGAGCTAAAAGAAAAGGGGCAGTCTGATATTTCGCTCGCGTGCGGGGCCAAGAAATATATTTGCGGCTTTCTTTGTTGTTTTTTTTTCATGTGTACGCGCGCGTATGTATGTAGGAGAGTGGGTTTACGTGCGCTGTATGTGTGTGAGTGTATGTACATACGCCCGTATCACCGAGCCCCGGTAAAATTTGTTAAATTAAACCGAAGGCTCGATTTGGCTTGGGTCGATTTTGTTTTAAGGAGCAATTTCCTGCTTGAGACAAGCTAGCGGAGTCGCTTGAGAATTTCGCTCGTGCTTTATCGGACGAAATTTACGTATGCAAATATTCGAATTTTTTGAAAATTAACGTTATTACACAAACACAGCTATCGCTTGATTAGATAGTAAAGAGAGGCGGGCATATGGCATGCTTCGATTTTTGTGTCTATGATTAATTAATATTATTATACTTTCTGGTCATTAGATTATCTTAGGATGAAATTTATTGATCTTACTCATTAGTCGTGATATACAATAACATCTATAAATTATGATTGAAGTGGAAAAATCAAATATTAACCTTTCAGACTTTCAGTATTAAAAAATTTAAAATATTATGGGTGCTTTTCACGAAAGCTTGAAAAGCAAGCCTGAAGAATAATAAGTGGCTTAATGAAACTACATGAATTATGTATATTGGAAGAATCGCTTACATTCAGCAAGATGACTGATGGTCTATTTTTTAAGGATATACTTGTTAATCGATATTATCATTAGTGATCAAAAAAATTTCTTTATATTTCTATTCGTAATTTAATAGAATCTCAGAATTATGAGAAATAATAAATTCTTATTATTGGATTCTTATTATTTAGAAGATTAAATTTGATGTAATACATATTATGGTACTATCTAATCCTACGCTTCTGAGCAAATTGTACGTGACAAATAGAATGTACAATTTTTAATTTATTACATGAATAGTCTGTGCTATGTATTCGTATTGGAAGACAGAGTAAGAGAGAGAGAGAGAGAGAGAGAGAGAGAGAGAGAGAGAGAGAGAGAGAGAGAGAGAGAGAGAGAGAGAGAGAGTGAGAAGAGTGAAGGATCAAATTTATAGATATTGTAAATAAATTCGAATTAGTCTGCTGGAACAATAGATTGGAATAAATTAAGGAAGAATATAAGAAATGTATTAAGAAGTAAGAAAAACCAATATGAGATAACTCGGTAAAATCTACAGAGACTAATAAAAGGAACCTATTGCTTTACATAGTTAAAAATATCCAAAATACGGACTGTATGAATTACTGAAGAAATGTCAAAACTGGACAAAAGATGGTCAAATTGAATATTACTGATGTGTAATTCGAAACCACGATTATGGGCAATGAAACTCTACTCTACAGGCATGCGTTCAAGCTCACGCGAAGAGACAGTGAACTATCGCGTTAAAATCGAATTTTCCGATGATCATCAGGTTAGGTAAATAGAAGGGGGAACAGATTCGATAGTAATTGGATATGATAGACGATTTCAAATTAAAGAATTAACTAGATAATGCTGGTGTTACTTGTAAAAGAACAAATTAAGATATGGAGATACAAAATGGGAATAGTTATGAATATAATAGTATTTATAATGTTGAGTCTTGAAGAATATTACTAATGATCTGTGCAATACTAATAATGGTATACAACTGTACTATTCGAATGATATGTTTGCAACATACATGCTTAAAGATAATCCTAGTTGAGTCTGTCGTGATCTTATAAATAATAAAACTTTAGAGAAGCTCACTGATTATTTAAAAAAGCCATAATTCAGGTTTTACAATATAGTTACAAAACTATCTTGTCGATTAAGAAGAAAAAAATTTAATTATGTAACAACCGTTCAGATATGTCGTAGGAACAAAAAGGTATTCAAAAAATCCAAAGACAAGTAAAAACTTTTCGTTTTAATGGAAATGTATATTAAGAATCGCCACTCCTGCTTTCGGAACGGCACGAATGATAATCTTGGATGCTATAGCACATGTAGAACCACTCCACATAATGCTGCAAGTATCAGTATATTTCCTCAGAAGCAATGAACTTTATAAAGCAATAGCAATGCCATACGAGTTCTGCGCAAAAATCAAAGATTATACTGTTCTGACAATGAGAATGACGTCGGAAGAAACATTGTATTTCAGCAAAAATATAAGTATGCCCCAACTGTGTCAACAACAGTAAAATACTTGGTGGCGGCACCCTATGGCACGATAAATTAAAATTTTAATATCTCGCTCAAAAATTTATTTCACTTTATGTTTATGTTTACCTATTTAATTTCTTTATCAGTACTAAATTTAAAAAACAAAGATAATTACTTTATGAATTTTTTAAAATAAATTATAATTCGTTAATAGAGGCAGAGTAGAATATAATTCATTAAATACGTGTATTTGCGTAGAGCAATTAAGATCTTATGCATTTACTATAATAGTTATCTATGATAACTGTAATTACAAGCAAGAGATATTAACATTATCTAATTAGAATACAGAAACAGAATACTTTTAAATTTAATAAAGTAATAAAATTAAATTATAAAGACATAAATATTTATAAATGACTATGCTTGACATGATTTATATACACAAAAAAAACTCTCAACTGACAATGGAATACATTTAATTTTTGAAACATTATAATACAGCATTTCTTTACTATATTCAATGTCACTCAGGTGAATGCTTACATAATATGAAACTATAATATTATATATATGTTTATTTTCTATATATATATATATATATATATATATATATATATATATATATATATATATATATATATATATATATATATATAATTAATATTATTATATATAAATAACTTCGTATACATAAACTATTATAAATGATATCAGTATTTTCAGTGATAAAAAACTTTTTTTATGTAAATTAATTATAATGTTCGTTCTAATTTGTAATTCCCTTATTTTATTCATAGTGCTTGTGGAAGATTAATAAATCCTAAAGCAAATGTATCGTTTATAATGATAATCTAAATAAAGGCAGATACAGTATTAATAGAATTGTTAAAAAAAAAATTTCAATACATCACAATTGCATAACATCTGTGTTTACACTCTATCTTATGATGCTTTAATTAATAAAGGGTATGAAACAATAATATGCGTTTTAAAGAATGAATTTAAGAAGCAAATAAGTTCTTTTTAACACAGTTCATTAACTCGTTCAGATCGATGGCCTAATGCAATTTTATTTTTCAGTTAATTAACTAAAAGCTGCGGAAGAAGTAAAGTGGTTCAAGCAATGAATTATCGTTCTGCCGCGCGGACGAACGAAACGGGAGACGGCCAGAGCAATAAAATAGTATAGATTATAGCGTGATAGAATGCATCAACGGTAGATCGCACGATGGGGTAACAGCCGTTCGATATTTCTTAATCGCCCTTGCAGAAGATATGATGAATAGCGGCGATTCTTTCCCTTAGTGCGTAATGAACATTCCTCGCTTTCTATACATTCCTATTTCATTGTTACGAAATAATGAAGTAATATGATAGATTAGAAAGTAGGCGTGTCAAAAATCGCAGTTTTTTGCTTCTGCTTGTTTGAAATGCGACACAGAAATAGTGGCAAAAATGCTCTTTCGGCTTCGAAATTGTAAATTTTATGTCCTTAACAAAAATTCTGCTTCCTTTTAAATATTTTCTAAACTTTCCGCAAAATTTAATGGTGACTCTATAATCGGAGCATCTAGTCTTTTCCATTCATTTATTTTAATTAAAAAATTACAGCTATTTGCTATTTTTTGATTAATGCTCTTCTGTCCCTGCATTTTGATTGAATATAAATTGGAAAAATTTTTCCTAAACTATTAGAATATCTTCATAATAATTGCTTATTATAAAACCAAGGTTTCTAGGTCAGTCAATGAATGAAACATCATATATTAATTTTTTAGTTTATAGAATTGATCTAAAGAACAGTAGAGTTAGTTCAAAGCTTTTTTATCATATTATATTTGTTAACACAGAAAATATGCAGCATAATGAAGAATACATCTGCCCTCCTTTGAACAAGTAATTTTTCATTAGTATTTTAGTATCGTTACTATCTTTCGAATAGAACAGTTCAATAGATGAAACAGTTAATTTTAATAGAATTATTACGAAACCGACATTAATGGAATTTTTTTAAGTTTAATTCCACTTTACTTAGAATATATAAATAGTAAAAAGATTAGAAATTTAATATCAAAAATTAAACAAATTTTATATTTACTTAATATAATGCATATAGCATGTGTGGTTAACAATACAATGGAAAGTTTCAGTTAATTTTTACAAATAACTTTTTTGTTTAATATTAAGTTTAAGCGTAAAAATTTTCAATTATTATTTTAATTTCTCTAGTAGACTCGAAACTTAGGTTAGTGGTTAGTTTTATTGTACAAAAAAAATATATGTTCAAGTAAATCAGTCGAATCCATATCAAATTATTTATATTAATATTGTTTATTATACTTTTCATGGTTAGAGTTGATTTCGATTGATTCTGTATTGCTCAATAGATTCTTTAATGAAATACTTTGAATACTTGTGTTTTAAGAAAGATTTAAATACTATTTATATAAATGGTAATGCTAATAGAACATTTCTAGAATTTGGAAACAAGTGAGTTGCTTAGAGAGTATAATTAATCGTAACATAGGATGTTGAAACGGCGTAGTATCGAAACTACCTGATGGATGTATCCAAACTTCCCAGCTACACTATCTTTTTTATCGACACATTAAAAATATTTGTGGATTGGTATTATAGGATCTAAAGGGGAATAAAGCTTTTTTATTGATCAGTTGGGAATGTTTAATCTAAAATGCGTGGTTTGATTAGTTTGGTTTTGGATTTAGAAAATTGTGTTAACCCCTTAAATTCTCGTGTTGCCTAGAAACTGTTTTGTTATTTATATTTTATCATAGAGGATCAAATTCTTTAAGAACCGCTTGCTTTCGTTTTATGTTAGATTTAGTAATAATCATGAATATAAATTTAATAAAATAAATTTTCCAATATTAATTCAGATGATATCTGAAAATGGAGCTTCTTTTTTATTCACGAATGAAGATACCTAAGTATTTTTTAGACAATTAATTAGCTTTAAGAACAATTGATGAAGCAACACCATATGCATCTTTATTTTTAATATTTTCAGGAAAGAACATAATTAATAAGCGGGTAAATAATTTTGACAAAGTTGCTATCAAATTAAATTGCTTTCGTACCGATTTCAATTTTACTTTTAGTCCCTTCTTTAGAACATTTCCAGAATACAATTGACAAATACTTTGAATCATGTACGTTTCAGTGTAAAACAATAAAAATCCCAGTGTCAAAAATGTTCCGCTTCACTGAATCAATATTCATTCTTTCAATATTATACTGCAACTCAATCGTTCACTCTGGCCCGAACATCGTGTCAAGGAAATATAAATTTCGAAAGAAGCAATTCGTAATCGGACGTAATCACGACGATAAGGCAACACTGGCTTATGGTCTGTGCGAGTTCGCTCCTCGTCGGACCATCGCCAGATGCGAAATGAAGCTGGAAAGGGACGCGTTCGAAGACGGAAGACCGGTTTTTATAAATTAATAGTATATCAAAAGAAATAATGTGAAAGTTGATTGCGATATTTATCATTTTACGGGACAATTTAATTATGAGTAAATGCGAAAAACAAGTACCACGTTTATACGCAAGTGTTGAACGCTACTTTATACAACAAAACCCACAAAATTATATAGCACTCATATTTTTCGTTCTTAAATTATGTAAAATAGCGTTATATATCTATTTTATTTGCTTGTAATCCAAATTAATCAACCTTTTTCAGGCTTACAATCTTTCTAAAACAATACAATTGTAATTATAATTAAAGTGACACTGTTTATGATACGGTGAAATGTACTTGCGGATAAACAGATTATACAAATTTTATTCTATCATATACATAAAAGGTTTACCCGACAGAATTAGAAGTAATTTTGTGAAACATAAAGTTTTACGTAATATTTCAAGTTTGCTTCAAAAATAATCGTAATAACATAGCTAATTTATTTAACAACTGTAAAGATAAGGACGATAAATTTTGAAAAGTTGGAGTAGTTTATAAAATTATTTCGAAAGATTGTGACAATTGTTATAATGCAAAAACCGTTAGATCTTTGAAAAATAAAATGTATTAAAATCAGTATAATCTAAGAAATTCAAATGGTATATTTGATTTAAATGAATATTGCATAGATTTATCGCATTTTTCTGTTTTTAAAATTTTAAAATTTAACAACAGAGTACTAAAAATACATGTCTGACAGTCAAAGAATTGCCATAATTCATATTTCTAGGGAGTGGAATAACGTCAATTTTATGTTAGAGTCCAGTGAATTTAATAACGCTTGCGATTATGTATTAATTAATACGTGTAATGTCGAGTGGGATGGGAGTAAGGTACACTATATATAATTTCATTTTTAGAATTCGAATTCAGTTTCTCTTTTCGTAAATTTAATTGTAGGGTCAGATACATTATGCTTTGTTAACAATACTATATTTATTATTTTGATTCTTATTATATTTATTAATAATTTTTACATTACAGATTTTAGAGTGATGATCATTAACAAAGGACAGTTTGACTGTCATTATAATTATAATTATATTACTTTAGAAAGTCCGATAAAATATTTGTTAATTTAGTTTACACCAATCGACACGAGTACAATTTTAATTTTGAATTCTGTTATCTAAAAGGTAAGATCGGTTGAACGTTGACTAGAATACTTGACTGCGATATTTCATTATGAAATATAGTTATGTAAATTAAATTATTCCTACAGCTATTAGATCCAAGAATTACCCTTTAAATGTTATCGATTCAAGACTTATGAATTGTTTCAATTAATTTAGAAAGATTTAGTGATTGTATTTTTGTCGATCGATATAAATCAAACTAATAAATATTTTTATCGGTCATTTTTAACCACCTAGTTGAACGAATCATGACGACAGAATGTAAAATGATGTTCGATCCTCGTACGAATTTAGATTATTTGAAAGCTCATGGATCGTATAAATATAGATGCGCTAGCTTGGAATTATTGATAATCAGGATTTATTTTTGATTTTACGTAAATTATTCTTATCTGTAAAATTTCTACATTGAAACTTTCAGAAATGATGAATTTGGGGGAAAACGGGCCACGCGGACGATCTTATCCGGTCGACGTCCAACGGCATCATTTCATTCGGCATCCCCTGAGCCGTGCGAGCAGTTCAATTATCACGGTGGCTTATTGAAGGCCACGCCATTGAGAATTGGAAATCGACACTGGCGACCGATAGCGCCGCATAATCTGCCGGGCGAGGGCCATTTAGCGGTGATCTGCGACAACGAGCCGGGCAGCCGTTGTCGCTCGATCAAGATCGGATTGGACGGCCGGGATGAGCGTTCCGCGGACTTGGCGGGGCTAAAATGGTCGCGCGGCCTGAACCGTCTCTGACCGCTCGGCTGTACGCGGCGAGCAACAATACGCAATATTGACTGTCGATTTTTTTTTCGCACCGAATGGCTACGATGGTTGGGCCGCGCTTAAGTTGTACACTTGTGTGTAAAGATATATACATGTATATATATATATATATATATATATATATATATATATATATATATACTAAAGCAAGAAAGGAGGGGGCATATAACCAATCGCATAAACACTAGAACCTCCATCGAGCTTAATACTTTGGTTCGGCCCAACTTTAAAACTTTAAAAAACTCGAACTCGACGAGAGAGCGCGCGAACTTATATCGCAATAAATATATATAATTGCGAAACTATATCTGCTTCGCACGCGGGACAGCTTTAGTTGGGATAAAAGTTCTTGCCGAGCTTTGCAAGCCCGAGCACTTGCCGAGTCAGCACAGAGGAAGTCGTTGCGCGCCTAGACACCTTTAGCACTTACATATGCACTTGGTTCTTAGGAGCAAGAACACAGAAAGAAAGAGATAGAGAAATTATGATTATATAGTATGTTGTTATACTCCAAATTATGAAGAATGAGATACTTACATTTACGTAGTATAAATCATGAAAAGAAAATCTAGTATTTATTGTAGATCGATTCTAATGGCTCGAATTAACAAATCACCGACGTAGGTGAAAATATATTTAAAAAATCAATTTACCACTATAGTTTTCGATCTATTAAATTAACATAACTTTTCGAATTAGTAGAAAGATAATTAATCATTATGTATAAAATAAAAGTATTAAATAATAAATTACCACATTAATTAGGGGGTAACAGGTGGCCATTATAGAATAAAATCTAGATCAATGTTTCCATTAGTTTCATTTCAAAATTTCAAACTTAGAATTCAGATAATTCAGATGACGAATACGGACTTTTTAAAATCCTTAATTATTTAATTTTATAATAAAATATTGTATTTTACTTTATTGAATTCATTAAATGGTGCCGCAAGTGAAGAAATAGGAAAAGTATATATTCTAATTCGAAGTAAAGGTGAAGTAAGGCAGTAAAAAGTAGTCGTTTAGGAATCCCCATTCCAAGGAAACGAATAAAAACGAATCAGTCCTCGCGTGAGTCGTCGATGAGCATCGGTGCCCGAGTATGATGCTTCTAACGAGAAAGAGTCCAAGAATTATGTATTAAGATTTTTGAAGGTAGGAATATCCATCGTTCAGAAAGTAGGAATAAATTTATCAATTCTAAGGTTAAATTTATAAGAGAAATTTTAAAAAAATGGTAGCCTCAATTGCATTAAAAGGTTGATTTCAAAATTCACTTGTCGAAGTCCCTATTCAGAGGGTGGGAGCTAAAGTGGAGAAGCGCGACGGAAGAAAATGAAAAACGAGAAAAAAACCGCTGTTCACGGACGATAAAGGAGGTCGGACGAGCTCTTCGCGACTCGCGCGCCGCGTTTTGCATTCGAGAAACGACCCGCACAATCTCCACGCTCGTGCACCTCTGCCGCGAAGGGGCAAGGATAGGAGAAAGTCCTCTATATATATATATATATATATATATATATATATATATATATATATATATATATATACATGTGCGCGCGCGCGCGTGTGTGTGTGTGCACTGAAAAAAATATTTTCCGATATCAAGTCAATATTTACGTACGTGGTTTGATTCAAGTGAATTCTTCTTGCATTAAGTAAATACTTCCTTGATTTAAGATGATGCTTTATTAATTTAAGAAGATAATTTACTTGGTACAAAATAAGAAAATATTTACTTGATCACAGATATTTTTTCTCAGTGCGTGCGTGCGTGCGTGCGTGCGTGCGTGTGCGTGTGTGTGTGTGTGTGTGTGTGTGTGTGTGTGTGTGTGTGTGTGTGCGCGCGCGCGTGTGTGTGTGTATGTCTGTGCGCCTGTGTAAAAATCAACGCAGACATGCTCTATTGTATTCGACTACATTTTTGACAATAATTTTGAGGTTGATACTGACTTTTAAGTGATTTTGTCAAAATTTCAATTTGAAATAATGTTCATTCCTATGTAAAGGATATTTTTATTGTAGTATTTAAAATGGAATTGAAAAATTTACTTATGTCGACTGTTGTAAACTAAACTAACAAATATAGCAACATATATATAAATAACATCGGTCTTACAGTCGTATAAACTAATGTACTTATCATTACATAATTACCTAATGACATAATAACATAATGAATAATTAGATAATGACATAATGAAGAATTACATAATGACATAATAACAGTCAGACTGTCCTTGTTTAAATTTAGTTTTTGTTTTTAGTTAAAATGGAATTTTTAACAAACTCGTCGAAAAGTTTGTGTGCTTGTTTAATTCAAGGATAAGCGTGCGATTCGATAAGGAACTAGCTTCAAACCAGTTTAATTAGAGCGACATTTAGAAACAATTATAATAAATCAGATTGAGTAAAATAAAATCTTTAAAAATTATTTTCGACTAAGATTATTTACTTTTCAAAAAGTTCTGCATATCATTATTTACTTATTTTTTTTATTAAATGAAAATTCGTAAATATGCGTATATACGAGGCAATGGCCTTTAGAGTTTAAAAATAAATGCCGAGTGATGATAAATTCAAAGACGTATTGATAAAAATCAACGTGCAACGAATTGCGCATTTAAATTTTTACATAATGATGTATTAAAAAATTTCAGGCAAATATAACTCTGTTGTTTTCATCTCCAGGATTTTATTAAGCCGTAGAAGAGTTCACCGAATTTGAGAAAGCTTGAGGGGCCTTAGCGTTTCGTATATACTGGCAAGTATTACAATACGAATGCGCGACTGTGAGTTTGACCGCCAAATCTGGCGAAAGCAATATCAACAGCCATACAGCGTTCATACGGAGCTATTGCATTTTTTTTTTAACTTTATTTATAACAAATAACTTATGGTAAAATTACTTGAAGGACTATTCTCATAATGGACTCTGGCTGCTGGATTAGTGCTGGAAATTACGGCAAAGGTGCCATATTATCGTCTCGATCGCAGCTTTTTTATACGATGTGATATGTACCGCACATACATTCCGTCTGCCTTCAAAGCCTTCGTTTGGTCTTGAAAAGGCGTGAAAACGTACTGATAGTTCGTCATTCGACTTACTGTCGCAACCACTAACTGTACAATCAACGTGATAAAAAAATTTTTTTGCGTTCTGCAAACTCCGAAATATCGATAACAATTGGTTTATTAATCAAAAATAAATAAATAACAATGTTCATGTCGAAGCAACAGCAGCCTCTTTCATACATAAATTACTTAAATTATTGCGTTGGAATTTACATTGAAATTCCATCTTCATCGTTGTCGCTTCTCGTCGATATATATTTTGTCCAAGGAAAATCTCAAACTAAGAATCTCTTTTCACTCACCGATATCAGCCGAATTATTTCGTACTTATATATATATATCTATACACACAAAATCTTTACTCGATATATCTCGAGCTGTGATTTCCCGGGTCCTATTATTTATTATATATTCGGCTGTATGTATATATAAGTATATGGACGATAATTTCAAATAATTATATATCCAACGCGAGTCGCAGCATGTTTGGAAACAATTAATTATATCGCACGCTGCTTTATTTTAAATAAATATTAAGATCGTATTAAGATCAAGATAAACGTCCTTCGCTTTCTGTGTTGCGCATATGTGCGAGCCCCTTCCCCCACCCCCATAACTTCGCTTATAATTCAGGGCATAATTTATGCGTGCTCTCCTTTTTCGCGCAACGGCTATGCGGTGCATAATAATGTTGTACGTATACATGTACATACATATATAGATCGTGGTCATGTACACGGAGCGCACGAGAAACGAAAATACGGAGAAGGTCGCTACAGCTCGAATATTTATTGCGATATTACATTTCGGAATACTTCGTTAAAGTGCAAAAACGAAAAGCGTAACAAACAGAAAGAAAATTGTATAAAATAAAGCGAGGAGAGAATGCGCAGAGAGAGACTTCTTCTTCCGCGAGGTCGCACCACTCCCTTGTGCATTCCTTCCTGAATCTCGTATATGTAAGAAGATTTATAACTTTTCAGTTTAGATGCGTATGATATTTCTGACCTGAAAGCAAGTGATGTTATAGTTGATTAACCGATTAATAGAAAATACTTAAATAACAGCGATACAGAGTTTTCGGCTACAACGTTAATGAAGATAAACTGGTGGGGGGCGTTCCGAAAAAACGGCGTAAAAAAAGAAAGCTTCGTTCTTTATTTATAATAATAATAAGAAGAAAAAGTTTTAATAACCGAGATTTCACAAAGGGCCTCTTTCAAAGTTCGTTAGTTCGTTAATCCCGAGCATAATTAATATATAGGTGTAATAGTAAGATAATAAGATACTTAGTGAAAAAATAAAAAATCATAATCACCCTCTTATAATTTGAAAAGTTCTTAAACAAGAGCGGCGGTACGCTGGGTGGAAGGTTAAACTCTGCTATAACTATGCTATATCTAACAATTTCCATCAAATTTAATTATACTAAACTTGGGAGGTGAAAAATACGTCCCGTTAAGTTTATCATCGTATGACACGATTTTAATTATCAATAACTGACTATTTTTATTTCAAATTGTTTGGTCAACTTTTTTAATACGCAAGCTTATTTTAAATTATCGAAGTGTACCGCATTATAGATAGAATTATTGAAAGTCTTTTTAGATACAACTACAGTTTATCACGGGAAAAACGCAGCAATTATGCGTACAGAGATAAATATAATACAGCGCTCGGCTTATCATAAAGCCAATCTGCAGTAAAATTTTGAACAGGTGTAATTTTTATTTGCTCTTTCATCATTTATTCAAAAATTTACTGATAAATCACATATATACACAAAAATATGTTGTTAAATAAAAGCAGATTCGTACATTTATCTTTAAATTCTTTACATTTGTTTACTACGCATATCAGTTTATCACCTACTTATGCAATTTTTATCAGCAAATTCTCGAACAAGTGATGAAAGAGCAAATAAAAATTACACCTGTTTAAAAGTTTACTGCAGATTGGCTGTGTGATAAACCGAGTGCTTTATTATATTTATATCTATCAACATACATTTATAATATGATAAAATATTTACTTGTGATTCACCATTTATTAATAGTTGTCCGGGCATTGTCATTATTAACGTAACGCAATACGTAAACACAGTTTATTACAATGTTAATTTATCTTATTCGATTGTAATTGCCGTCGTATGGTGTACGAATTAATTGTTAGAGCATAGCTTATCAATACGTCGATAAGTTCAGGAACGCCTAAACTTCCCCGTTCGGTAAATTAAACTCCACTGTTTGACAAAGATGTATCGCCCATTAAGCGGAATCTGTGCAAAATCGATCGAAATTTCGATATTCTGAGGTATTATCGATATAAAATTATACATAGCTATAGAAATTTTGAAACTCTCATTAAAGCTATTAAAATTTCAATTTAGTCCCATTGGACTTATAATAGTTTTATAAATGTATCGACCTAATTTGATCAAAATCTTTGCTCAATATTTAATAAGCATCTTACAAATTACTAAGTCTTTTTAGTATTTTTAAATAATAGGATCTTAAAACTTAAAAGGCAATTTCAAAAAAATACAAAGTGTTCTAACGCAATAATAGGAATATTTATTTGTGTTCCATCAAAATCTGATTTAAAAAATCTGAAATACATGTCAGTCAAAACGTATAAGAAATTATTTTCATAAAGTTCAATATACGTTTAACATTGTTAATAAATAAAAGTTCTGCGGCCTTCGATACCTAAATAAAATTATAATAAATTTGTCGCAAATTATTTTCTTAAAATTTTAATTAAATGTCAAATTAATAATTATTTATATGAATTTGAAAATCTTTACTTTTATATCGAATCCAGAGTGCTGGAGTCAGTGGGACAGATTTAGACTTTTGAAGCAATTTTCAAAAATATTCAGCGATATACTTGAAAAAAATGACGAATTTGATATTTAGTATTTCATCATTAATATCTAATCTGAAATTTTAGTTTTGAAGTGCTTTCGTTCCTTGACTAAACCAAGAAGTAATCGATAAATGTTAGAGGTAATGAAAAATTTATACTTCAAGCTTAATTTGATATTGACAATAGCTGTCAACTTAGTAATAAGTCAAAATTTTGTTCTGATATTATAAGATACCAGCTATCAAATTTCCAAAACGACTGCATAAAAATCTTAAAATGCAATTATTTTAAGGAAAAAATTTTAAAACGATCAATTTGTGCGTTCTGGGATGAAGATATTACGTTTGTTTTACAATCAAGGGGCTGTTTTGAAATGACAATCCCTATTTATGAACTTCGATTCCGAAGAAGTATTTAGATATAAAGACATGCACATACATTCGAAAACGCGTTGTGTTTAAATTATTATCAATTAAAATTGCATGAACTTATATAGGAATATAACATTATGTCACTTTCACTAGTGACTTCGTATTGATAGTAGCTCCACAATCAAAATTTTTTTTTTATGTTATTTAACGTCGGTCTATTTATGCTTCCAAATACCGGTGCTAATCAGCGACTGCACAATCAGATATTCATGAATTGCAAACATAGATGAATATGAGCTTTTTGTCACGTAAAATTTTCTTAAGTTTTAAAATCGACGGTCAAAAATTCGGATACGTATTTGCAACAATGACCTCGATCCAAAAATAATCTTCAACGTTAACTTTGATGTTAAATTCTAGATAACAGTTAGATGTTCCACTCGGAACTTTATAACTATTGTTCCACAACCATTTTCTCTAAAACGCTGTCATAATAAAATGAACCGCATTAATACATTGAACAGTTATATAATGTTGGCTACGAATAATAGTTTTTTAAAGATTTTTAACCGGAATTATATATTTATATAAATTGTAGAACAGACTTTCACATACCAATTTTTCCTTAAAATAACATATATCGTTGTGGTGATAGAAATTTTGCACCGTCCCTGTCTCTTAAAAGTTAAGACTCTCATAAATCTTCCACCTATACACGTCCTTCCTAACGAACGCGAATAAATTTGTTTTTTAAAAAAAGTAAAACGGTCATGATATTCGTAACGTTTCTCTCGTATAACCTTCTCTCTCCGCCCATCGAACACCGATTCTCCCAGAAAATTAGTCATGGTTGACATATATTCAAAACAAGCCCGATTCTCACGAGTGTTTGAAGTAGCATTACTCACTCCTTCCTAGATAGTAAAATTTCAATACTACCTTATTATCACGTACGTTGATTAATGAATCATCGCCGAATCGTGTCAGGCTACCAGCTCACTTCTACCTCCCACGAAGACACACACACACACACACACATAAATGCGCGCGTGCGCCGAAAGCATTAATCACCCGGCATTCCCGTGGTCGAAACGTTGAAAAATTCCCCGACCGTCCTCGAGAACTGATTTCGACTCAGACATAACCAAGGCTTTCATCCCCCGCGCGAATTTCGCCACTCTGTATGCCATGTACCATTTGCAAAGAAACGCGCGGTCGACGAAAGGGATTAGGGTTGAGTCAGAGAAGAAAGAAGAACGTCCTTTACGAAAGAATTCGCGACGAAAGCTCCGGTGCGTATTGAGCGCGCGGCTTCGACATATGCATTACAGAGAGACGCTTTAATATATATATATATATATATATATATATATATATATATATATATATATATATATATTACTGACACCCTAGCTCAATCGTTAAAAAAATGATTTTCTACAATACTACCAGATTGTCAATGAGAAGTCGTATGCAAAGCTTGTGTGCATGTTGTAAAGCTGCGAGTAATATTTGTTGTACAAGCCAATATTGGTTAGTCAATATATGTTTAAATGCTATGTCGGCTCGCGATCGAGGCGCAAGGAGATCGAAAAGACTCTTCATTTTTACACGGATTATATTCATTCGGACTCGGAACATGGTCGAACATTTGGAATATAGCCTGTTTAAAAATAAAGAGTCTTTTCGATCTCCTTGCGCCTCGATCGAGAGCCGACATAGCATTTGCACATACATTGGTTGGACGGACATTGGCTTGTTGAAAAAACACTACCTGCAGCTTTACAAAATGCATGCAAGCTTTGTATACGACTTCTCTTGCTCATTGCCTATCTCGTAGTCTTGTGGAAAATCATTTCTGGGACACCCCTTAGAACGGAAGAGCAATGATCGGTACGACGCGATATTTGCGCGCAGAAAGAAAGACTGAGAGGAAGATAGAGAGAGAATCTCGTATATTATCGCGCGCAGCCGTGCTTTTTCCGCGAGGAGTTGGGGGGGTGGAGGAAGGGGGATAAGTATTTTTCACACCGTGGCTTCGCCACCAAATCTGTATCGCGCGCGTTATTCCCGCGTTCTCGAAGATCTCGCACCGCTAGACCGGGCACGGATTGCGCGGATAAGGGGAAGGCGC
Source organism: Sycobia sp. Sy_11 (assembly GCA_018907035.1). Classification (NCBI taxonomy): domain Eukaryota; kingdom Metazoa; phylum Arthropoda; class Insecta; order Hymenoptera; family Epichrysomallidae; genus Sycobia; species Sycobia sp. Sy_11. Next base: position 3,542,298 of record JACCIC010000029.1, read on the forward strand.
CGCGCAGAAGATGAGCGTATTTTCAGCCTTCCCACGGCGTAAGAGCTCGGGGATGTTTCAATTTTGTCTAGTTTCCTTCCGGCGCTCTTCCCGCACGGCGCGCGCTTTTCAGCCATAATATCCATACGTACATCCGTGTCGTTTTATTTACCTCAGGCATTTCGGTATTGCTGCATAGGTTGGCGTTTCTCATTTGCCAGTGAAGAATGGCGTTTTTCCATTTTGCGACGCATTATAGGCTCGATTTTGTTGATTCGTCGCCGTGAACCGTCGGTTCTTGCCTTGGGCGTTACAATCTCACCGAGATGCGTATATTTTTGATTTTTTTATCGTTACAGTTTTCTTTTTTATCGGGACAGATCCAATGCGACTTACAGCGAGAAGCTCTAAATTTACCAAGAAGATTCAAATTTTCGTGAATTTTTCATATTGTAGATCATAATGACACCGGTGGTCGATGATGATATTAATAAATAAGTGATGGTTGTTATGAATAAATAAGTTATGAAGAATTCTGACTTTATGGACTTATTAGGAGTGGGTTCGGGCAGCTAAAATTATTATTAACATTATTTATAATATGATTGTTGAATAAAATTACGAAGAAAAGTAAACAAATAAACACGCTTAAAAAGTTATACATTAATCGTTAGCCTGCCAAATCACGACTATAAAACTGATAACTCATACAGTAAATAAATATATATAAATACAGGAATAAACAACACATTACATATTACTACTAATGTAATGGAGAAAGTACTTATCTTCTGTCTGTTTATGTTGATTTTTTTAAAATGATCTATAAAGAGTATTTTATGGAGTAACTCTTATTTATATCGTATAGGTATATAAGTATAGATCGATGAGCGACATGTCAAAGGAGGTCGCAATGGCAGAGGAAGCTATCTCCCTTTCTAAAAAGCTTCCGGTGGCGAGACGTGGATGTCGAACATTCGGATCAGTTCCTCCCTAATTACTCTTCAACTGCGCTTGGTTGGTCTACTAGATCTCTGTAATGAAAGAGAGTGTACTACTCGTCACATCCGTGTCCTTTGATCGAAGCTTCAACGTACCGGTAATTTCCCATTCCTGAACTCCTTCGAAATCAATCGTATTTGATCGTTAAAAGTCAGGCCAGCGTATAGGGAATAATTTTTGTATTACAAGTACTTTCTGTATTTGCTTCGACCGATATATACCGCTTACTCCGTATAAACCGGATAAAAGAGCAATATATTGAAAGGTGGTAGATAGGCCTTATGAAATCGGATTCTCGTGTGTTGCCATTGTATGATAATAGAATAGTAATAGAAAAAGTTGCAAAATAAAAATAGAACCAGATCGGTTGTTGCCCAAGATCAGAACAATCCCATTTTTTTTAGAGGGACTGTCGGAGCTAGTATTGTCTAGCCTGAGTATAACTGTGATAGCGAGGGTCTACTGGAGAAAAGATAGAAGGCCGTTGAAAAATCCATGATGTTGCGCACCTGCAAGCCTGTCGAGAATCAGAGAAATGAGAGATAATTATGTTTTGAGAAGACAAAAAGACTTTTCCAAATGATGATTCAAAGAGATACTTTAAAAAACTCGATTAGATGTCGAAAAGCTGACTGAACTGAATGTGTTAAGATGATTAATTTGTTCCGATCAATCTAAAAGTAAAGCGACGGCAACTACTAGTGGATAGTATAACTGCGGCATCTACAGTAGAGTTTCTGATTAATTAGTAATATTATTTAAATTAAAAATATGAATATATAACAAGTTTAAATTTAAGGTGGTAGGAGCAGTCAGGTTGTTCTTTGCTAACATAGATTAATATAACATAAATAATGTAACATAACTCGTTGTTTTTATTTTTTTTATTATTTTTAATTTTTAATATAATTTAACGTTATTTTTAGTAGTAATTTCTTTTTCGGATTTTTCGGAGGTAATCATAAACAAGGACAGTCTGTCCTTGTAGATAGACCGATAAAAATATGTATTAATTTAATTCAGAACAGTCACCATGAGTACAATTTTTAATTTTAGTTTAGAAAGCTCCTACCGATATATCTATGAATTGATTCGTAATTAATAGAAAACTGAAGCATACGCATATTTAAACAACCTCTGATGTATTTATTAATAATCGTAAATATTGGAATATGAACTGAAGATGGCTTGAAAAAATTAGACAGGTGTGTTGATAAATCTATTAAATCGCTCATCATGAATAGGTTCCGATTTGGCGAGAGAGGATTTGTATCCATTAAACATGATTTGGGTAAACGAATTTCTGCTTTCACTGATTAAAAATATATCAATTAACATGATAATCTTGAATTCAGTGTGCAATGAATTTATGTAACTACTCCGCTAACCTCGTCTTATATAGTCAAATCTAATCACACATTCTAACCCAAATATTAAATTTCTTTAATGTAAAAGTTTAACTAACACTAACAATTTAATAAACGCATTGTTATTTTTAGAATTATTCAATAGAATACAAATACCGGCGCGGATAAAAGAAATCAATCGAAGTATCGAATGAAATTCAAAATCTATATCGAAAAATTTGCATCTCTCTTCGTTCCTATCCCAATTAAAACAAACCAACGAAAAAACGAAAATAAACTAAAACGCAGATTCAATAAACACTCATTAACACTCGATAATCGAAAAGTTATTCGTTCACTGCAATCACTCGCGCTCGGTGCTCAGTGAACGAATCAATCCCCCTGAACGAACGAACGGGCAAATTTCGAGGCGATCGATTCAAAGGGCACGGAAAAACTTGACAAACAAAGCTTTTTATTTCTCGTTACACTGGTTTGAAAAATTAAAAGCGAAACAGAGGTGGAGGGAAGGGGAGAAAGTTACGTATCCTCGGAAGAATCGCCAGTCTCGCAAAATATCGCATCAATCACGCAAGCCGACTCGATTTAGCTGCGTTTATAGAGACGTCGGGGAGAGGAGCTGCAATGGGTCGATAACCCTGCTCTATATACCTTGAGGTAAAAGATCTCTCGCCTGTCTGTCTGTCTCTCACTCGCTACCCCCTCCCGTCTAGCTCGCGTCTCCACGTACGCGTATAATAAGTCTTTCGTTCAATTTATGCGGCCCCGGTGGAAGTGAAGTTTTCGTATACGGCACTGTATACATCGTATATATAGGCATATCTAAAGAAGACGCGCCTATAAATAAGTGGATCGAGATAAAATAATGGGAATTCACACTTCGTACATTTGTCGCCTGTCTATTTTTGACGGCTAATTAATTAAACCCGAAAGAAAAGTGGGGAATCCGGGACGAACTATACGTACTAATGGAATGCTCTTTATTTTGTTTGCAACGAGCGTGACATTTGGACTGGCACATTGCTTCTTATATCAAAATTTAGTTTTTGTCTAGCTGATTAACCAATAAATAAACCACTGTGCGCAATTTTCACATCTGCCCTTAATTTGATAATACAGTAATTTTGTGCTAAATTTTCGTGCATTTATTTTCGTCTACTATGAAAGATAAAAATGACAAAGCTTAGCCATTATTGCATTTTTTAATGGTACCTAGTAATTTACTATCATGAACAGATATCAAAGATTACGGTTTTGATCAGTATCTGAAAATATCAAATCTACAACTACCGAGGTATTATAATATATTGATTTAAATGCAAATAACTCATATAAATGCCTCCTTAACTTTTGAATCCATTAGAATTAAATTATAAAAATTAAGTCAGTATCGTGGATATGAAAGTTAAATCAATCAAACAAATAAATTTACTGAATTGATTCTTAAAATAGTTATAAATTTACCTAACCTCGCATTTAAAATTAAAGGAGTATAATTACAATATAGTATAATATGTTTATCTTTATAAAGTTGGGTAATCTAAAGAAAAATGTTCCGAATAATAGTACTTTTTCTATTATTATTATTAGATACACATCAGAGAAAAGTATTAAATTTTAAAGATGAATAAACTATTCTTATAGTAATAGAAAACTACAATAGGAATTTTAATTATTTTCTGAATCGAGATTTTGGCAGTTTTTGAAAGAGCTAAAAATGACTATCATTGAATACTCATATAATCTGAAAAATTAGCGATTGTTAAGGTTTCTGTAGATTAATAATATTGTCATGTCATATTGCTACTATTGAAGCAAAGAAAAAATATATTGTCGACACTAAAAACGTGAAAAAAAGAAACAATATGTAGAAATGCATATTGAATAAACGTCTATCATTCTTGTCAATATTTAGTATAGAATCAAATATAGTCTTCCAAATATTGATATTTTTTACATTAATAGACGAACTTATTCATAAGCAATAAGAAATTTATGGTATCTAATGAGTAAACGAGGCGATGGTATTTGTTGCTTTTTATTTGATTAATTCAAACGTATATTTAATTGTTTGCTGGAATAGAGTCAAATTATATTCGATTTTGCTTCTAGAGAACCTAGATTTCTTCAATCCAAAACTCATAAGTTTTTAATTCGAACAGATAAATTGAAATTGCGAGAAATTTCATATTCAGATTTAACACGTGTCTTTCGATTTTTACCTATAACCGTCTCCGATTAAAGATCCGAAAAATTTCAATTATTAATTAAAAAAAATCTAATATAACCAATCGCATTATAACTATAATATATACATAAAAACAGAAATTTCAAATTTTTATGCATGTCGTTATATGTACAGACACAGACAATTATATATAACCTAATACTACAGCTATTAAATCGAATAACAAATGAGCTGCAGGCGTCCCTGTCAAGTTCTTTGTACCTCCGTCCACAATCTTTGGGTGGGGTAATTCGTATACGTACACTGGCTGTACGGTGAAATTAAATTTTGAGCTCGATTTTAACCAGATAAGAGTCGGTTTATTGGCTACTATTATTCAGTCGGCACTGCAGGAGAGCGAGGGCAAGGCGCTCACCTCGCTCACGTATATTTCTTTATACATTTATGTCATAAATGTATTTAGTGTATAACCTCCGATATTGACCGATATTGACTTCAAATCCATTCGGTGCGTACGATCTGCAGAGGCTTCAGCACATAACAGATGTGTATGTGTGTGTGTGTGTGTGTGTGTGTGTAGGGAGAGGGACTCGAGAAGGAACTACCCAGAGGTACGCGCGATCCGTAAGTGAATTTACGGAGGCCCAACATACATATACTTTCCAGACTATTCCCGTCGTGCAGAAAGAATACTGCTATCTAATCCGAATTATAAAAAATAACGAAAATAATAATAATAGCGCTGAATACATATACGCGCCAGCACACACGCACACACATACAGCAGAGATTCGCTGATTTATAATTTATTCGACTTACGCGCCGCGCCGCGCGCTCAAACGATGGACTTTGTCGAAACCCGCATATAGCTCCGTGGCCATCGGCCAGGCCGCAGTGTCCGATAGCCCGGCGGTCCCGCCATACAATATAAGAAATACGCAGCGCTCTCTCTCTCTATCCGAGGCGTGGTGTGTTGGGTGGGAGGTGGTCGTGGTGGCGGTGGTAGTGGTGGTGGCGGCGGCTCAGTGAAAGGGACGATTATTCTTCCCCATTGGCGCGAAAAGACTCACGGCGCGCGCGCTCGGGATTTTATTGCCACCTTTAAGAATTCATAAGACATAAATCGGACTAGAGTCCCATTATTCTCTGCGGCGCTCCGCGCGGCGCGGGGGTGGTCATTCGATAAATTTATATATATATATATATATATATATATATATATATATATATATATATTCGTACGCCGATAGAGAGAAAAGCCTTCTTGACTTCAATTCAGTTCGGGGGAGCATTAGTCATAAATATACGGAAATTCTGAAATTCAAAGGATTTATTATAAGAACGCAGGTTACGTAAATCTATTGATTCTGTACAATTTTATTGCATATTTTTATTCTATTTGATTGCTGCCTCTAAGTTTTGAGTTCAGGTTCCACTGTGACGTTTCCCTAATTGGCCAAAAAGTCCAATAACTCGAATTAGAATGAAACTTTAGCCAAGTTTTAATTCACTTTACTGGACTTATTCTTCCATATGGAACTGTTAATTTATTTCTTGATTATTAGATTAAAAATAATTGGAAAATGGCATTTTCTCAAAATGTAAACCAAAAGCACGATTTCGCAAGAGACTCCTTTCTTGACATCCTTTATTGCAATTTCAATAATTTCACAGGTTCTTTGGTAAGCATAATCAAATTCTTCCATAATTTCTCCATTGCAGCAGATTTTTACAATATCTCAACGTAAATGTGTAAAGAATAGTATAGGCTTAAAGTTACGTAGCAACTCAATTTAAATTTGTTTCTTCAAAAAAAAACTACTGTTACTTTCAAAATACAAGTCTCCTTCTTGCTAATGCGGCAAATTGTTTCTCGAATAACTTTATTTCTTGCAAGATATTGCATTTTGAATTCTATATTTTAGTGAAATTTACCGCATATGAAATAATAATAGTATTAAAAAAAAAACTTTCAATATAAGAATTTTCTAGAGATCTATTTCATTGGAATAAATGATCTATCACTGGTTGAATATTCTAAGTCACTACATTGACTGTGAGAAGCCCCTAGCCACTTATTTCAATACTAATGAAACAAGCATTCCTCACTTTGCACATCATATGTATTCGTCTTATATACTTACAGTACGTTTTTTGTAATTTATGGTCTCGTTAAGAAAAAAATATGAAGATAAAAATATCAAATGCGCTATCCAACTGAAGGATAAATATATATATTTAAGAAAATTTAAAAGCATCTGAAAAAGAAACACTTGTACTCTATAACATGTTCTACATTGTTTTCTCAGAACATGAAAAATATTGCGATACATAACCTTAAATATATCGAAAAATCGTGTTTATTTACAATGATAGATGCAGGTAGTTTATGTAATTCGATGTAATTAAGAAATTCTGATAGCAGATTTATAGATTCAGTGCATCAAAATATTATAACGTGCTTTCCATAGAAAAAAGTATAGCACGCTATTATTGCACACCTTTATTTCCAATCACAGACAAAATTTAAAAACCTAAAACGTTTTCGTAAAAAATTCAGTCCTTACGTACTGAGCTGTTCAAACATCACCAAACCCATAGAATCTTAACTTACTATATCGAGTACATTTTCCATCGACATTATATACCAGTAGGCGTTTCGTTGGTGGATTAACTTCAAATACCGCAGTTCGAACAAAAGCCCATTATATACTTACGAGCTTCGTTGCCAGAAATAAAAATCGAACGAATGGTTTAGAGCGACTATATACCGTTCAAGTACACTCTTTCTTTATATATATATATACTATATATATATATATATATATATATATATATATATATATATATATATATAACGTACCTTATAGTCAACTGTTACGATGTACCTCGTTAAAGCAATTCAAACGCCGAGAAAAAGGCAAGTTAATACAAACCATCGGCCCTCCCTTTTTAATACCTTAGTCGCCCCTTTAAATTACCCGAAGCAATTTCTTTTTACTCTGCTGAGTACCTCTGGAAAGAGATTCTATAAGCAATTTTTCTAGCCCTATACTTGCGTCCACTACATAGTCTTGTCTCCACAAAATGTACGAAGCGAGCTTTTGAGCTTTGGTCCCCAATATTGGGAGCAGTGCATGCTTCTTTACCGAGATCTCGTACCTGTACGGTATCCCGATTTACTTCATCCCTTGGATTATCATTTGCCGTTGTATATGAAAAATGCGCTCTTTCATAACATCCGCCTCGTAGTTCGTACGAGATTTGATTGGCTCAATTGTTTACTCACCCATTCAACGTTATGATTATTGATGAAGCTTACGAAAAAAGGGAGTTTTTTTTCAAATTGTTACTTTATCAAGAATTAGATTATTATTAGATTAAAATATTAACGGCATGGCATGTAGTTGTTCAATTCTCGGATGGCGTTGGAATTCTACAACATAGTTATTGAAACATTCGTCATGATTGTTGCATCGTTCGTCTCTTTTGACGATCACGGTACAGATTCATTTACTTCATGTACCTCACGTTATTTGCAATTACACGCACGCCGAGCTGTCGAACGACGCTCGTCAGTTCGCCTGTACGGCAGAGATTTTACTTACAGACACGCACGAAACGACCGCTTATGTCGTTAAATACCTCCGTAACTTTACGTCGACACCTCAATTTTCATGATATCGTTAGAATCTTTAAACAATAATTAGTACACGGCTCGTTTATGAATATGATCTTTCATTTTTGGAAGTTATTAATAAAATAACTCTCAGTTTAATTTGATCTTTCGTGAATGTTAATGCGAAGACAAGTCAAATATCTGATATTCCAAAGGTTCGTTTTAAAAATATTAATCTGTGAGCGGAGTTAAAGTTATAGCAAATAATTTCTTATACATTCATTAACGGCCTCAGAAAGTTTGGTAATAATCTTCCATATTCGAGTTGGCTGATGGGACCTCTTAATTATCAAAATTCTTGTTCATTCTTGCACTTCCTTTGACAGAGCGTTCATTGTTCAAATTTTCAAATAGAACACTATTTATAATAATTAACAAAAGCCACGAGCCTTTTAGGTTCAATCATCTTCCATCTTCTTGTGGCCTTTAAGTAGCTTAAACTCTAATCTAAGTACGTTCCATTGACTAAAATTCGTGAGCTAATTAACAAGATTTTAAATGTTCTTGTCACTTACACTTATGCACATAGAAGAGCCTAAAAGCAGCTCATCGCCAATAAAGCTCTGATCTACAACAATCGCACAGCATTCAAAAGTACATTCATACATACATATATACACACGTACATACATGCATACACATACACAAATAAATATATTATATATGTATTACATACAATATGAAAATTTTTGTATATAACTTATTATATAATATATAACTTTAAATTCTTCAATATTTTTCATCCAAGGTGAGCACGCAGAAGCAGATTCACAAGAGGCCGTTATCATGATAAAAATTCCCCTCAGCACCATCTAAATAGAAACCGTACGGCGAAACTTCAACGCACGCTTAGAGACAGAATGGGGGGGGGGGAATCAGGCCAGCGCGGCACCTTTAAAAATTTAATTTACATTCATAAGGCTCTTATATGAAACTGCTCGGCCGCGCGCCGCCTCCCGCAAGAGTCGCGTTTATTTCGAGCGCACGCGGAGCCCTCTCGCCCTCCCCTCCCCCCAACCACCCTTGGAAACTTTCCCTATTCACCCACTTTCGCGGGCTCTTTAGCGCCCCGTGCCGCTGCCTCGCACCTCTCCTCCCCCCTCCCCAACCGATTTAACGACTTGGGGCTCTGGAAAAAGAGGGAGGGAGGGCAGGGCACGGGGGCTCTCGCCGCTTTGCGCCCTCTCTCCCTCTCGCGCGGGCACGGGATCGATGATGTGTCCCAAAGCGCGGACGCTGTAGACGAGGTGCGTCAGCGAGGCACACGCGGGGGCGAGATTATTAAGCGACGAGGAGGACGCGAGGCGCCGAGATCGTGTAGAATTATTGTTATTATCGGCGTACGTATAGGCCGTTATTTGGCTATCGCCCGACACGTCGTTCCAATTGGTCCTCTGAGAAACAGGGTTGACACATACGTACACTCGCCCGGTTATCTTAGCTCTAGCATCGTCGGTAATTCGTTGAATTTTTGTAAAAATTTGTCAAAGGACGTTAATGTACAAAGTGACACTATCATCCTTCAGATGAAAATGCGAAATACGAAATTACTAGTGTTCATTAGAATAACCGACGCTGTATTTTAGAAAACAATGCACTACGAAAAATCTTCCATAACGTTTCGTTTAATTATTATTAACATCCTCACGTTATTTATCGTTTTATTACTATTATTTTGCATAATTAATTACATTGTAGATTATTAAATAGAAACTACGCCATAAGCAATAAAAGTTTATCAATAAATATAATTACATTAAATATACGTCGCTCCGTTATAATAAAATTTTAAATTAAGAGTTTATTTCAAACTTAATATACGATCCACCCTTTACATTAAACTAACTATTAATTAAAACCAACAAGTGTTAAACTAACATCAAGCTTTATTTACTGTAATTAAATATTTCGGTAGTATTAATTATTCACTATTAAACAGTTTGTTCTTGGTCTACAATGTATGTTGTAACTAATTATCTAATTTTTATCCAAGTTTGTTATGAATACCAAATGAAATTAACGAAATGTTGCAGAGAACATCCAGTCCAAAAGGATCTTATGTATCTGCATTGTTTGGCATTGTTTGTACAATTATAAATTGCAAGTAGTATAAATTGATTATGATGACACGATCATAACTCAGACTTATCGAAATTCTGCAACCAAATATTTCAATCTGATATATGATACTGACATGTTTTATTGTTATTATATTATGTTTTAATATTACTTAATTTACTGCTAATTCATTAAATACACATCTTATTTACTGATTTATAATTTGTACATTTAATGAAGTTTATTGCAAACACAATTCGCTCTCAAAAAAATATCTGAGGTCGAAAAGCGATACGCAAATTCTACCGTATTTTGTACTACTGACCTTATATCAATAATATAAACGCGCATTCCACTGGGGAACTTTGAGAGAAATGGAAACAAACTTTTAAAATTGTTTAAAAAGTCGGTCACGGTTTTATATTTATAGCCTTATTTAATCAAATGAGATTCTCTGTTTTCCACCTAGAATTCTAAAAGATGAGATAATTTTAGTTATATCAGATAATTTAAGTTTTATCACATTTACACCCCAAAAACTCATAAATTTTTTAGTTGTTTTGGAATTGAAGATTTATGGAAACTTCATTTTCAATTTTCTGCAGATAATTAAGCGAGACCTTTAATTTTTCTGTTAAATTATGAATTATCAGCTCCAAATATAGCCTTAATTATTTTTCTTATTATAGCCTTAATTATGTATTATAATCATTATTATAATTATAGCCTTAACAACGTTACTATCATCAGATACTTTATCCCATAATCGTAATGGATCTGTTAAATATGTAACGATGTCCATTTGAGAATTAATAATTTTGTTACAATTTTACATTGAAATAAGAAAAATTTAGTCTAATTGTGCAAAATTTCCAAGAAATAATAAGACGCCATTTTACAAACAGTAAATATGCATATTGTGTCTTGACATGCTTTTAAGGATTTGTCTATTTATTATATTTAAGAACAAGAATCAACTGAGGAAAATACAATTACCAAACATATCTGATGAGATATGGATATTTAATGAAATCAAGTTCATATGAAAATTCGAAATAATGTTTATTAAATTTCAATGTGATTTTAAATATATTTTTGTTAAAGATATTTTTCATGGAATTCGATCTTCGAGTTAATTTTTGTTTTGAACCTCGTGAACTAGTGCGCAATTTTCGCAATTGCTCTCGCAGTAAGTTAATTTAAATGACTTTTATAAAGTATTATAAAATAATAATTTGAAATAAATTATTTTTATGATTCATTACGTTTCAATTTTATGCCCTTCATAAAATGTTAATTTAATTTCTTGGATTTTTTCAAAAGAATTTCTAATACAGAGATGAATTATAAATGATAATAATTTAAAAAGATTATTAAAATTTACACAATATCATCGCGTTAATCTATTTTAGTATGAGGACTATGTTGACCTGGAGACCAAAATGATTAAAATTGGAAACATTTGATAAAAGGTGTTTTGCTCCGCGCCTTTCCATACGGACAAACGATTTTCAAAATTTGGAAAAGTGAAGGAAGCAGCAGGCCCGACTGGCGGACCGTAGTTATAAATAGCACCGCGCGGAGAAAAACATGGGAAGTAAGAAGCGCAGATACTGTACACTTATCAACCAGACGTCCAGCATTTAACAGCACTTCTTCGAAGTAAGAAAATTATCTAGGAAACAAGGTTTTTCCTTCAGTCTTACTTTATTGACACTTTAGTCCTCTACAGGCTCAATTGCCATTATTAATCGATTCCAAAGGTCGCACCTCAGCACCGATACCCGCAGATCCATTGTCTCGCTTTGCGAGAGTTTCCACTGAAGCATGATCATGAGGAAGATGAAGGAAGGCGATAAGAGGGGCGGGGTGGCTCGAGCATTGGCTACTTCAAACAACAGATCACACTCGCTAGATTTATTCGGGGGACTAACAAAAAGAAAAAGAGCAGTCCGTTATGTCGCTCAAATGGATGGCAAATGGGCCGTGACGGCATTGGGGTGAAAACACGGAGCGCGAAGGTCGATCCGATTATTCCTACGATATTAATTACGGGCTTCTTTCTATGTCGTTCGATTTATCATCGGAAATTGTGCAAAGAACTGGCTTTGCGTGCGAATATATCTGTACCTAGCGGATTGATAAACGCCCAAGTAAAATCTCATAATTTTAACGTACGAGAATGAGAATATACGTATAGTATCTGAATCTCAACCTCTTCTATACGCACGAGTTATTCGCTTTAAGAACGAATTAATGTAGGAGTTGAATCGAAGGGATAAAATTTGTATGCGCGTATGGGATCAAGTTTACAGCGACCGACTCTTCAGGAATCGGTTGACACTTAAACGAGTCCAAATGGAATACGATCGAAGCTAGAGTTTGTTACTGCCACAATTTCAAGCAGCAGTTTCTTGGGGGGCGGGGTGAGAATTTGAAAGATCGATGCCACACCGAGAATCGTCCAGCGATAAAAAAAAAAAATCCACGCCTCAACCACGGCAGCCCGTACAGAGACAGAAGGAGATCGATCCCCCGCAATATTGCACGCCGACACGCCGCACACGCTCGAACACTCGATAATCCGGGACGGCCATTATCCGCCCTCCGCGCGCATTCGAGGAAAAAGCTCGCCGCGCAGCGCAACGCGGTCAGAGCAACAATAACAGCGAACCGCCAGGTCGCCCTGCGTCCGTCCGGCCGGCGGCGACGTGCCTTTTAAACGAGGCGTTCGTCTTTATATAAGCCAATAGCGATTCGTCGCGCGTCGATGCATTATTCACCTCCCCCTCCCTCCCGGTTTCCCGCTCCCTTTCCACCGCCGACACCCCTACCTCGCATTTTCCTATTCCGACGATACTCGCCGCTCGACTTATACTATATCTGTAGAGGCGCACGGAGCAAGGAAAAGTCCCGCGCGCGCTCTCACTTTACTTCCGGAAGATTAAACTCGCACGCGCTTATATACCTGTATATATATATATATATATATATATATATATATATATATATATATATGTATATATATATATACCCCATGGCCTAGTATATATATATATATATATATTCGGTATCTGCTCGCGACGCGCGAGCATGGGCACCCCGCCTTCTCCCCTCTGCCACCTCGATATCCACGCGCTGCAGCGGTGCGAAAATTGCCAGGGGATCGGACGCCCTTGTTATGCATTGGGTTTCGGAAAAATGTCGTTTCGGCTTGCCTTGGCGTATTTTCAAAACGAGTTTGTTCGTATGAATTTCATACGCCTATTAATGATATATAGGTTAGTTTCGTTAAGATAGTCTTAAACTATGATATAACAATAATGAACTAAACGAGAATCCTTGTTGCTTCAACTATTATCTAAAGCACGTAACTTAGATATTGATTTGCGTGTATATAAATGAAGACATTTTTCATACAATTATTAACGTTATCCTGTCAAATAATATAGTTCTAATTTATATTCGTAGGTCAATACGATTTACTGATTTACAGAAAAAAGCTTAAAAGAAAAAGTTTTCGTTCAACATATAAAATATGTATTCTATAGAAAGAGTTCTTCTCATTAATTAGTATAGGCAAAATTAGCCATAAAAGAAAATTTATTGTTACACTTAACAGAATTAGATCATTAGACTCTTAATCTCATTAGCCAAATGTAATTTAATTAAATATCTGAAATGCGAATGCGGTATTCCAGAGTAAAGCATCGATCACGTTCTAGGTAATTTTAAATCTGTGGAAAAATAAACAGCAACTACTTCTGCAGATCGAAACATTAACGATTCAACTATACTAAAATTTTTAAAGTTTTACGGAATTTTCATTTGTTGGTCCAAATTATTTTTAATGCTCTTATTATATATATATGCGATTTTTATAGTAAATATTATACTGATATATTGATAATTTACATGTAAACAAGGAATAGCCTAAAATCTTTTAAAGGCCTAGTAATTTTTAAATAAAAAAATATATAAAATTCTTTTCGATTATCTTCAATTATTGATATACAGCTAATATTTAATCTGCTATACTTTATTTTTAATTTTGTCATTATTATTTTCCCTGTTTCACGTCAATAACATTTTATAGTTATATACACACACACACACACACACACACACACACACACACACACACACACACACACACACACACACACACACATATATATATATATATATATATATATATATATATATATTAAATTTATACGCTTCTAAGTGCTGAAATGAAAAGGACGGTTGAAATGTCGATAAAGTTCTATCCAAGACATTTTTGGTATTACCATTATTTCGTTACTTATAGAGCTGAGATTTCGAGATAAAGAACTGCACAGAATGATTTGAACGAGTCTCTATTGAGAGAATTTTCGAGAAATTTCGCGATTTTTCGAGAAGCGCATTCAAATTTCCTGTTCAACTCATTCAATTTTTACGGACGCACGACAGATGTACGCCCTGAATTGTGGTGATGGGTGACAATCAGAAAGACGGCATCAACGTCCTCGGCGTCATTATGCCATTACCGAGTCGATAACTTCAAGCTTCCATCACGATTGCTTTTTTGCATATCACTGCCGTACGTGACCCACTTTCCAACTCTCGTAATCATTTGTTTCAAAAATGGCTCGATTTCGCTTCGCTTCGTCAACTATTCTCAAATCAAGAATCGGTCCATTAGTTTATTCGCTGTTATAATTCACGTGAAATGCAAATATCGATATCTTTCTTGAGTATCCCATCTTTTTGACGCAGTTCGAAACTTTGTTTTACGGTCGACACTTAGTTCCATTGCAATTTCGCGAGATGAAATACGTCGATCTACCTCGACTGCTTATGGCGTTTTATCCTATTTCCCAACGTACAATTGTGCGGTTTCAGATTCGCGATTACCACTTAAATTTTTTGCATGAAAATGAACAATTCAAGTAAATTAAATATTCAATCTCACTATTATCTACAATGCAATTTTCTTTGAGCACGCGGCGTTCTCTCACGTTCTAGAACTTATACAAGCAAAATATAATTATAATGGTCTTTATCAATATATATTTTCAAAGCGTAATAATTTTCAGCTGATCAACGAACGATTGATCTCTTGGGGTATAAAATGTTCTTTAGACTGCATGATAAGCTCACAATAAGGTATGTAGACTCAGTAAATAATTACAGTATGTAATTTTTAGAGAAACCTGAAAATGGAGTATGGGCTATCGTGTTATACAGTTTTTGTTCGATTCTCGCAAGGTTATTGAAACAACCCAATTTATACTTGATTCGTAGATTTGAAATTTCTTTCTTGCGAACTGAACTGAAACTTAAAAAAGTTGCCTGTAAATTTAAATTTATAATCGTAAGTATAAACTAAATGAATGGTTTTGTAATAATATATAGAAACCAAGTGCAAAAAAGCTTTAATTTCAGTCTACTTTGGTTGGAAAAAGAAAAAAATCATGAAAATCACGAAAGTAAAATCATGACGTTTATTAGATATGGCAAAATCTATCATTCTGATCATCCTATGAAAAGAGACAGGAAAGAGCACAATGACACCAGTTGATCGATTTCCATTTATTTATTCCTAAACCACAAAGTTTTGACAGTGAAATTATTGACAGTGAAATTCGACACAATCTAGAGAGAGAAGGCCAAACAACAAACTTGAACCAACTTACACCAGCATAAACCTATAACTCTCATATATACATCGTTATTTCCGCATTAGGGACCGCGCATTGTCCGAGCACTGCGTACGGGAATACTAGACGAGCTCTTACCGTTGAAGCTATCTATTGACAAACAGCGGGAACTTGGTTGGACACCCAATAAATTACCCCCCCCCCCCCCATCTTTCAACTCCGGGGCTGAAGGCACAAAAGCCGCGCTGCGTTTGAAGGGGAAACAAAGCGGGCACGCGCGCGTGCATGTAAGACTAAAGCAGATTCACGCGGGGAATAAGAAGATATCTATATATATAAAGTATAAATAGCTATAGTCGGAACTCTAAGGCAAACCCAATTTTTACGCTTATCTAAGTGTGTAAGGATCGATACATTCTTGCTTTGCTTTAGTTCTACTTCTTATCTTTCGTATGACTATTGTATTTCTAAAATTCATCGAATGCTTGAGAATGCAGAATAATGCATCGTAGAATAACACTTTTTATTTGTGCAGCTTGTATCTGCTTAGAGTCGCATTTACTTCTACGTGCAAGTCTTTTTCCTTTTCTCCTTTTTCTCCTTTTACTCGGTATTATTCTTTCATTCTCTAAAGCTTCATATCTTTATTTGCGACTCGACAGTATTATTCTCTCTCTCTCTCTCTCTCTCTCTCTCTCTCTCTCTCTTGCCTTCCCTCCCTTTCCGTGTCCTCTATCCCTTTTTACTTTCCCCTTCATTTTATTCTTTCCCCGTGCAAGCGACCTCTCATGCCACGTTTCTACATTATTCTTCGCTCTCTCTCTCTCTCTCTCTCTCTCTCTCTCTCTCTCTCTCGATCTATCTATCTATTTCTTTCCCTGGTTCTTCATTATACCATATACGTTTCCACGGTTGGCGCGCGCGCCACCGTCGGGACTTTCTCCCTTAAATTTTTTAAAGTCTGCCGCCGACGCTGCAAAGAGAAAGGGACGCTGGGAGTCGAGGGGATCCGGAAAAATTAGTAAATAACTGATGCGCCCCGCCGAGCGAGCATTGGCAAAGAGAGAGAGAGAGAGAGAGAGAGAGAGAAAACCCCCCTCCCTTCCTTCGACCCACCTCTTTTTCTCCTGTATACCGGTGAAAACGGGCGATTCGGCGCGTCGCGATTATTTATGCAAGTGTCGAGAGGAAAGGCAAAGCTACGCTTTAAGCGAGGCGCGCCCGACGTCGCCCCACTCGCCCGCGCCACGGATTTATGGAATTACGCTTTCATATGCACACAGACGGACGCGTAAACGTTTTGATTAAGGGGGACGCGCTAGTCTCTCCCCTCCCCCTCCGTGGATTCAATTTTGAAGAACTCGGCAGAAATAACATGGGAGGGCGAGAGAAAATATTTTTTCCACGAAAATCACGAAGGCTTTAATTGTTAATTTGTTGCCTGGCAATTTTATTAACGAATTTTCATTTATGTATTATACATTTGAGGACAGTTGATTTTTGAAACGTCAAACAAGCTCGCTGTCGTGCAGAACGAGGACAAATTGTCAAAAATCTCTTATTGCTTATTCAGTTTGCGATTGCGCACCGCCTCGCAAGGTATCTGACGCAACGTTCAACTTTGCATCTTCGCTATGTGTTATATATACTTTAAATGGAAAGAAATTATGAATATTTTAGAATAACTTACGAAGAATGCATCGATAAACTGTGAAATAAGCTGCGCAAAGAACTTAAATGAAAATTTCATATCGAAAATCGATTTTAGAAATCAATTCGTACATGAATTGCAAAAATCTATTCACATTTAATCAATACAGAAAATCAAATAGTAGCAGTAATTACAAAATAGTAATTGAAATCAGTTAAAATTGTGAATGTTTAGAAAAAGTCATTAAAAAAATAAAATAAGTTCATTAAAAACTTAATATACTTGGAAATAATTTAAAATAAAATGAATATCACATGTAATCAAGAATTTATGAGATGCTGATATAAATTTTACGCTTACTCTTATTATAGAAAAAAGAAGAAGTATATACTGATCTTTGCAAATCTGACAACTGGTTCAATGTTATACAACGCAGGACTGTATAAAATAGGAATTTTTCACTACCAATGCTTGTATTACTGAGAAATTCCATTTTTCTAAATTATTCAAATGAAACAACTGTTTGAGCGACTGATGTAGTATTAAATTTTCAAAAATACGATTTGTAGCTTGTACTAAAATAGTGGATGAGATAGCTGAGGGTGTTCGTGAATATAGAACGACGATGTTTCAGGTGTACACGATATCAAAAATAAATCGATTGCATCGCATCGAACATTCAATGTTAATAAGAATGAAAACATTCCATCAGTCCATTCTTATATTTTCGTATTAATTTTATATTTTTCGATCAACAGTATATAAAATGGCAATATATGAGAACTACTGATTCTTTTATAAGGAATCGTCTAAAGTTTTTGATATAAAAAAAGGATTCTGAAAAGAGGGACTTTTTCATTTTCTGAAACAGATCTAAATTACAAATAAAATACTCAATACGTTAAAAGCTGATATAAACTAGGGCTCGACGGTGCAAAGCATAAAAGATTAAGAGACGAGGATCTTAACGTATTCATCGATGTTAGTAGATAAGTAAGGGCAATTCTATTGTACAAAGGGGTAACGGAGATACAAATAAGCAGGTGGTAATTATGTTGTACGTGGCAGATATGCCTACGAGAATTTTGATGTAAGAGAGGGGAGTAGAATTTTAGGCATATAAACATTCTGAGGATAGGAGTGGGGGGGCAGAAGCATATGTGCATTAGCATCGGCTGTCAGATGTATCTAAACATTTTCATTTAGAATATGCTCACGATCTCGTTTGCACAAGTTTCACTACGTTTATTAAAACAGAAAAATGTATAAATTGAAATACTTATATGTGTCAATCGAAAGTATAACTAGTGTATAAATAAAACATTTTTTTTACCATATAGTAATTTATTTAAAAAAAAAAACTTATGAATTGACGACAGTACCTAACCCATTTTGTACATATTTTTATCTAGATAAAATGTTGTCTCAGTCTATTCAGTCATTAACGAAATTAATGATATAAGTATTGAAACCAACAGCGTATCCTCTTCATGAGATTACAACATATACTGTGAGGAAGAGAAAGAAAATGGAATCGACGGTATTTGATCCAACTTTTCAACAAATTGGAAAAGCAAACAAGGTAAGCACTGAAATGAAGAAGGAAAAGAATACACATACCCGCTGTACACATTAGTTAACAACGCTTGGGAAACAGCTGTTAGTACAGATGAAACGCACGATAGTCTGCGATTTGAAAAGTCCATAACCGATATTGAAAAAAACTGCTAGAAAAAAAAATATATCGAAAAGTGGAGATGGATTGGTCGAGATTGTTGGATAAAGTGCATGGACCGAGAAAGGAGATTATGCGTATGCTTGCCATCGTCTTAAATTTCTGCATGTAATAGTCCTAGTACTTAGTACTACTTTCAATTTTATCGCTTAAATTCAAAAAGCCATGTGAGCTTCGAAAATACATTCGGTATTTAATACTAACACGAATACCAGTGATGGTATTGACAGATTTGCCGTTAAATTGTATAATATATTATATAATAGAATATTTCGCATTATCACGTCTCAACGAATGAGATATAAACCCTTCGTTTTAGCATGTAAAACATGTGAGCCTATGGGCATTCTCATAGACACACCTACCACGTACAACATAATGCACGTACCTTTACATATACTTCACCCCCTTTACAACCGTATTTCGTTAGCTTATCCACTGACACCGCTAGGATACCATTTCAGCGGATGAAATTCATCCTTTAAAAAACTACTTAAAAATTTCGATCTCGATTTATCCAAAGGCACAAAGGCAGCCCCGAGCCTATGCGTCTCAATGCGAATTATCCCTTAAGTGTGGCCATAAAAATCCTCCTCTGCCAAATCCTTTTACGAGCCATTTGTCTTAGGTCGCGCTGGCGACGCGTCGCACCGGCGGCGGCGGGACGCGGCAGATCGCGGAAAAGTTTCCAAAAGTGTACACGGTCGCGCGAAACACATATAGCCCGCAGCCGAAGTTTAACCCTGGCTCAAATTGAAGCACGAGTTTATAAGGAGGATTTGCATTTTATTCCCGCTTGCGTAGGTGGGATCGCCGTGTTTTGGGGGGGGGGGAGGCAGAGGTACCATTCGGGAGGATGGAAAAAGAAGGGCGGTGGCACTGCGACGGCGGGGTGGGGGGAGAGGGCGAGCAAATTTCGATTTTATTGCCCTTTGAGTTCGGTAGTGCGGGCACGCGCGCGTACGCGGCTGTGGCGGCTCCCTGCCCGTCGCGCTTTTTGCCCCCGGCACGCGCGTGATTTAGTAGACCTGGCCGTGGTCCGCGCGCGTGCGCGGGCGCACCAACGTTATATACGAGCCGACGCTCAAAGACATTTCTATTTTCTCGGAGACGCGCTCATATTTAATGCTTCCATCGGAGGTCTTTTTCTTCTTCTTCTTCTTCTTCTTCTTCTTCTTCTTCTTCTTCTTCTTCGTCTTGCTCGTCTAGTTCAATCCCTCTTCCTCTCTCTCACTTGCCCTTTTAGTGCTGTTCTCTTGCTATCTCTTGATTTCTCATTCGCACGTTGATTCTCACAATCAGATGGAAGGCGCCCGTCTTAACTATCATCGTACCCGATTAATATCCATTAGGAAGCCTCAGCACCCTTGAAAAGATTCGCGTAGTTTGGGTTGGCACCTAATTCGTAAGGTAATCGAATGGATTTCTCTTCCTCAGTTAAGGAGCACCTTTGCGCAGACATATATACGGATTAGGATTCGCCAAGTAGAGAGGCATTTATTTTATTCCCTTATGCAAATGGGACTTATACCAATCGATACTATTGAATTTTCGTTTACTATTGTAATTGATCAATATTATAAATTCGATTGCGGCCGATACAGAAGATTCTGATGATTTCGGAGAAAATTTTACTGTGATTTTATGTATAATTAATTATTTATATTAATGCGAATGACTGCTAATGAATAAACTTTAATGAATAAAATTTTGACATCATTTCACTATCATATCTATAATTTGGAACTACGTGTACAATATTTTCGACGCTTCCCATCGTATTTGTATGGTTCTGCTTGCAGGATACGTTCAATTAAATCGATTATCTTGAAAGTTTAAAATTTCACGAATCCTAGTGAATACTGTTTTATTCTACTATTAAATCTTATGCACTGAAATTTTTTCTATCTCTTTGATAATATGTCTTTGATATAAGTCTCTCTGATAATATTCAAAGTGCCTTGGGTACGGTATTTAGCATAGAGTTTTTGAGTTATGCACTGCTAAAAATTCTAAATGCTGTTATAATAGACATTGACAGAATCAAAGTAATATTTCTATAGTACTTGGCTTGAATAAATTTCTCTACAGCATTTCTGACTATATTTCTGAGTAAGATTCCAGATGTGAGATGGACTTTGCGAAGTGATTTGCAGTAGAAATAATATATTACCTTCAATTTTTTCGGCCAATCTTGATATAGTTCAAGACTCAGCTCTTGCTCTCTCTATATATTAATGATATAGTGATAAGTTTTGATCGAAACGCAGATCGTACACAGACGATCGAAACATTATCGAAACGCAGATCGTATACAGACGACCTTTGGCTTCATATTTTATACTATTAACGCATTATTTATAAAGTTTATTACTTTTATAAATTTTTTGCTGAAAACATAGCTTCCTCCCTTGCGTAGACTTTTACCTTTTATCCTTCGGCGTGTATTTCAGACAGTCGAATTACAGACTAGTGTTGGTTCGCGATCCATTAATAACACCCCGTTAGATGCATAAAATCGTCGATGCGTGTGCGAACTAAAAGAGACCCTTAATAAATCGGATATTCGTACGGGGATGAACAAAAAACAAAAATGCAAAATATTACAAACGAACGAATAATTCCGTAAAATCTTGACAGCTGTTCCCCGAACGTTTCCACTGTTTATTTCCCTTCGGCACATTTTAAATCCAAACCCGTCAACAATGATAATCGACACTGCACTGGCTTTCGAACTTTTGGAACGATTGGCTGATTTGCCAAAACGTTATTGTGGCAACGCAGCTGCGAAATAACGTATACTCGCTGACGCTGCCTAATTGTAATAGCAATGCGAAATTATTCGTGCCTGCAGCTAGCGATGAAATTATCAGTGGTTCTAGGAAGGTAGCTGCCCATAAATCTTTGACGCTCGTAGGACTATGCCATTTTACGCGCCTTAAGTCCTACATCTGTCTGCTGTCTCATACACACGTCGTATACATAGAATAATGGTAGCGAGCGAACGCTGTATAACCACAACTATATGTATTGTCGATGTTTAAAATAATAATATTTAATGACAGAAATCGATATCAGAGAAGGTGATCATTGGAAATTATTACAATTATCTAATATGTATATATGAAAATAAAGTATCACTCCCATACCTTTGAATAGACTCAAGCCATTTATTTCTCACAATCACATATGTAAATTTAATTGAAGACTGTATATAATGTATATAATACATATAATATATATATGCACAAAAGAAATGAACGCAAAATAAACGAGCGTAGAGCTTGAGTGCAGTTGTTTCAGTTCAAGAATGTTGCTTTTCCCTGTCAATTTGAAAGTGCTGAGTTAAAAGATTGGTGCATATAGGTCCAGCTGGCACTTGGAAATAGCCCTGCTCGACTTCTGTATGCATTCGGGAACTAGAATTTTCTTTTTATCATTCCTATCCCTCCAAGGCTGTATTCGAGAGTTTATTTAATTATTATAAGAAACAGAGGAGGAGAGCGAGGGAGAGACAGATTGATTAATGTATTTATTGTGGCGCTGGCGTATAATTCTATCTGACCCCTTTGGATAATACATAATAAATTGCATAAAAAACAAAGAGTGAGGGAGAGAGAGAAAGAGAGAGAGAGAGATAGATAGCTATTGAGCGGAAAAAAAATACAGGCACGTTGGGCCGCGGCTGAAAAATGTAAATCTTGCGGGACGCAATAAAGCGCACACCGTCACCCAAACATAATATTCCATCCTGATCCTAACGAGCCAAGGGGAGAGCTGAGAAATTTCGGCTCGATCGGCCCCGCCCAGCCCCTCGCCGATTCGTTTTATTCTCCGAGATTGCCCACAGTGTACCACGTGCCGTCGAAGGAGGCTCGGCGGGGTGGGAAGAGGGCGGGGGTGTCTCAGCCCCTGACAAAGCCAAATAATCCCGTTACCCGCGGAGGATTCTGCGCGCGCCGCGTATAATATCGACGTCGAATCACGCTCGTAAAAGGCGATGGATCTTTGAGAAGGGGGCGGGGGTGGGAGGAGGGCTCTGCCTGAATCCTGTCTCGAAGCGAATCGGGAAGAAAATTCGTTCGCGATTCGCGCGAGCCACTTTTTGCCGTAAATCTGCGATTTTTTTTACGGGTGATAGCAACGTTTTTGTTTTGGTTTTCAATTTCTTTAGACTTCAAAATTTTAAATAATGAATTTCCATTTAAATTCCAATTAAAAATTACGCGCGCATATTCGCAAATGATACAGTAAAGATAATAATGTAATAAATAAAGTATTAAATAAATTCTGTCAAGTTCAATGAACAATAAAAACATATGAATTAATCGTTTTTTAACGATTGCACTTGTCGAAATGGCTTGGGGATGATCCGTAAATATAAAGCCAGCATAACTGCTGTCAGAAAAAGTTTTTCAAATTAATTACTTTCCATTATATACATTATATACATATATCTGAAAAGTTAGTTGAGCCATTGATAAAAAATACAATCTGTCGTACATTCGATTATTTAACAATCAATCCAAATCCATGCATATCTTTGACATTGTTTCCTATATAGTATTATAGTTTGAACATCAACCCAAACCATTTGTAATTAATCCTTCGGCAGATTTTTCGCTCGTTGCGATTCTTCGCATAATGCATAGAAGGAGAAAAGTAAAGAACAAAAGGACACAAAAAAGACGCAAGTTCAATGCGCGTTCGGAAACCCACGCATATAGGAAAAGAAAGAGAAAGGGTTTTACAACGGTGGCGCGCCGAGCGTCACCTGGTGGTGGTGAAAACAGGGTGGGAAGTCAGGCGGACGAAGCTTATAAAAATCACCGAAGGAAAACAATTTTCCCTTGCAATTGTACGACGATCTCAGGCTAACGTCGCGATTGTATACGAAATGTACGTGGAGCGAGCAGGGGATGTAACCTGCGCTGAGCGCAGGTCAGCGACTTCGTTCTTCATCCCTGGAGACGAATTAGAATCCCCCTTCGCTCCCCAATTAGAGGGATGAACGCGACGATGCGCTCGGTGGTCGGCCGACGATGAGCTCGCGAATCGCTTCGAATATCGATCAGCGCATTCCATAATCATCATAATAACGCTGGCGTGGTATGGCGCCGCTCGCGACGATGTCGAATCGAACATCATCGCGTGCGAAGTTTTCGATGGTTTAATCGAGCTGGTGCGACTTTTCGGCGTCGGCACGACGATTCGATGCTTTTGATACATTCTTCGACAAAAATTTAACGGCTTACCGCACCTAAAAGGAACTCGTACGTTGTTCGCTGTCTGTCCTAATATTGATTATTTCACTTTGCTTCGGCATTAAGCTATACTTTTTTAATCTTTTTTTTCTTCAGCGATTGAAACATCAAGTATTAGGGTCATCGATTGAATTAAAATTTATGCGTCACAGTATAAAAATAAAAACGAAAATTATCATCTTTGAACAAGGCTAATTCCGATACTTAACGGTAAACCGTCAATCATTTATATATTAATTTAATGTTAAGTGAAGCGGCTGTACGCCTTTACAATTTGAAAGTACTTTATTCCATTTAAATTATTCTTATTTACTCTGCAAGCTTCAAATAATGTCCAAATAAATTTTTATACGATGAGCCGAAAGATTTATTCAGCGAATTTCCATTAATTGAGCAGAACTGAATAAATTCGTATAAAAATCAGCGTTTTTAGGATAATGTAAGTAAATTGCTATTTTTAGGTTGAAAAAAGAAATATCTCGAGGAGCTTTTTCTTTTCTTATTTGTGCTTCGTAATAATAACAAAAACATTTTATATGATTATACTAAACATAAAATTATTAAAAATCATTGGATTCAAATTCTTTCAAAGATCAAAATATGGACAATTCTTTAGAAGGTTCTGAAAATGCTTAGATACTAAATAATGGAATTTATTGCATTGCTAATAATACTTCAATATAACTTATTTGTATTTAATATTTCTATTGATAATGTTAATTAACTTTTTGCTTTAACATTAACAAATTCATGCATAATTCGAATAAAGACTTAATCATTACGTAAATTCCAATTAAATTTAAATACATTTACAAAAAATACTTTTTTATAAAAAATTAATATTCAAGAATGACAAGAGAAAGACAAGAGAAATTCTGTTAATGATAAAAATTGACATTGCGAAATAAATTTTTATTAATTTATCTTTTGGAAAGATGATTAATTTTTAAATTTAAATTTAATTTTAAAGGCGATAATTGTAATAAATTCATATATTCATATTAACCAAATAAAAATTGATCATTGAAAATTTACGTTCCAGTCGTGAACTTTTGAGTGGTTAAATATAAAATAAACGAAAAAGATAAATATTTGATTATTTAAAAAAATATAATTATGAAATTATATGAATAATGAACATACATATTAATTATCAAAAATTAAGAAATAAGCCGTTAGAGTACCAAAATTTTAACTAAAATGGATAAATTATACATCATAAAATGTTTATATTATAAGAAAATTATAAAATAGTGATTATTAATCTCCTTAGTATAACGGTAATCATTTGTAAAACGGATTTTCGTATCGTTAAATTATTAAGGATGCAAATGTACTTTTTATGTATTTGATTTTTCATAAAATCCATAGTGATTGTAGTCTTCAAATATCATAAATTAATTGTTAATTATCTGTATGAAACTTTACTATCTGACAAGTTCCTGTATCTATCTACTATCATTATTAGATTGCTTATTTGTCCGGAATTCAAGTGAAATTCCTAAATCGCGCTTCCTGGAACAGTTTATACATATCGTCGTTTTGAAAAAGATACACAATGTGTGCGTGTATGTGTGTGATAGAGAGAGAGAGAGAGAGAGAGAGAGACATCAGAGTAGCACAGGGAATCCGAGATCAGAGACAAAGAAATGATTAGCAGAGAGAGATCCGCGAACTGACATCGTAGAATCGTACGTGCGCGGATATACGTCTCGTCGAACCCGTACGCTTCTCTCTCCCCGCGCACTTCAGCGGCGGGACCGCAAGTGTCTATAGAGTAGCTCCGTCTGCGCTTACCGATAGCGCGGTGCGGAGGCGGTTCTCTCTCTCTCTCTCTCTCTCTCTCTCTCTCTCTCTCTCTCTGGCTCTCTCCCTCTCCCGTCATCGTCGGCTAAGAGACCTACTAGGACCAGAGGCTCCCTTTATCCGCGCGCTAATCCAACTGAATTTCCCGTATACGTAAGGGTCGGACGGGAGTAGCTCCGATTGATATAGAGAACTTCGCGGCTGCAGCCGACGAAGTGGCGCGGGTGGATAAGTCGTAAGATAGCACAGCCTTGTTATTAAGCGCCTAAATTTGGATAAATACATGTATAATACATTCGACGGAGGTTGCGGATAATTAACGGCTTTTGTAGCATGAGCTCGTGATTCGAGGATGAATTTTGCAAACCATTCGAACCACTGCGTTTAGCTCTAATCGTACGATTCTCACGATTTAATCCTACGTATATGATGGGCATATGAATTTAATTTAATTTCCCATCTATGCATTAATATTGTACGTCCATAGCATACCTTTAAGAAAGGCGTGATTGAACAATGTGCACTTCTGCAATGATCGCAAATCACCGAACCTTTATGCTACGAATCCGTAATTAAGGGTCATGTTGGAATGCATGTGTGGCAAATGATTGGTTCTATAATCATATGGATTATCTATTGATTGAAAGTCTACAGATAAAATATTGGACGTATGAGATTTTAATTTGAACGATTCAATTTGAACAGTCAAGTGGTTCCAGCGCTTTCTTCGTCTCTTGCGAAGTAATCAGTGATTCTAGCCGCTCAAACCTGAAATTCTAACGGATTCCAGCCTCAGGTTTGAGTACGTGTGAAAGTGAATAAAATAACCAGCTCAACTTTGAAGGCTTGATGTCCATCGAGGCGCTCACAAGCCTTGGACTTCATAAGAATGTGTAAAATTTTCATTTACCTTGAATTTAAATTGAATCACGAGCATACGCGAATAAGATTAGCTTTGCTGCTTTTCAGCGTAGAAGACAATTAGAGGATAAAACAGTGAGTAATTTATAATGATTTAAAAAGAATTTAGAATGAAAAAGGCAACAGATATCTGTGTATTTTCTTACGTTAATATGTAAATTATGCTGATCATACATTACGCTGAACATTACCAGTTCATTTTCACAGTTCAAGCTTGACCTTAAACTTCATTGTCAAAGTTATGGTTCGTTTATAAAATAGAAATCTTAAGTTCAACTATTCGTATTTATAGGCAAAGGTCGTATACATGAGTCGCCAAATCTCATATATAATATATTAATAATAACATATCTATTTTCTAATTCTATATCCAATATCTGATAAAAAATAAGGGTTTCTATTGAATAAATGAAAACTCGACCTTCAAATAACATTTCAAGTTTACGATCAAGCTTCAGATTGACAAGCAGTTGACCCTTTTTAATTATATAAGTTTCATTAGGATTAATTCTCCCTTTTACAGATATTTTAATCTGTTTTTCGATAATTTCAATTAAAACTAGAAATAGCCTGTTTGAGTCTCATTTTATCATTTAAATATACATTAAAACTTTCAAAGGTCGCATATTCATTAATCAGAAACTCGGCATTCTAAAAATTTGACGACGTCTAGAAAAGAAAAAAAATACGATTATCCTACGGTGAACTTTTAAACGTGTGCATAGCGTTGACCTTTAACTTGACTATCTGCTTTAAAGCAACGAGTGCGGGCCGATACGAAAGAAAAACATCGACCTCGACGATATCGGCTGTAGTTGAACAAGAAAAAGCTCCCGACAGGCTCGCAGGATACGCGCGCACGTAAACGCGCGTTCTCTAAGTGCCTCGTACGACCAAGAGCCTACCTGTTAAAACGCGATCAAAGCGCCATTGGCGCATACACACAGTCGCCTGTACACAGTAAGAGTTCCACGATACAACTACGCATCGAAGAATCGATTTTTCCGACTGGTGGGGGCTAAGCGGAACAGGTGGAAAAGCTCGAATTAACCTGGCCCCCGGCACCGGGCTCGAATCTGTTATACATAATAGGACGAAATCGGTAAACAGCGAATGTGAGAATAAGCGGGGGAAGAGTGGGGGGGCGGAGCGTGTAATTTGGTTAGTTCTCCACCCCCTTCCAGCCCTTGTGTAGAACAGATTGGCGGAGAGAGTAGAGAAAGTGAAAATTAATCGAGTCCCTGCATATATATTTGTTTTCTTTTTCATTGTTCGACTTCTTCACACGAATATGGCACTTTTAATTTTTGGTTTTTACGGTGTGCAATGAGAGAAAATTTCGCTAATCGTTGAAATAATTCTTCCATTGCTCTTCTCCTTTCAACTGATTTATTCAAAGCGACAAATTGGTTAATAATTTTTATATAAAATTCGTATTTTAAATAACAAATTTCATTCGAATAAGAAGATACTTTTTTCAACCAAAGAATTTCTATTATTTCATTATTTATACAGCTTTAAAATAAATTGAAAAAAAAAAACGTAACGATGTCTATACCAATAATCATTTTAATATCTAATGATTAAGCAAGAGCATTACGTTATTTCGTGGTGTTTCATGTATCTAATAACAAAGCAATGTTACTGTAGATGCTGTGTGCAGGCCGAATGTTTAATGTATTAACGAGCAACCGCTTTCCACCGCGTTTCAACGACCATTTCAAATCATGACCAGTTCAAATCCGTTTACAACGTCTGTCGCAAGGCCGTTTTAGGCCCTAGTAATATCTATTGGCAAAATTGGCACATATCACTCCAATGGATTTTTAATAAAGATCCGAGAATTTTATTGAGCTATGAAATGGGTCGTTGAAACGTAAGCTAATAAACATTAGCTGTGAGGGATCGTACAATCTTATTATTTTAATATTAATATTTATTGTAGATGTATCTCATAAGTATAATTTCGTATGAACTATCGCTCGGAATCCTGTTTGTAAAATAATGATGAATAAATGTTTCATGCTCTCCGTCTACTATTCAACGTTCGAATTAATCCACAACCTTACTCCAACTCTCCTGCCTAATAATATTTTCAATCGCCAACGATCCAAAATCAACATAGCGCGACATTAGCAAAATTGAATCGTTCGTTCGCGATATTACCGAGACGCGATTCGTCCCGCTCCACGTCGTTGCGAAACGTAAAACAATCTTTATATGCGCGTGCGAAGCAAAAAAAAAAAAAAGAAGAACTTTCGTTCCGCGTGTTTTCGTAAATTGTAATTGAATGACCCGCCCGTTGCCCGATACCGTCGCCAATAATTGACACGCGCGCCCAAGCGCGGCCGGATCCTTTTGGAAAAACGCCAAAGCCTTTAGATTTACAGCCGGCGCGGCGCGGCGGACCGCGCGACATATACTCCAAAATGGATTAATAACGCGCGCGGCGATCGATACGGCGAGCGCGCCGGACGCTCCTGAGTAATTGCCGGGGAGGAGCGGACGGACGCGAAGGAGTTTGAGGATTTGTAATTTGGCGCGCTCCCGGGAGTGCGTTTTGGGCATTCTGTCGGTCGCGAAATTGCTTCGAATGAGAGGACTTTCTGACGAGGGATATTACGATTTTTCTTGCCCAAACGCGTTGTGGAAAAATCGAGAGCATTCTTGGATCGATAATTAGACAGTTTGATGATTCGATTACTCGAGAATTGCTGTCTTGTGTTTAAAGCTGTAGCGTTTTAAGTTTGCTTTTGTAGCGGCTTATTATGGTTATAAACCTGTCGGGAAAGAAAGGGATGAGTATATGGGCCATTACCCGGTAGTTAATGCTGAAAATAATTAATGAAAGTTGTCAGACGATTTTTCGATACATTTTTTCGCCGGTTGACGATCGATTATTGGGAATTAAAACTAAGGGTTTTATATTTTAATGATCTAATTTTTCGAATTCTTTAAGATTACGAGCGTTCGCATTTAAATAAATAAACATAATAAATATACACATGACCCAGTCGTGTTAATGTCGGTCATTTGTCGCCATTGCAGGTTTTACATACGGATAGTACGTAAGATTCGAGGATACCAGCAGCTCGAACACGATTTCCGGCTTTGATCAAAAAGCGCTACTTATTTTTATCGCAACTTTTAATGAACTACGAGGTAGCACATGGTCATTTTCATGTAAAAAAATTTTTGATCCTTAAAACAGGTCCATCCTTATCCAAGGGATATAGAAATATATACAAGGGCGTATTATCGAGTATTTTCTATCCTATGGAATTCATACTGATATTAACGATAGAATCACTTAAAATATGCTCATGGCACGCGTAAAATTTAATTTATCAATTGTATTCGACAGCTTTCAATTCATCCGGTTTAACTGAAACATGAATATTTCCGTTCGATCTTGATCTAAAGGGGAGAAAAACAAAACGAAACCCTGATATAAAGAAAATCAATATTGGCGCTCATCGAGAGCCTCGTATTTTATTTCGTAGCTTTCTATTTTATCCATTCTTATTAGATTACTAGAAAGATTGATTCAACGAAATATTTGATAAAATATCCGTATCCGCTCGGATTTATCATCGTTTGCCTGAATTAAATAAATATTTTTGTATTATCTTTCTTCTAGTATGCGCATATATATTTCTGGTAGATGAAACTAAACGTGATTAAGATAATTTCTAAAAATAGAATAATCGCTGGAATTTGCAAATTTAACGAAGAATTTAACGGATTGCCCTCTAGATTACATCGGAGCATAAATTTGAATTAATTTGAATATACTTTATGACACAAATGATTATTCCTTAAATATTTAACAGTACTTCCATCAAAACTGTCATCCGGTTATGTTTGGTAGATAGTAAAAACTTGTTGACATTTTACGATATGCATTATATATTAATGCCGTCCGTTTGATATCGTACGTTCGCGCGGTAAAATAAAATTTTAATTAACATCAGCGCTTTCAATTAAAAAGTCACGCTTTATAGATCCAGATTGCCATCGCCATTGTACGACTCCCCGGGCGTTATTTTATAAATATCCATAAATGGTAATAAAAAGATAATTTTCGACCCATGTGGATGACTTTTAAGGATGGATTGCCCGAACATCGCACTGGCAAAAACTCGATATCCTTGCAATTCTGTCAATCCATGGGTACAATATTACATGAAAAATTCCTGCGCGAATTTTCATCCAGTTTCCAAGACTCGTGCGTAATTGCAATATTTGAATGCAGACTATATGTTAGATCACGGAATATCGCGATGTAAACCGGAACTGCGTGACCGGATAAAGCTAACGACGGTGCGAGCCACGTTTGATATCCGTGAATTTTGCCAAAAGCCGAAAAGATATATGATGTCCTAGTTACCAAACTTTCAAGTTTCAAGAACATCCCTCCCTCAACATCTCGTCATGCAATCTTTCGACGATTTCTAATGCAAAATTCCATTACCAATTCAGTCTTTACATTTATTTCCCTCCTCCCTCCTATAATTGTATAAAACTGATAAATTAAAAGGTCAATTGCGTGTATGTATATATATACATAACTCAATGGAGAGATTCATAATACGCCAAGGGCTGTGCAAGAAACGAACGACCGCGCGATACACAATCGAGCTCTCTCTCGCTCTCTCTCTCTCTCGCTCATGGTATTAATTCCCTGTCAGTTCCATATCGCTCTTTGCCGTGCGTACAACACCGGTAGAAAAGGTAGATTTGCATAACGACGTTCTATAGCGCTGCGCATATATATATATATATATATATATATATATATATATATATATATATATATACGTACGTTACACGTGTACGTGCAGGCCGGGTACGGGATCGAGCATTAAAAATAATGACGAACACGCACGCACGTATTTGGCCCACAAACATATAGATATATGTATCTCTATGTGTATATACACATTACACAAAAGAGATATCTATATATATATCAACGATTGCGTTTTACATTACAGGGGGGCGGGGATTCGCGCTTATTGCCGGCCGCGAAACGAGGATCTGCCCACGTACAATGGAAATCCATTTTGCTACGTCGACCAGCTGTATGTATGTGTTGTTTCAGGTAAAACTGCCGCATGCGCGCCGAAAGATAATGAATAGATCGAGGGGGGGGTGGAGGAAGGATAATAAAAATTACGAGCCTCCACGTACCTTGGAATAGGTTAAGGTCCGCATTGACGACGATGCGCTGACTGTCATCTTTTGTGTGGGCCTCTGTGTGTGTGTGTGTGTGTGTGTATGGATGAATATACCTTAATTGCTGCCGTCACCTAATTATAAACAATACCATAATAGGCTCAAATTCTGGTAGTATTAAATAGTTATTATACAGGAATATAGTAAACAATTGATAAAATGCAAATGAACGTTGATGAAAGAATTATTTATGTTATTGTAAATATTAATTTGAATTAGTAAAGTAAACTACTATACAATAAAAACTACGTTTATTCAAACACGTTTGACTACAGTTCGTTCTTTATTTTAAGAAACAGTCACATTTTCTTCATGGAATTCAGATAAAAATTACTTAGCTTTAATCAATAAATGCTATTTTAGCTATAAATGATTACCCCGTAGTTTTTACAAATGCGTGTAAGATATTATAAAAGCTGTGTAGAATTTGAAAGAAGGACTTTTGACGATTGACAAGTTTTATGAATCATATATATATATAAATATATATATATATATATATATATATATATATATATATATATATATATGAAATCGTCCTTTTATTCAATTTTAATTCTCACATTTCATTAAGAAAACAGGACAATTAATAAGACGATCATATACAGTCTTTGTATTATTTCTGAACGGAAATTACTGGACTAGACCTTTTTATACATAAAAAATGATGGATATTTCATATTCATCATGAAGTATTAATTAAAACAAATGAAAGGACTTTTGATGATTGACAAGTTTTATGAATCATATATATATATATATATATGAAATCGTCCTTTTATTCAATTTTAATTCTCACATTTAATTAAGAAACCAGGACAATTAATAAGATGATCATATACAGTCTTTGTATTATTTCTGAACGGAAATTACTAGACTAGACCTTTTTATACATAAAAAATGATGGATATTTCATATTCATCATGATATAGGGCGAATAATTCAATTTCTGATCTAAAAATTTACGACGAAATAAACGTCGCGCTAAATCAATGAGAATAAAATTATTATTGCTGCTGGATTACTAAAATGGCTTTCAGCGATCTCTGTATAAATGTAAACACTGTATTATTATCTATTTGTCAACTAATATTGTTGCGCTGGATCATTAGCCACTAAATATGATTAATTTCACGTAAATAATGACGACATTTTTATACCATATTTTGCATTAAAATTTCCTAAAGTTGATTATAAATAAATCCCGTCCGGCAAAACTATAAATAATCATGATGTTATTATCTGTAATTAATTTTAACGACCTGTAAATAGCAATAGAGTGGGCAAAAGTTTGCAAACATATCGAATTATTAGAGGACGCCGTTGCTATTGATTCGTTGAAATTTTATAGAAATTTTAATGATCGCTGCCACGGTCCTTTGTTTGCTCAATTGGCCTTATCAATATTTTTCACACAAATCTTTTAAAACTTCTGTGTAATTTCGAATCAACGCTATGGCCATAAATCTCCTTTAATTGTAGGATTCGTGCAATATATTTGTTAAGCTCGTTAATGAATGAAAAAACACAAATTTTAATGGTCTCCTTAAGACTTAAGATGATGTCTTCTATTTTTCTCGGCCTGAATAATCCCGCTCGTCAAAGGCGTTATTTTCATCTCAACGTTTAATAATAACTCAACAAGCTTATAATCACGATCAAACAAAAATACCTCACTTGATGTACATGTACATGTGGCTAAGCTAATCCAATGATCAGTCGTCATCAGCAGTCGATCCACTAGACGGATGTCTAACCTAACTTTTCTTTTTCTCCTAACCGTTTGAGAGTGAATAATACGATGATGAATAACGATGATGAATAATACGATAATGAATCCATACAATGAGAACAATATTCTCATGCAAACGTTCTTACGTACGCTCTTTATTGATCATCTAGTTTTCGTATATATTTACTGCCTGGAAATTTCCTCATTTTCGATTTATAATTGTTGTCTTTACATATTCGATTGGTATTAACTGTATTAATAATAATTCGAATTCTCTATTATGCTACAGAAACTTTATAAATACTTTTACTATCGATACTCTCATACAGATGAAATAAGAAGGCACGCTCTATTAAAAAAAAAATTCGTTCAACGCAAAAAGTTTTCAAAGGTTAATTATCGAATAGAACCGAGAGCGAATAAATTATTGTTAATGCGATCGTCTATGTACGCTATAAAATTTAGTTCATTCGCAACATGTATACATGAAGATCGCTGTTTCTTTCGAATTAAACCGAAACTTCTGATCAACATGCGCATCGCACATTAATTAGCCAATATAATCAGTTCGAGATCTTCACCCTCTTGCGAACCAAACTTCACATTGCAGAATTGCTCTTCACCGCCCATTTAGAAATCGATCCAACCAAAAATACATGGCATCAAAATAGTTTCGACAGAAAAAAGAAAACGAAGAATCAAGGAAACCGACCAAACGACATGCGAGATCTGAGGGCGCAAAGAGGCGCGAAAGCGTATTTCTCCAAAGCATGGCTGTATACATTTACGATATTTTCGACGCGAAGTCGCTATTAACTTTGGGAGGATGCACGTAGTCTGGGAAAAAAACAAATTTTTCAGAAAAATTTGCAATAAAATACAAAAAAAAGGCAAATCTTTATATTTTGTGAGATAAAAGAATTATAATAAACAAGTCAATATGTCCAAGTTTAGATATATATTTTTGACATACATCTAAAGTACCTTGGAAAGTTGGCACACTTTTTCTCTACCACACCCGCTTGCTCAAACATACATAAATTTACCTGTAGTAAAAATAATCCTCCAGACTTGAAGAAAACGAGAAATTTTATCTAGAAAGATTCTTCTCGTAGTAACGAAGACTAATATCTTAACATGAAAGTCGAAGGAACGTAGTTAAAAAATGCCAAATTCAATTTAATTTTGATATAATATACGAATAGTATCAAATTATACGCGGATATACTTGTATAATATACACTTTTTATTTAAACACACTTTTTTTGACAATAGTATTTTTTGCGCAGCTCGTAATTACAGTAATATTACAATCATAAAATTCCAATTGATTTTTCATCTTCCCCCTCCACCAACTATCGGAAAGAACTCAGAAAAATCAACTTAAACTATTTAATTTATAATAAAAATAGGATAAAACAAAAACCTTAATTATTATACATTTCAATTATCTTTAAAAAAATTAATAAATAAATAAAAATATCTAAAATAATATTTTTTTATTTTATCTATTCTATATACGAGTATCTAACACACACACACACACACACACACACATATTATTATTTTATCTCCAAATGTCAAAAAGAATCCAGAATAGTAAACTTCTCTTTCCTGATTGGCGGGAAAAAAATCAGAAACTCTTGTCTTCTCTAGGAAAGATAAGTAGCATTTTGCACCCGCCGAACAGCAGTAGGAAATTTTATTTTACCCTGTGAGTGTGCAAAAGTCTATGCTTCAGCTAAAGCTTGTTATCCACAATATCATAATTCAAATTTAATTAAATTAATTAAATTTATTTAATTAAATTTTTTGAAGGTTATGATTTAATCGAAAAATTGCAGCAGAACATTAAACGTGAATTTAAAAAAGCATTCATTTAAATCCATGAAGTTTTTTGTCGTCGATACAATTCGTTTCAAAAAGCAGATTTTCTCATACTGCGATGCGGAGAGTAAGCGAATCTTTGGCAGCGCGTGTGCTGTCAAAAAAAGAAAACTTATCAGGAAAATTTTACCATCTGTTACATTGACTTATGTCGTAAAAGATCGTGAGTTCACGATAGACCACTTGATTTTTTTGGCATTATTGATTGCTGAGAAGAGCCGATTGTAATTGTGAAATGATATTTTAAATTATAATGAAATTTCACGTTCCTTATATAAAGTTATAAGCTATAGTTCAAAAAAAAATTTTTTTTCAACAAGAAAAACAACGTAACATAACTTTATAATACTGAAATTGAAACTATTAAAAGAGAAAGTGTCGATAAATTCGTTCTTAGCTAAGGAAAATTTCAGATGGCCCAATCATTACAATTGTGATGTGAAACCCAAATTACTTCTGATTTAATACGTAATATCGAAGTTCAAATCACTTGTACGTAGATTTGTTTATTTTAGCGGAAGAGCAGTTGCGATCCTCAACGAAGTTGAATTGTTATTGTTTATATAATTATGATCCATAGAACGTAACGAAATGTAAATGCAAAAAGTTGGATTTTCGAGTCACGAGAGGGCGACACGTGGTAATCACACACGACGAGCACCTTCATCGGTCTAATCTCAGCCGGCTGGTATAGATTATAATACACAAGTCCACGTGCAGTATGTAAATAGCCGCAGGCGAGGGCGAGGGGCCGGCTTTTTCCGAATGCATGGAAGAAGCAAAAAAAACGAGGATCTCGGAATATCGATGAAACACGTGTGGGGGGGGGGGTGCTATAGCCATCTATACGCCTGCACATAGGTATGGGTGTGCAATTGTGTCGAGGCGTCGACGAGCGCGCGCGAGGGGCCGCCCGGTCCCGGTTCAAGAGATCTTGACCAGGCGATAGGGTACCCCTTCGGTCTCCCACTCGCTCTCTCTCTCTCTCTCTCTCTCTCTCTCCTCTCTGAACAAGGAGTACAGGTGCTTTCGCTCTCGAAGGAGTACTAGAGTGATATGTATCTCGTCTATATACTAATATATAGAATAGAATATGTAGATGTGTGGGTGTGTGTGTGTGTGTGTGTGTGTGTGTGTGTGTGTGTGTGTGTGTGTGTGTGTGTGTGTGTGTGTGT
Source organism: Sycobia sp. Sy_11 (assembly GCA_018907035.1). NCBI lineage: Eukaryota > Metazoa > Arthropoda > Insecta > Hymenoptera > Epichrysomallidae > Sycobia > Sycobia sp. Sy_11. The sequence continues at coordinate 3,579,625 of JACCIC010000029.1, forward strand.
GTGTGTGTGTGTGTGTGTGTGTTGTGTGTGTGTGTGTGTGTGGTGTGTGTGTGCGGATGTATATACGTCGTGGAAGGAGGCTACGCTTGCCAGACCAAAGTGGGCTTTTCCCCTCTTGGAATTAACGGCCGTCGAGGTTGGGAGACGATGTTGGGACCTTAGAGGGTTAATTTGTATCGAGGGAATAGCTACACTGAGTATATATATATATATATATATATATATATATATATACTTATATAGACACATGCATAAATGTATACAGTTTTTCCTTTTGGAAGATCGATAGAGATGTTGAAACATGGGGGCGGAATTTTATGCAAAATGTAAATATAGTTGGCCGCCAAAGCAAACATTAGAGCACATGAGCGCTTTTAAAATAGAGCTTTTTTTAAAATTCATACATATACATACGATTAAAATGCTATATTAATTTCTTTTCCCTCAAAATTAAACACGTGCTAATTCAAAAAATTACAACACCTATTATAGCGATTAGCGTAAAAATACATATTCTTCCTTCATCTATTTCCAATAAAAACAGTCGACAGATGACATTTGTTTTATTGCCCGTGAAAGCGAGCTCCCGCTTTTTTACCGCCTACAAGAGATGTAGCTCGGATTTTAACAGGCGTCCCCGGAATAAAATGCTAAAAGACTCGCTTTCACGTTTATTCGGTTAATCGAATTAGACGGAATCAAGACGGAATAATCGCCCTTTTGTTGTCAGAAGCTTTTTTGTCAGAAGCTTGTTTTAACGTAGAAAAACTTCATTAATTTAGATTCTTTTGCCTACCTTTCTTACCATTTTATTAACTGAATAAAACTACGTTTAACGAAATTCGCATAATCGCAGTTACTTTGAAGCAAGTTAGTAAGTCAATTCATAATTTTTGAACGTATTACTTACAGGCACATTTAATAACTTTTTATTTAGGCGTGATAATTTATATTTAATAAATATGTTAATAATATTTTTTAAATAATGAACTAATAGAAAATTCAGGAAAGTGTTAATAACGAAATCTGAAACGACACAGAAGTATACCATATAAATATATATTATTCAATATAAAAAAAGAATAAATTTATAATATTATTATTAAATGAATTATCTTATTCAGAAAACAATAGAATTTAAAGATAAAAGTTCATATATTACACTGGTTTAGAATAAACTATAGGCAATTCTAAAATGTTATGATAAAGATCGTATGTAATTATCAAATCAATTTAAATTATAAAAAAATACATACACTGGAATTTTTTTAGGATTTACTGAAAATAAACGTTATAACAGAACATTCAAATACTATTTTTTGAAAAAATTTTTTAATATGTCTATTTAAATATTTAAAGATAATATATAGCATTGTGAAGATTAATAATTTTCAAAAAAAATTCATCATCTAAATAAAATGTTTTTATAATAATTTAATTATTTTGGGAAAAATTCTCTCCGTGATGAAAATGCAAAAGAATTCTATGTCAAAAGAATTAACAGAATTAATTAAGATTACATCCGTAAAATAAATTAATTTATAAAAAAAAATGGATATCAAAAAGTGATATTCTGAAATATACTCCTCATTAATCTCAGTAGTAAGCTTCTCAACAAATTTTTATTGATTTTGTAAATATTTAATATAATGTGCTTTATACAGCTTGATGATTTTTTTAATATAAATTCAATATAATATTTATTCAATATAAATTCGTGTGTTAATAGTTTAGATATATTAGTAATAATACATTAGTAATAAATTCAGACGTAGAAGATAGATATTTTCATTCCCTCAATATAAAAAATATATCTCCCATTAAAAGTGAATGTCGAATATTAAATTTCATTCGGATTTTTCATACTACGGAAGTATAGTTCTGACGATGATGTTATATTACGAATCATTGAAAGAATTTTGTTAAAAAAAATAAAACGCAACAATAAATTGTATATATATATAAATAAATAATAATAAATAAATAAATAAATAATATATATATATATATATAATTTGTAGACTATTTTTTATTAATAAAATTCATCCTTTAATTCTATTATTATATCCAGTATTGTTTGAATATGAATAATTAAATTGTTTTCTGCAATTAATTTAATAGATATTAAGTAATCAATAAACAATTTAAGATAATAATTATAATAATTATTTTCATTAGAATTAATTAGATATAGAATAATTCAAAATAAATATCTTTCTCTCTTCTCTCTCTCTCTCTCTCTCTCTCTCTCTCTCTCTTCCCTCTCTCCCTCTCGCTTCCTCTCTATTGGTTTTATGTTCATACTTACACCCTCTTAAGAGGGTATAAGTATGTATATATATATATATATATATATATATATATATATATATATATGCCTGTCGACTTATCGCCTCAAGCGTCAAACACGAATGTACGATCAAAATGCGATTTTTTCCCCTGTAAGAAAATGGTGTTATATTCGATTATATTATCCCTAGAGCGAGAAATAGATCTTAAATAAAATCTCTGGCCTGTTTCTCTCTGCCTCTGAAGAATGTGTGCATTATCGCGTAACCCTCAACTTTGAAACCATTCATTTGAAATCATTCGTATGCATTTCAAGAAGCTTCCGTTTAGATACTCAGCATACCGAACTTCTTCTTTTTTGTAATTCAGGTATAGCTTGTAGAGATCTTTCTCAAACAACTTTTTAACAATTGATCTGAAAAAAACAACATTAACAAGTTCGAATTGAAAATTTTTAAAAAACTTTTAAAAACATTTTAAAAAACTTTTTAAAAAATTCTGTGATATTTGAAGATATTAACGGTAAAAAATAAGAAACTATACATAGATATACTGAATGCATGTATAAAGAAGCCATTTCTACCAAACTTTTTGCAACAACAACAAAAAAATGATTGTACAACAAACTTCCTCCAGTGTGCCTCAATATGTACGAGAGCCGGATCAATGTTTCGATAATGTACTTTGCCCCCAGACGCCTCTGCCCCTTACCATCGGCCCCTTTAACTCGCTTTCGCTAACTTCAGCAGCTCGCACGACCGGTCGAATATTAGACAATAGACCTGCTATCACACCCCCATGCAGACTCAGAGAGTCGCGGAATTCGAAACTTTTTGACGTCTTATCGGCTTTCGAACTCGCCTCGCATTCATCAATGAAGTTTTCACGTGCGCCCGACCAATCGACTTGGGTGGCGGTGGACGATCGATTGCTCAGTCGTCCTCTCGTAGGGAATTTCATACAACACACACACACACACACACACACACACACATGCTTTGAGCTATATAGATATGACGAGAGAATTTGAAAATTGGTAAACTTTCAAATCTACCAATAATACATGGAAGAAGACTTAATATTCACCCTCAATCATAGACAAGGCCGAGTGAAGACATCCGGGGCTTCCAGCTTGTAGTACAGTCGCAGCCGTCGATTTTACCCAAATGTCGCCTGACCAAAGTCAAGCCGCACTACTAGAGCTTCGTAAGTAGTACTAGAGGCCAGAGGGATTTGCCGTTTTTGTTACGGGATTGGTGATCGCGACATCATGACGGCAAAAGCGGCCTTAAGAGTAGGGTTAACTTGGGAGTTAACTTACAGATGATTGCATGGGATTGCTAGGAGTTTCCTGCAATAAATTTGTGTATTAGAAGTATGAAATTAAATTTGAATCAAGAAAATTCATATTAAATTCAAATTAACAATCTTAATACTTTTTGGGCATAATTTTATTAATTTTCAGGATGTATAAGACAAATTTATACCATTAATGTGTTGAGTTTGTTAAAAAAGAATTTTTGATGATTCAGATCTTGATTTTATACTTCTAAGGTTTTGCCTTCTTAAAAAAAAATTCGTGGAAATCCATCACTACTCACTTGTAAGTTAATTTACTTTCAACTTACTCTTGGTGATCATGACACCACCATCACCAACCCCAATATCATATGGATTAGATTTCGTTATTTAAATTGAGACTGCAAGATTGGAATTTATGATCTGCCTATATATATATATATATATATATATATATATATATATATATATATATATATATATATATATACATATATATATATTATGCGTCAGAATGTGATTTCTCGATTTTATCGATTTCATAGAAATATTTCCATGAAAATACTTTAATTGTGCTTATGTCAACTGTATTTAGATAAATTAATAAATATTTTTATTGGTCTTACAGTCCAATTAAATAAATAAAATTGATACATAATAACATCAATATATACTTATATCAATACTAATACATATAAATATATAATTAATTAAAAATTATAATGGCAGTCGGACTGTTCTTGCTTAAAATCACCCCCGTAGACTAATATGAAATAAAAATATATTAGCTGAAAAAAAAATTTTTATTCGTAAAGTGCAATCTGACTGTCCCCGACATCTTTACCCAATTGAAGATTGACCGAGGTTGTCCAATGTTTCGAACTCGCTACGGCTCCTCATTATGGACTAAACTAAATATTATTATTCGAAGTTATATATACCCCTATCCCCACTAAACTAAAAATTAAGTAATTTGAATATACAATCCGCCCTCTACACAAAATATTCAAAAGCAATCAATTTAATAATGATTGATAAATGTTATCCAATTTACTTGACTCTGACATTAAATTCACATTATTTTTATTCCTTGAAATGTGAATACTTTCAATACATTTTTAATTGAATTGGTAATTTTCAATTAATTATATACTTATATGTATTAGTATTGATGTAAGTATATATTGATATTAATATGTATTAATTTTAATTTATTTAATTGGACTGTAAGACCAATAGAAATGTTTATTAATTTTTCAATGATTTCAATTAATTCAATACAGTTTCAAATAATGCAGCCTAAAGTTCAAATGATAAACAAGACAAATGTTCCAATATCATGATATATAATTTTTTTAAAACAATTTTTAGCAATAATAATAGCATATAAATAGGTAGACTCGTCACATTCAACTATCATTACATTTTATTGCTTTCACATAGTTTTTTTGTTGATCGAGGATTTGATCAAATTGGTGAACTGGCAATTTTTCATAAAATTTAACGACGAGTAATATCCCATTCGCATTAAAATAATAAAAATCTATCGAAATATCGTAATGCCTTTAGTGTAATGCTCTGGCATTATCATAATCAGAAATTCGGGACTTTATGACGCCGCAGGGTAAACCGTTAGATCTCTGCAGAAGCAAAATAAACGAATATATAACGAGTATACATTATGGTAAAATTTCCATTGATATTTCAGAATGTTCCATTGTTCGAATTATATAATTTAAATATACAGAATTTCAAGTTGTTGCATAGCCTTAAACATTAAGAAAAATATTTTAGAATTTGTAAAAACAACTAAAACGTTAAATAAAGACAAGAATATCATCAGAAAGATGAGGAGCTTCATAAATACCGTCCTCTATTCTATAACTGACTGTTAAATTGTAAATAGTTCATTATAAACTAGCCTTTATTCCAATGTTGAACTGGAACCCTCTATACTTACTACTTAGCTTTACTCGAATTTTCTCTCCCCCTCCCATCCTCTCTACCTCTCTCCTTCCTTCTATTCGACGTAATCTTATTATACGAGTTTGCACGTTTTGTTTGCGTTTTCGCATGTATGTATACTTGTACTCCATTGTATTATTGCCCCATGCCTCTAAATTCTCAGTTAATCTTCTACACATTCGCGACGACGGCCCGATCGACCGGAACAGGATGTGCAACTCAACATTCGACAAAACTTTATTCCACTAATTATATCCTTCGATATTTAAACAATAAATCTTTTACCAAGTCTCGTCTCTCGCGAGTCTCTGATCATCCTCATCCTGATTCTACTAAATTTTCATTACCTTCTCCAATAGCTCATATATATATATATAACTTTTCAAAAACACATTTGAGAAATACGGTCTAAATTCGATACACACACGCGCGCGCGCGCACGCAGACGAATAACTATCAGCTAAAGGGCACATGCCCGGGCGGGGCTGCTGACGATGAAATAAGCGAGACTTGTAAAAAAATTCTCCTCGTGCATACCTCGGTCCATTGCGTGCGCGGCGGGCGTTTTTTATAATGTGAAAGTCAATGGGCGCCTATATACTGCAAACACGTAAAGCATGCATCTGCAACGGTGACAGGCTCGCTCACAAAAACTAATGAGATTCACCAGCATAAGCAAGAGCATGATTCCGAACAGTTTAATAGTCTTTTTATATTATATATATGCATTTCTACTTTCTTCTTCGTCCTTCTCTTCTTTTTCATTGTTTTATGTTTTTTCTCTTTCTCTCTCTTTCTTTTATTTTGCCGTTTGAAACTATATATATATATATAACAACTCCAGAATCGTGTATCGTGTATAAACATGGACGGTGCGCGGGGAGAAATACGCGGAGTGCCCTTCGAGACTCCAACTGAACAGGTGGCGACGGACGAATTGAATTTGCACGCGGACGTCCATCGAGGGTGAAGTAACAGTATCTGTATCGTGTATATTTGGCAGAAGGAAGTCATTTTATGAAAACCCGAATACCGATTCACGGAATGGCTCTATGACGCTTGAGATTTTTGCGATATCGTACAATCGTAAGTGTGTAAATAAAGTATATGTTTTTTTCTAATAAACTGATTCCGTAATTTCAAAATCCAATATCGCTTTCACGAGTTTCCGCTGATTGTTTTTATATTATTCTTTCTGAGTGGTATATAATTAACTATTGTTTTTTGTTTCATTGATTTTGTTGAAAACAATATTTTTTACACGTTGAGGTTCGATTATTTAAGCCTGGCCTAATGAAGCAACACCAAGACCAGATTCGAATTTATCACAATAAAATCCTCCAGAAAAGTACATGTTCTGGTAATTATTAGAAAAAACCAATCGAATTTTCGTCCGTCCGTTGTATATTATTTATATCGAAACAAGGCTAGAACAAAACTCAGCACGTTTCAAACAGTGCTGATTCGACCATTTCGCGTTGAAAATTTTAATGAAAAAGAAGATGTGATTAGCAGCAGAAGTGGCGCAATTGGTCATAATGCGCCGAAAGCTAACACATGCAAAAATTTTATTTTTGCTTCAAAGCAGTAATTCGAGCAGCAATTTAATGGCAGAACTCGTGGGATTCTCATCTAGCCCGATTAAAATGCGTTAGTCCTGAACGTGGGACGATTTGTCGAGGTACAGTTCACTGAGTGTGTTACTTATCATAGCGAAATAAATTTCCGTGAGTCTTAGTCGCGAGATGGCAAAACGATCGTGCCTTTACATAGCTCGTATGGTTATCGTTGATCTATGATCATACAGTCTCAAAGGCCATCCTCCTCCCACTCAATCTTGTTCTATTAATCGAAAGAAGGATATTTTCTGCAATTATTGTAAATGCATGAATTGACTTGCAAAATGAAAAAATGAAAAGCTTCGTTGTAATAAATAAAAATTTATGTTTTAACAATTAATACACAGAAATGAGAAATTTTGCAGCCGCGAGCGAATATCTTGACTATATGTGAGAACGTTCATCGCTAGTGAATCTGTAAGATTGTGTAAGTGCACGGCTATAATGAACTAAAACTATATACATGTATACTTTAGCATAAAACAAACTTTAATCTTCTGCTATATTCTAGTAAATATGTACGAAGCGGGTGCGCCAGGATAATCGACGCGATAATCTATAACTTAGAAAAGCGAAAAAGGTACAAAATGACTTGTATACGATTATGTTGGAAAGCAAGACTAAAACCAAACACACACGCGCGCGCACCCGCACATACACACATGCACACACACGCACAGGTATGTTTAAGCTTATGGTTATTGCTTAAGATAACGCAGAACTTCAAAAATATACTACTTCTGGTGGGAAACTCATGGTTCAATCGCAAAGTAACTGTTTTTTTTACGATTGGATCAGTTATGATCCTTTACAATTATTGTCTTTACATCTATATTCTAAAATTAATTAGACTTTAGGAATGAATTAAATTGATATAGTAAAGTAAATTCTCACGAATACTTTCCCTGTACACTGTAAATTATTTTTGGTACCTGGGAATATCAAACAATGTTAAATATATAGTTTCTTTTCATTCCCGTAAAGCAATGTATAAAGAAAATGTATAAAGATAACATCGTTGCAACAGACCATTTCCGTATCTACAGAATGGAATTCTAAGGATAATTTTTCAGGGGTGACTTATCTGAACAATCATACAAATAGGGACGATGATTTAAAAACTTCTTAAAAATACGATTGAATAATTTGCATATGAGTCTATTCTTATCATTCGACAATCCAATTAATGAAAAACTTTCATAATATACATAAGTACTCTCAAGTGTTGAATCGAATACATATCTATTCATTCCCCAGAAATTCCACATTCAGAAATTCCCCATTCGACACGCCCAGAACTCGACATATATATATATATATATATATATATATATATATATATATATATATATATGTATCATTTTGGCAAGGAAATAAATCCCCACGTTCCCTTGAATATTAACCGTTATTATCGTTCAATATTTATACGAACAGTCAATGGTCGTAATATCGGTCGCCCGCATATCCATACACAAATATACGCTCTATACATTTTGCGCGTAAGCGTCATAAAATCCAAATCACATCCCGCGCCAGCCGCGCGGAGATTCGCTGAATATTCCATCGACCTCGTGATGCTTTAAGTTCGTCCCTAAATTTTTGAGAACTGTATCACATCTATACTTGTGTGTATATACACCCTTGCATAACCTCAACAGCCCTGCTTGGCGGTAATAGTGTACACGCCCAGGTGCATATATATATATATATATATATATGGCTTTATATCTAAATTTTGCAGCCAGCTCGTACTACGCGAGCGGTAAAAGCAGGAGCAGCGGCAGCAGAGGCGGCTGTAGCGCAAAACGGCCAGACATTCATGATATGCGAAATTCAAAATTCTCCGCTACGCGACGGCCACTTGATAGTTCATATACGTCGTCGAAAAACAAATATAGCCAAAGCGTGCTCCAGACCTTCCCCTCCTTCCGCCGTGTGTGCGATTCTGATGCATGCGTATATATATGTATAGAGAGAGAGGGACGTATAAAAGTCGAAATGGAAAGAAACGGAGAAGGGGTACGGAGAGAGAGAGAGAGAGAGAGAGAGAGGAGAGAGAGAGAGCGAGAGTGAGGAGGGATGGAATGTAGCGGCTGGAAGGATCGGTATAGATACACATATATGCAGGAAAGTGGTAAATGCACGAGCGAGCGGGCCTATTTCCCCGGATATATATATATATATATATATATATATATATATATATATATATACATCTGGAAATTCGAATCACGTATAGGCCACCAACGCACTGGCACTTCCGCCAGAGCTACGAATCCCTCCCTCACTCTCGCCCCTTTTATAACCAACTCTCTCTCTCTCTCTCTCTCTCTCTCTCTCTCTCTCTCTCTCTCTCTGCAACCCGTCTCTTTTTCCTTTATTTTACACGTGACCCGATCGCTGGCTGGCACGGTGTGGTACATATCAATCCTTCCGGACGTCCCGGCTCTCGAGCTATCCCCCCTCCCTCCCTAACCCTACCCACGCCGTATTTCCGTCGTCCGGGGCGAAATTTACGACCGGCGTATTTGGTCGGTGGAAGGGAGGGGGGATAAATAGCAAATGGACCGAGGACGTCGATGTTTGATGCAGCGGTCCGTATGCCGCAGGGATGCTCGCGAAGCGCCATCGCGTATAGATACATACGTACACACACAGATACCACAGACGAGAGGGCCGAATTAAATAGGGCAGGCTGGGAAAGATCGGGTACTGTACGTATTACGTGTGTGTGTGGTGTGTGTGTGTGTGTGTGTGTGTGTGTGTGTGTGTGTGTGTGTGTTTCCGACTACGAGTGCATTTCATACATCTTTCCCTTAAGTCGGCGTGATGAAGACTATCAAAAAGAAGGAACGTGTTGGAAAAGTACATGGACGAGATCTTTCGAAAAAATAGCGCTTTCCAAAAAGATCCGCATTTGGATGATTTTTTGAACTGCGGATATCGGTTTCATCCATTATTAAGTTCAATGGAATTATCGAGTTTTAAAAAGTTCAGAAGTTTTTTGTACAGAATTGCAGAAGTATTATAATGTTTTTCTCATTCATTCATTATAAGTAATAGCAAAGACAATGACAATCACTTGCCCTTATTCTTTTGAATAACGCTTGTCTCAGATATCTTCCAAATAGAGATTGTGCTTTTGTCACGAAGCTATGACATCTTTTCTATGCTTATAATAGAATAATAACTTTATTCGTTACTATTGCGTATAAATAATATACACTTAGTGTTATTTGAATGGACTCTACGAAAAATATCGAACAATCGATGATTTATTAGTTTTTCTGTAAAGTAGTTTTTTGTTCATTAATCTACTTTTCAAACTGAGTCAAATCTAGAGTAAGCTGACTATTAATAATCAAATTACTGGATGAGCTCAATTACGAGAATATTGATGACGAGAATTGACTCACCTTTAAATTATATTACATCAACCAAACATAATTATTTTTATCTTTAACGATTTTAGCCTTGAGATTGTACAATCTTGAATGGTCAGTGTCTTAATAATAAAATTTCAGAATATTTTCGATTCAACAGAAATTCAGCCATAGCTAATGTTCCTTGCCATTTTTCCTTACAAGGTTTAGCGAATGCCCGACCTTTCGAAAATTGCCGAATTGAATTCATTGCTTTAAGTGGACATTGCAACAAATACTTTAACAATAGATTCAATAACCGTACTTATGCCAGTGCGAACAACCAAGGAGTAAATCTATCACTCTTACGAGAAGTACGAGAATTTTAATGCTGACCCGTCCGAGCTGACAAAGCAATAAAACTAGCTGCTACAGCTGTATAACTCGCATGGGATTTTTGTCAGAGCTCGTATCGCACAAGCTTCTACTTTCCCACAGATATTCTCAACGAGGGAATTGCGCTCGGGCCTTTTTCTAAGCCCCCCCCCCCCACGCATTATCCAAGAAAAAGCGATGAAAAATTCCATACGTATGGAAGGATTCGCGAATCTTATCTTTCGAGTTTCGTAGACCACGTAGTAAGCCGCAGTACTGTGCACCTCCTATAATTTCGTACTGCGTAAATTATCGTTGGGCGATATCTCGCAAGGGGATAATAATTATTTTTTCCTCGTTTCGGTCAATGAAAATCGAACAAATTATTTTATTCCAATCCCTTCAGGTGAAGCAAAGAATAACTCTCAAAACAATATTAAACTTTAATTTCAAATTTATTACCGGTTAATAAATCAAATAAATAAACGATAATAATAATACTCATTAATAAATAAAGAATAAGGAACATTCTTTATTATTATCGATAATTCCGATCGAATGATATCAGAGACACAAATTTCAATTTTTAATGTAATTTTAATTTTTAGATATTTTAATCAAAATGAATTTATCAAAGGGACATTAAATTTGATTTTCACCTAGTAAGTAGAAAATAAGCAACTGAATAATTCATTTGATTTTTTCAATCGAAAAAGATTAATGAATTAAAGGATTGAACAGAAAACTGCTTGCAAATCCAGTCTTATCAATTTTGCGAAACGGTTATGGTCATTTAAAGAAGGTTCAAAATGTTTCTTAAATACGCGAATAGCTATAGAACATACCTATAATCTTTCCGTTTATCTTTAATTTATCAGTTTCTGTCTCTTTCAGGAAGCTCTTTAATCCAATAACAATTTCATCCTATTTGAATCGTTCGGGTGATTCCCTGAAATTGCATCCACCCTTAAAACATTCGGAGCGTGCATTTAACTCCATTCCCGTGCGGTCGTTTAATTAGACCAGTTTTCAAAATCGAGAAAATCCGGAAAAGGCCAACGACGAGCGTTGCGCCGCACGCGAAGCGAGAAATAATTGGAAAGTCGCGAAACTATTACTGCGGGAATAGGATTGAACGAGCCCCTCCTCCCCCACCCGGCCAACGACCCTTTCGCGAAAAAAGTTGCACGCACGCATCCGTGACCCGGCGGATCGAATTGCATCGTCCGCGGCACTTATGGCCCTATTTCAATTACCCATTTATACATTGTGTGTATAAAGTCGGGGCTACGACCATACGCCATATATACACGTGCCAAACTCGTGCTCCTCCCCTCCCTCCTCTTAAGCGCATTTGTCACTCCCTCGGGACAGAACTGCTTACGCGATATATAGGTATACGATCCGAGAAAATCGAGAACGAAGCGGAAGAGCAGCAACTTTCCGGGGGCCATTGCAATAACTGGTGGTGCTCCGGCGTAAAAATGCGCGCGCTCGCACACACACACACACACACACGGCGGAAAACAAAAGAGTCGTTTTCCGATGGGAGGGTCCAGGGGAATTTGCCAAAATTACTATTTTCAAGATCCCGTAGCACTACCATTACTATTGCCAGCACTACTCTACTCGCGCTGGCTCCGTAAACAATGGTTCTGACTGGGGAATTTGCAGGGGCGGGGAGTGCAAGCACGATGCGAAAAGTAGAAACTGGCGAGGGGTACGCGCGTTCACGGCTCTCTGAATGCGATTCGATTAATGACTCGAAAGGCGCATTAAGAAAAGGAATTGGCGAGCAGTAGCGCGAGCCTCGAACTACCGTTCAATATAGACTCTTACCCCTCCCCACCCCGGAACTTCTCTGTTCTTTCGTGCGCGACTGATATGGAAGTATGTCCAGGGAAAAGAACGATCTTTGACCTATATATATATATATATATATATATATATATATATATATATATATATATATATATATACATATCAATTTTCCAATACAGTTGGAACAGAATTATACTAATTGATGGTCGTGCATATATTAGAAAATATCCATCCACTTTGTTGGCTGGATGAAAAATTGCAAGCGAAAGAAAATGATATATATAGTAAGTCATAGAGAGCGTGCGAATGATAAATATAGAGCCGATACTTTATAGATCGACAGACGCTCGATAATAATTAATTAAGAAACTGTGAGCTTTTTTCTTTGATACGAGAAATTAATGCTTCGTAAATTTCTACTGCTCATTTATCGAAGGCGGACGGTAGAAAGAATACGGGGTATAAACTAATATATATAACGGATTTTTTTTAAACATCTGGATACTCCAGTTTTTCTCTCTATCTCCATCTCTTTTATCATTCGAAATTTATTCTTCTCAACATCTTTGCAATCAGACTCAGGCCCATATACAGGGTGTGAAAATAGTTTGGACCGATTCGGCAATTTGAAAAGTACATACTGAAAAATGACCAAAATGAAAGTTATATAGGAAATGCTTATGAGCATTTGCACTTCTACACGTGTGTGGAAGTTGATTTTTTACCACATATCGGTGCTTACTTCCGACCGACGCGAGCAGAACGAACTAAAATTCCATACTAATACACAATTATGAGACTTTATTTGTGACTGCAACAGCTGAAAAGCAATGTATAAAATTGTAATTTTGAGGTTTGAGTGGTGAAAAATATCGTTCTACACTATATATTTTTAACTCGGAAGACAATTTTGTCTGATTTCACGTAAATATAAAATGTGTCGAGAGCTAAGAATAAAAGGAACGAAATAATACAATTGCATACCTGTATTCAACATTTCCAATTGAAATACTATTTCAATGTAAATCAATATGTAACGCATTCAATTGAATTTTCTGAATATCAGAAAAATTTTTAAAAAAGGACATTGTAAGAGATAATCTAAAATAAATAATGCGTATACGTTATTTTACTAAGTCTCTTGATTTTTTACATATCCTTTCTTGCCGTATTAAAGGTTCAAGAAAAAGACGAAGAACGGAGGGGAGCTGAACCACGTGCGCTCGGTGCTTGAAAAGCGACGCATCAGGGGTTATCGGCCAGAAAGAGGTAGAGGTGCGGTGTGTGAAAATTTAAACGAGCAGCCGCGAACCGCCGCCGCCGCCCGTTTACTTAAAATATTCAGGAGCGGCGGAGGGTAAAACCCGCGACGCTCGCGAGGGTGCCCGCGAATAAGTCACACGGCGGTGGGGAGTAAAAGAAGGTAAGGGGGGAGAAGCACGAGGCGCGATAATGCGCTTCGTCGATAAATTAAACGTATCCAGCATCTCCGAGGCATCGATTTCTTATAAAGGACGCGCGAGCAGCTCCCGCGACGAATGGAACGGGGGGCGAGGAGAGTCGGGAGTTGAGGATGGGAGGGTTGAGACGAACGAAGTTGGAATCGGGAATTTTCTTCGCGGACTAACGGGAGCACCTGCAAAGAGGATATAGAGGCGACGCCCGCGAAGCAATGCTGTAAATCATAAGGGAGGATGGCTCTCTCTCTCTCTCTCTCTCTCTCTCTCTCTCTCTCTCTCTCTCTCTCTCTCTCTCTCTCTCTCTCTCTGCCCCCCTATCTATCTATCTCACTCGGAAATTGGCTTAAAATGGGACACGGGATCACCGCGCTGAGTTCGCGCGGCGTTGTGAAAGTTGGACGGCTTTTCGCAATTTTCGTGCGAGTTTCCAAATTCTGATAATTAAAACAGCCCGGTCGGAGTTTGGACTCGGATAATTCAAGGTGGATTTTTGCGGTACAGGGAACGTTAGAGCTTCCTACTGTTTCGTCTGTTATAATATTAACGAAAATGCTAGGAATTAGAAACTTTTATTCGTGTCCATCTATATAGTAAATATTAAAGTGTTGCTTTACGCTGAGATTAAAGTAGAGAAAATTGTGTATTGGAGAATCAAATAGGTATGTTGCTCGTATACGGATATAATATTTATATAGTACGCTAGAAAAATTAATGAAGCTTTTTTCCAATATAGAGGACGTATATTATAAGGTTTAAATGCAAATTTAAAGAGAAATGAACAGTCAATAATAATAAGTGACATTACTATTGAAATTAAAGCATTAGTAATGAATTTGACACAACTGGCTATATAGAATTTCACAGGAAATATCAATCATTTTCGCTAATCGATTTACTACAATCATGTCATTTTACGATTTTCAAATATAGATTACGAATTTAAACCAGCCCATTTCTTCTGAAATAAAAAATATATTACCCTGGTAGAAATCAATTGAAATTAATTATAAAACTAGAAAAATTAGAAAACAATTTTTAATAGGCTGGGAAGTAGTTACTAGATAATAAAAATAGAATTAATCATTGTGGCTAGAAACAAGGTAAATCTTAGAATGCAAAATGTGAACGTTGTCAATAAAATTAAGAAACAGGTAGAAGCTAGGTTTAAAAACTAGTTAAAAACTGGGTAGAAACTTGGTTATTTTGAACCTTGTTTCTGGTTAGTAAATGAGCAATTTATTTAACAATACATATTTCTATAATGTTATAACATTATGTTGTTGATTTAGTAAGAGAAAAATCATAGGATACGGATACTAATAATTTTCAAAAATTATAAAGTAATAATAATGTCTGCTTTTCCTTCGATTTTGTCATCTTAAAAATTATACGTAATAAATTAGTTTCAGAAATATCTTCAGTTTATTATTTAATATCTAAAATTTCGCATGAAGCAATTACTTAAAAAAGTTTATTCTTTGATATATTATACCGGCTTCAATTATTGGTTCTTAGTTAGTATTCTATCCTATTTATTTATAAAATAAATAATATCATTTGAAATTTTTGAAATTTTATAAAATAAAATTAATTATTTAAATTAAAAATTATGCTGAGTTCATAACATTAATTCGTAACTTAAATTTATGGAAAGTGTACATACGGCATATCTGATGATTTGCCATTCCCGGAAGAATGATATCAATTTTTTAATTAAGTTATATGTTATACCTCTCTTAACCTTGTTTTAAAGTTTGGTCATAACCAAAAATACATTGATATGAAACTAACTATTATAGGCCTTAAATACCGAAAAAATAGCTTTAATAAATGTAATTATAAATCGGCCGGAATGATCGTAAGAAACGTTACATGTTTTGCTATTTAGTACCGAACAAAGATACTCTGTTACTAGATGTCTTCATTTGTGAATTCCTTGTTTATACCTTAAAAATAGAATGCATTTATACTAGGGTAAGTATTAGATAGAAAAAATTAAACAAAAAGCTTAATTATGAATGAAACGATTCCTTGCGATTTATATCCAATACAATAATGGATAATGCCGGTAATAAAATTTATTCTCACGATTTAGTACAAACTTTTCTATTGTAAAAAACTGAAAAGGTGTACTTTTAAGTAAGTATGGAATCATTCTTTAAATGAACTTCCATATAATTAATTAAATATTACGATATTCCACAAATGACTGTGTGGAATTCTTTACTTACGGCTATAACGAGTACTAAAAAGATATTTTGTACAATTGTTTCAATATTATTATATACAGAAATATTGTAGCTAATACACGTAATTTGGCAATTCTATGCAATGTACGTTATTAATTTATATACATTAAAGTAATACATATGTTGAGAAAAAAAAAATCGTTCTTCAATATATTTAAAATTAGAAACAATTTTATTTTTCATATCTTGATCACCTTTTTGATTTTTTAAAAAATTCAGGAGAACTGATATAAATGTCACGATTAGTGAGTGGAAATATCTCATAATTCAATTTATTTTCTAGTAAAATAAAATATCTTAAAAAACATCGATCGTTTTTAAATTAATAGATTATAACTCTTGTTTAATCATATCGCATACGAATTCTGTTTAAACTTATTAAACAAAAGTTTTAATGCCTTCAAAATATCCAGTTAAAAAGCTTACTTGTAAAGTTTTTTTTCATCGAATGATTGTTCGAGAATTTCATAAATCACTATCTGTCTCGTCTGAGAATACACAAAAGTGCAGAAAAACGACTACTCACTACAGATAATACGGGTCTACCATGTCTCTTGCGAGCGGTAGATGGCGAACCCTATGGTTTCTCACTCGTTTTTCAAAACGAACCACCGCGTGAGCGTAAGTTCAGGCGATCTAGCAGACTACGAATCATCTGTCGTCTTTCACATTCGCAGCTTTTACGGCGCAATTATTGACAGTGAATAACGTATTCACTGTCTCATTGATAAAGAATACATTCGCCCTTACAATCATGTAGCACTCAATTAACTGTTTCGACTATGTGTTTTATTCACTCTTTTAATTGACATTTAAACAATGCATTCACATTCTTTTTAGCATTTGTAATTTTATAACGAGTACGTTATAACTTATAACGTTATAACATAAGCAGTTTAACTTGACTGAAGAGCTCGATACGGTACCTGCGCCAGTCCTCTATATCACTACGATTGCGCACTAGAAACTATACTATACTTCGTGTAAAAGTAATGTACCCAAAGTTGATTATTAGTCATATTTGGTTATAATAACATACTCGTTCATTAAATACGTTAAAAATTAAAATACAAATAACTATATGATGCACGTTTTAGCAACTCATTTAGAAGCTTCATAATCAACTTTTATGTAAATATTAGGATTGTGAATAAGTCTTTCCCGTTTTTTGTAAGAGATGGCGCCACCAATACTGTGCGAGTATTCAATGGTTACATATGTCATAATCAAAGCTTATTCATATGTCAACAATTTCATACTAACACATTAGTTAAAATTTTTTCGCATCATAAATTTTTGATATCGTGAAAATGTCGAAATTTGAGCCGAGTCGACGTCATTTGCGGGAAGTTTCACTTTATTGGTTCAATTTGAAGAAATCTGCTGCCGAGACGCATCGATTGCTTCAGGAGGCTTATGGAGAAGGTTGTGTCGATGATTCAAGTGTTCGCAGATGGTTTCGACGCTTCAAAAGCGGTGATTTCGACGTGGAAGACAAGGAGCGTTCCGGGCGGCCGCAAATCTTTGAAGATCGAGAATTGGCGACTTTGCTTGATGAAGATTCTTGTCAAACGCAAGAAGAACTTGCTGAAGCATTGGGAGTTGACCGAACAACCATTTCCAGGCGTTTGAAAGCCATGGGAATGATCCAAAAGCAAGGAAATTGGGTGCCGTACGAACTGAAGCTGAGAGACGTCGAACGGCGTTTTTTCACTTGCAAACAGCTGCTTCAGCGACATAAAAGAAAGGGTTTTCTGCATCGTATCGTGACTGGCGATGAAAAGTGGATACGTTACGATAATCCGAAGCGAAGAAAATCATGGGGACTACCCGGCCATGCATCATCATCGACGGCCAAGCCAAATATTCATGGCGCCAAGCTCATGCTCTGTATATGGTGGGACCAGCTAGGTGTGGTTTACTATGAGCTTCTGAAACCGAATGAAAGGATCACAGGCGAGGTCTATCGACGACAATTGATGCGTTTGAGCCGCGCACTGCGAGAAAAACGGCCACAATACTCCGACAGGCACGACAAAGTTATTTTGCAACATGACAATGCTCGCCCACATGTTGCACTGTCGGTGAAAACATACTTAGAAACGCTCAAATGGGAAGTCCTACCCCACCCGCCGTATAGTCCAGACGTTGCTCCGTCTGATTACCATCTCTTCAGATCGATGACGCATGGCCTGGCTGACCAGCACTTCCATTCCTACGAGGAAGCCAAAAAATGGGTGGATGACTGGATAGAGGCCAAACCGGTCGAATTTTTTCGCAACGGGATTCGTATGTTGCCAGAAAGATGGGAAAAAGTTGTAGCTAGCGATGGCCAATACTTCCAAGAATTCATTTGTAACCATTTTTTCACAATAAAGGCTCAAAATTTGAAAAAAAACGGGAAAGACTTATTCACATACCTGATATATTAGAACGTTTTTAGTATACAGAATTTTAGAATCGTTATTCCTTTGCTTCACACGACAGATTTACTACGTAATAATATGATAGAGCGAAAGTTTATCGATCGTTAATATCTACACTACCGCATGATATAAATTTTTATTTTCTTTGTTCATTTCGTATTGAGATTACAAAGATCACTCGTCCTTTGTTTCAGAAGCTTCATTAAAAAGAATTTAATGTTTTTTCATTTCTTCCAAAAAAAATCAATTTCAAAACATTTGAATCTAGAGGTATATCAATTGACATTTGTTCGATACACATTTTGTTTTTTAAAATCAAGAGAATACATTGATTTTATTATTTTAAAAATATCAGTTGATTCCTTTTAGATTATTTCTTTTATTCAAAGTATTGATTATTTAAAATCAATGTATAACAGATTTACTAAGTTCCTTACTATTCTGCTTTGTTAAATCTAACATCAAATTATGCTACAATTACCACTAATGCGGTACTGGAATAAGCAAAATTTCAATTGCCCTAATTAGAAAGATTTAATGTGTAAAGTCGGATGAAATAAAATATTACACGTATCTGCTGATTTATTCCCGAAGCGCATTCTGGCATTTCTTGGAAAAAGCGGAGTTAAATAAATCGATATAGAATAAAGAATAGTGTAGTTTGGAGTTTAAATATTAAACATTCGGAAGCGAGCTACCTGAAATGAGGTAATTCAGTTCGAGCTTCTTTAATTAGGATTGAAAGGGCAACTTTTGTCCCACCGTTACTTGCGGGCTTAGTCAGTGATAAGTAGTTCAGTCCAACTGCTATATTTATATTAACGAAGTTCGAATTTATGCCATTATGCCCCTGTTACGGCTTATTATTTTTGCTACCTAAAGCAGTAAGTCCCTATAATATAATGATCTCGACGTGATAATATCACGATATGTCTAATATATGTCTTATCACGATATGTCATATACCAGCGAAAATCACTGCATTCGCACCATTGCTATCATAATAATAGTGCAAAAATGTAACAACAATCGCGAGTATAATAATGATTCTTGAGCATGATAATATCATGATGGTACACCAAAGAGTTAAATGACTCGCAATCTAGTTTGTAACTTTCAAGAATAATATCTGACATATATGCTACACGACTGTGGAAACAAGCAAAGATTGTAAAGTTAATATTGCATATAATTTCTGAAACTTAGTAATAATAGTAAGACTCAATCAAAGTGCTTCGCATACAGCCTCATAAATAACATCGAGATTGTCGCCCAGAATTTGAAAATGTAGAGTGTGTCGTTCTTCTAGTGTCCACTAGTCGCGCTGTCGACACTGTGTACGTAGTTCATGCTTGTACTTAAATTGTGTAGTAGTGAGTGCGTACGTCTAGCGCGCTCTTTTCATACGGGATGGTTGAGGACGGTTGGTGTCTTCCCGCTTCGTTTTATAGAATTGTAAGAATTTTTAGTGATGAAATAGTAGAAAATAATCAGATAAGTTTGTTTTTTATTTATAGGTTTTCTTTATTTATAACGAGTTATAACAATATAACGAGTTTTCCTTTTTTGATTTTATATTTCTATTATTTTATAAGTACACACGACCAAGTCGCGTGGCGCGTGAAAGCGTGTGTGTGCATGTGTGCACGTGCGCGCGCGTTTGTGTGTGTGTTTTGTATTATGTATGATATATGAATATTTTCTTTGTGTTCATTTATTAATTCAGTTATAATATAAAATTATTTGTAATTTTGTAATAATATATATTTTTTTTGTGATTATACAAAAAAGGCGTGTTTCTCCTGTTTCAGGTATTTTCTATCAATATTTTGCCTACATGCTGGTGGCGATATTCTGACAATAGAAATTCTTTAGGTATGGTTTTGAAATAATTTTGCACGATGTGATTTTATGTTCTTACAGTCATTATAATATAATATATTAACTAAAACAATGACAGTCAGACTGTCCTTGTTTATATTCACCCCCGAAGAATCTGATATATAACTTATTACTACAATAAATTACATATATTAAAAATTAAAAATAAAAATAATAAAAACAATATTCACTGTTAGTAATGGACAGCCTGATTGCCCCACCACCTTAAATTTAAATTCACCTGTGACTGTGATGCCCGACGTTTTACCAAAAAACGACATTTTACAATGTTTGAATCTAAATTTAAGAATGCTCTTTACCAAAAGCGGAAGTTCAAATCGATCGTAGCGCACAGCTAGAAAATATATTGCAACGAGTTAGTGAAATTATGATGCATAAAGATTAGTTTCTGTTTTATCGACTATTCAGGGTATTGCTATTCAGTATTGCTCTGCAGATATAATCGAGATAAATGCAGCTGGGATAGGGTACATAAATATTTTATTAAATGAATAATTTTTCTGACTGCATATATACACACGCACGCACGCTCATGCACGCATTTATATATATATATATATATATATATATATATATATATATATATATATATATATAAACGATTATCGCTTATACTAATTATATTTGAGAGAGAGAGAGAGAGAGAGAGAGAGAGAGAGAAAGAGAGAGATATGGACCAAGTGTGACAGAGGCAATAGAATGAGAGAAGGAACCGAATTCAATATATTTCGCATATGAATAATATATATGTATGTAATGTGTAGAACGTGTAGAAAACTAGCGGCATTATGAAATTTTATGAATTAGCCAAGTCCTTTCGTGTTTATTGCAATTTGATGAACCGTCCGACAGCCGGCTGCTATATTCCTAACCAAACCTCTCTGCGACTCTCATATAGATGATTTGAACTGACATGTAGCGGAATCTTGGATGGTATGCGTTATACATTTTGTAATAGGTTTCGCTATGCGAATAAAGCAAGTTTAATATGTCCAAAATTCAATAAATTATTTATAAATACCAATTTAATAATAAAATACAGTTACAAAAAATTACTAAATTATGAATAAATTACAAATAAATTATTAATAAATTACAAAATAATTTTAATAATTTTTTAAACGTAATTACTCGAGATTCAGAAAAGAATTAGTTACTTTTGGTAAATATTGCATAGCCAGCGGAAAGAAGCATATTGTATATTATAAATCATTATTTTTTATAATTAAAATTGAAAAATTTATAATCTGATTATAAATAAAATTATAATATAAAATGGAAGAGATATTGTCAGAATGCAGAATTTATGATTTTTAAAAATTATATGGATAATTCTTTAAATTAAAAACAATAAAGTTTATAAAATTAAGTTGTACTGAAAATATTCTTTATTTTCA
The DNA here is from genome assembly GCA_018907035.1 of Sycobia sp. Sy_11. Lineage (NCBI taxonomy): Eukaryota > Metazoa > Arthropoda > Insecta > Hymenoptera > Epichrysomallidae > Sycobia > Sycobia sp. Sy_11. The sequence goes on from JACCIC010000029.1 coordinate 3,601,789, forward strand.
TAACAACGACAGTAAAATATTTTCTTAAGTTAAATAAAAACAATAGAAAAATTAAATGTTGTAATATTTTTATAAAAACCATTATGTGTATATAAATATAAGATATGCGAGATATGAAAATTAATTTATAGAAATGAGGAAAGGCGAAGTGACTGCTGCGAGAGCTAAAAGAATTCTGTCAAAATTTTCAAATTTTAAACAGACAGGAGTGTTCCGAGTAAATATTGTTGATTATACCAGCTAATACGCACACAAACGTACTATTGCGCCTCGTTTCGAAAACCCATGCCGCCCCTACACGAACATTTTTTAATTTTCATTATGACACATATTTGATACATTTTATCTATAAATTTAAGGCATGATAATTATTCCTAAGAACATTATGAATCACATAATAGGAATTACAAATGAGTAAAATCTTATATAAATTGTTTTTTCATTGATTAAAATTTACTAAAATTTTTCATTTTTACTAGCTTATCTGCAAGAATTTATTTATATTTGATTTACTTAAAAATAGTATGTTTTCTTTAATTTTCTATCTTCTCGAATAATTGAATATTAAAAAAAAAATTTCGCTATTTTAAACAATTATTTTCATTAAAAAATTTACATTTTCGCCACAACTTGTTTCCGCGATATTTGTTTTGAACTACGTTTCAAATTCCTCTTTCTAGTAAAATTGCTGTTTGGATCACCCTCAACATTGCGACACTAGTAAAAATTGTTCACTGTAATTTATAATAAATATAATATAAAATAAAAAAAAAGAATACGAATAAAGTTAAGAAATATTTTTAAAAAATACTAATAAATAATTAAATTAAATAATACTTAATTTAAAGTTCATGTAACTTTAAAAATTAACAAATATATAATAAACTATTATTGATTTCAAAAACTTAAATAAATTTTAATAAGATATGACTCAGATATCAAGAGAAACTGATGGGATATAAATTAAAGAACGTATAGCAAATGTTTTATTGTTCTATCCGAACATCAAATTGAGCGATCGCCGCAAGCATTCGAAGAAAATTCCACGCAGATCAGTTTCTATAGAAATTGTCGTGAGCCAGCGACATTTGTTGGTCACAAGTTTGTCCTCCATCGAACATTAGTTTAAAGAATTCATTTCAATATGCTTGAAAGCGTAGTGAACCTCTTGCATCAATTTAGCTGGTCTTGACAACGCTAAGCACTTCAACATGTAAGAAAATGTTCATTTATTTATCCCTAACTCAAATTAAGTCAAAATAAAGTTTACACTATAAATAGATGAAAACAAAAAGTTCGTCGGTGTCAACCATCTAGATTTACGTCCACTGCTCACCTTAACATAAAAAATGCCATATTATTTAAAAAATAATGTCGTATGAAAATATATGATATATGAAATATGTTTGCATTTTCATACACTGATTACGAAAATAATTGAGAATATTAAAGAAATAAAAAATGTAATTTAAATAAAGATAAAAAAAATTATAAAAACCATTGTGTATGGAACATTTTTGAATTTCAACAAAACTTTTTCAAATAAAAGTTGTAGATCTTCTTGAAATAATTTGTTTATATTCTATCCATTTTTGCTGTAAAAATAATAATTATCGAGAAAAATTCTATGAATTTTGAGAGTTTCGAGCTTCTAATCAGCTCAAATTATAGTCTATACGTTAATGATCTACCTCCCTGCTCAGAGGATACAGCGTAAAGCGCGGTACAAGCGATTTCTAACTTAACATTTTGCTCATAAAATTAGAGTTTTAAAGCAAAAACATGTAGGATGTAACAAATTTATTTTAGTCAAATCTTAAGATTTTGTTTAAAACACTTTTTTATAAATTAAAATTTTTTTCATTATACCACGATTTTTATATTATTATATACGAATTTCTTTATTGTTTTAATAATGAAATTCTTCATTTAGAAAATTTTCTCTATAATATTAACTTTTTTAATCGGATTATCATATAGATATTCAAGTTAGAAGAATAATATATACGACTCTGTAATTTATTACAAATAGATGAAAATTAATCGAACGATATTAAGTCTGGAAGATGTATAAGGTGTGTATTTTAATAGCAGCTTTGAACAGCTATTTATGTTTACCCCCGTAAAATATTTTTTTTTCAGAATCTTATTGTCATTCAAATAATTTTTGTAATTTTTATAAGTCATTCTTTGACAAGAGTCCGATGCGAGCGTATATCATTTTTGTAATTTTTTATTATTATTGTATTAAAACCATAAAGAACTTTATAGATAATATATATATAAAACACTTGTACCCCGCTTTACGATGCATCATATCATCTAAGAGGGGAAGTACATCGCCGAGTTTAGACTAGCCTTGAGCTGATTCGAAGTTCGAAACATTCATCATTCATATCGTTTTTCTCGATAATTATTAGTTTTAGAGTAAAAATGGATAGTATATAAAAAATTTATTTCAATAAGGTCTACAACATTTCTTTGAGAAAGTTTTTTCGAAACTCAAAAATGTTCCATACACAATGGTTTCTATAATTTTTTTATCAATTGAATTTTACAATTGCAGTGAGCAGTAGACGTAAATCCAGGCGTTAGAACAGATGAACTTTTTGTTTTCATTTATATATAGTGTAAACTTTATTCTGACCTAATTTGAGTTGGGGATAAAGAACTGAAAAACTTTTTTACATGTTGAGGTGCTTAGCGTTGTCAGGTCCTACAAAATTGTAGCAGTGAAGTTTACTATTCATTCGAACACATTAACCCATTAAAACCATGCAAAACCTGGCAGAGATGCCGAGAAACGAACTGCGCCATCCTTTGCATAACCAAAAAAAGAATACCCGTGTTTTTTCTTTTGCCGATTACAATTATTTATAATAAATTATTTAAACAAATAACCTAAATGTCGTAATTATGCAAAACTGAATGTGAATGTCGATCCTACAGGCAAAAAAACAGGACAAAAACCTATGCAACGTTTTTTGTGTGCTAACGTTCTTAAGGCGGTAGGTGCAGTCCGGTTGTCCTTTACTAACATAGAATATTGTTTTTATTATTTTTATTTTATTTATTATTTTATTTTTTATTTTATTTTATTATTAATGTTATTTTTATTTCAAATTTTTAATATAATTTATGACAGTATTAAGTTTTATTTCAAATCCTTCGGGGGTGAATATAAACAAGGACACTCTGTTATTATTTTAGTTTATATATTATAGAGACTGTAAGACCGATAAAAATATTTATTAATTTAATTCAGAACAGTCGACATAAGTACAATTTTTAATTACAAAGTGATTTTATTTAATTATTGAAAATTTTTTTCTTTTATTTAAATATTTGTAAAATTCATAATTTACAATGTATGTTATTAGTGTCATTTACAATTAACATTACAATATGTTCGTACAGTATTTGTTTGTTTTATAAAATTATTCATGATGATTTCATTTATATGTTAACTTTTTTATTTTCCAGACCTCTTGCCTTCTGAATCGGAGGATTTCCTTGGGTCGGGTGTGTTAGCAGAATACGTATCCCAGACAATTTTCAGAGTTCGCTCGTTGCGCCGTTTCTTTTTTTTTTTTTTCTCGAGACGCACGATAATCGACGCTCGCTAGGACCAATCAACCTTCCCCGCTCTGAGACTTACCTTATATGAGAGCAACAAAGTTCAAGAAAGTGGCACGAATTCCAAATTTTATTCTCTTTCATAGAAAGTTGGTAATACTTTTTGAGCTTTTTTTCGACAAATGACAAAATTAAGGCCTTTACAGTTTTACCATTGGAATATTTTAAAACATAGAAAATACATCAAATTTTAATGAATTAGTATTTTTAAATGTCATCAAGTACATAACCATTAATTTTCAGCTCTCTCACAAAATCTAAGTCAGAAGGAAAAGAAAGGACCACAATAAAAGTAAGTCATAAGAACAATTTTTAGTTTTCATTTCCTTTCATTTCTATACTCTAAATCAATCTAAATCCTATCGGGGAAATGAAAGATACTCCACAATAGGATAAACCTAATATGCGTCATTTCCTCACCCTAAAAGTGTTCCTTTTTCATATATAAAACAAGGTGACTGGTCGAACAGACATCTAAATCCTTTTGATTGAAAAGCAATAGGATATACAACAGAATGCTCGGATAGCCCTTGTAAATAAGCTTAGAGCTAGTCCCTGGTTATTATTGGAGGAAACTCTAGGCCGAAAACCATTCTCTAAATAAACCAAACAGATATGTAAGTTGAGAGTAATCCGACGTCACAATATCAACTAAATATTTCATTACTTTTCAGAAAAATTTAGTATATTCACTAAATCGTTTAGTAAAGTTTATAAAATATTTCTTTATATTGACTTCAATAATTTTTCATTTCCATTACATATTTAGTTAATCTAACTATATATTTTGTAGAATTTATCAAAAATTATTTCTTTAAAATGACTAATATTTTTTCAGTATGGTAAATTGACGAAAGATGAAGTAAATATCATGTTTAAATTAAACTTTACGTAGAATTTTGAATGATTCGCCGCGTAATTAACATTCAACTTATCCCACCATTGTTGAATCAAACGGTATAAAGTTGATTCATCTTGATTTAGTAAAGATGTCAATGTGTTGTTGCGCATTTATATAATATTGTCATTTGAGCATAAATTTATCCATCATGTCACTACACACTACAGAAATTCGATTTCCGTCAATAAAACTGTTGGCCCTGCTATAATTAGAGTGCAATTGCTACAGAAAGATTTTCAAATACACTTAAACAGAACATATCGCGGACGCAATAAAATCCTATACTATATAGTCTATATAAGTGGGCATCGATAAAGTAATTCATCGCTACACAAAACTTCTCATGCGCGCAATCTACGTTTCTCCCGAAAGGAGATTTGGTAAAAAACCGTTTACACTTTTCTATGTTTTTTAGATTTTCGTACGCGCAGACTCGCACAAGAATAGAGACACATATTCACACGCAAATGTAAATAGGTGTATGAAGAGGAACACTACATAGTTCGCTTTTGGAGGAGAATGTGTTTTGATATACACGTATATGACGCGGAAGTGCCGCGTATACAGGCTTAAAACCATACAGGCCCCGAAAAGCCATAGGAGCTGAAAAGCTCCACTGAATGATTATACCCGCGTAGCTTCTGCTATCAGATAAAAGCTGGGAGAGAAGGGGCGCGAAAGAAATGCCCAGCCAGAATACGAAAAGATAAAAGCCCGCGATAGGCATTGTAGCGCGCTGTCGAGTCCCAGCCTACATGGCCGCGTAATCCTGTAGCGCTTTCGTGCACCCCGCCGCTGGATTAGTCAACCGGCTCGTGCGATATTTTGTTTCGTTATACTACTATTATCGTCATCCGTATCCCCCATATACCAGTCACAGATTAAAGCAAGTTGCAACGGAAAGTGCTAAATCGAGCAAAATTTGTCAGTTTTAATATTCAAACAAGATTCATGTCAGTTTTAATATTCAAACAAGAATCAAAAAAATTTAATTAAATACCAAGCACAATTACTTGTCCTGGTATAGATAGGTTTATATGACCATTACTAATGTCAAATATTTGCGATATTCATTTCTGGTACACATCGGTAAATTTAAATTTAAGTGAAGTAAGCGAGGGAAAAAATATTGTCTTCGTTGTATTCCTTATAGTACATTACATCACAAGGCCGATAAGTGATTCATATTATACCATCCGATGAAGTGCTTATTATATGCCGACTATCGTATACTATTTTATAGTATACGAGTAACATAAATTCGTCACTCTATGATTAATATATAAGCGAGAAAACAATTTGATGAATTTTTTATTTTTAAATTTATGGTTGGATATAGAGAGCTAAGATTTCTTTACTTAAGTGAATAATAACAATTATTATAATTCTGACGATAATAATAAATCCAAAATAATAAGACAGTACAATTTCCAATATAAATAATAGCTAAAACTATGTTTATAATTACACTTGCTCCTCAAAACTACATCTGACATTAAAATAAAATATATTCTATAAACTCAGCTATTATATTTATTTAAAAATTATACTTCTTATTATCCAGTTTTTAAATAATAAAAAAGAAGATTGATATATAGTACAATAATAAAAAATATCCAGAATAATTTACATCTTAAATAATATGAGTAACTTAATTAAATAAACAATATTAGTTCACAATAATGGGTTCATAAAAAAATTCCAGTAATAGATTTAATAACAACACGCTTAATAAGGATCCAATTTTTATCACACTGAGACGCTTAAAAATAGATAATTTTAATAAAGTAAAGTGAATAACATTGAATAGTTTATTGAATTTTATTAAAGAAATTTTCATTCAATCAATTCTTCATAAAGGTATTTTTATCAATAATTATTTTATATTTAAAGTTCTTATGATGATAATGAAAATAAAATTATTAAAACTCCAATTATTATTAACAAAACAATATATGAAATTTATTAAATATTCTAATATTTAATAAAAGCTAAAGCAATAAGTAATATTAATAAAAATCTTAAAATTCAAGCATGTAAAGTTTTTCTATTTTTAGTTATAAGCATAATGAAATATTTATTGCAATTAAAATTAAAAAAATGTTAACATATGTTATTGATATTATAAGTAGTTTATTTAACATAATAATAGTTTTTTAATTGTAATAGTTTAGTTCTTTAATTCACTAATTCTTTCTTTGTTAGCGAGACTTACCTTACACGTATAGCTGTATCGTCTATATATACCTATCAATTTCGATATGACATATGTGATCTGAATTAGCGATGCATTGACAGCTTATAATAGATTACTTATCGGCCACTGTAGCGACCATCAAGTGCGAATTTATAGTACGGAATACTATAAAATAAATTTGTTTATTTTTTCTAATTATTGTTTAATTTGTTTACTTAATTAACGTCTTTATCACAATAATACAATGTATCATTTAAGTTTTCAATTCATTTATTGAAAATGTTAAATTTGTTAGTTTTCAATTCATTGTTTATGAAGTAAAAAGATCCAAGTTTACCATCATAACTAGTACCCTATATATAAGAATGTTTCTGCTCTGCAAATAAAAATTATGTTTGTCACTGAAAAAACGTTTCAAAGTATATATTTTTTAAATTAAAGATACTATGGGTAGACTTATCATGTGGCAAAAAATTGAAATATTGACAAAGCATAACTCTATAGTATATTGAAATTGGGTACTAGAGTAAATGATAAGCAAACTAAGAAACACGTCGCGTGATGTTCATAGCATGAAGCCAATCTCCCACTAGGTGGCGCATACAGATTTCAACTTCCACGTATCTAAATATATGCTGTTTAATACATAAGTAGCAAGAGGAAAACGGGAAGCAAATCGATTTCACTTCGAGTAAAATTAATTTTTGATACATTTTTTAAAATAATTCTTGACGAACATAATTTTATTAATATTTTTTGTTTCAATTGTTACAATATAGTTATTTCTAAAAATACTTTTTGCAATTTTTGAAATAAAGTTATATCAAGATTTGTCTAAACTTATTAAGTTCTTTAAATGCTTGAATATTATTTTAATAATTTAAATAAAATATTTTACTTTTAAAGGTGGTACTGATAAAAGTAGACAAAATCTAATCTTATAAATATTTTACATGGGCAGCGTGAATACATGACAGTATTCTGCGCTAGCAAATGCATTAAGTTTTGTAGAAATTTCTCCAATTTTATTTTTGAAAAAAAAACTATTACATTAACTAAGTCGCCACGGTAACAGCGATCAAACATAAGAACTTCCATTACACACGCTTAAAATAAGTCTGTTATTATACCATCTACATTATTTAGATAATAATTAATAATGAATAAGTCTAAGACAAAGAAACGTCTTACTATCTGTACAACTTCTTTAAAGGAAATCTTATGTCCTGTATGTGGCAAAAAAAAATTTAATATCATATACCCGAACGCCAAGAAACTCGAGGAGCACTGCATAGAAAAGCATAAATTACGTTCTATAACATGGAAATGCGGGAACATGTGTGGAAAATCTTTTAATTCTGCACACGCATTACGTATTCATAATACGAAATGCCCCGAAACTCCGCCCATCCCTCGCAAATTTTCTCATACGTGTGAAGAGTGTGGATCAGGTTTTGATACTTTATCAGGACTCTCACAACACGAAAGACATAGACATCGAGCAATCAGAGAGATTAAGCGTAAACGTACTGGTAAAGGGGGTAGACGACCATATCTTACATCCGATACGGATTTTCAGAAAATTTGTGAATTAGCAGATTTGTACGCCAATCAAACGCAAATCAATCTAAAGATTAAAAAGCACTTTCCGCATTTAACATGTAAACAGATTAGCGACATTAGAAGACGGCCAAAGCCTTCATCTTCTCTTCAGCACAATAATTCCAGTAAAAGTGAAGTTTCTAAAGGCCAAAAGAGAAGAAAAAAAAGTATCAAAGAAAAAGATTCCGAGGAAGAAGATTCTGAGGAAGAAGATTTCGAAGAAGAAGATACCGAGGAAGAAGATTTCGAAGAAGAAGATACCGAGGAAGAAGATTTCGAAGAAGAAGATACCGAGGAAGAATAATTTGTTGACGCTTCAGTTGAGTATATATGAGGTCAAATGGGCCAGAGAATGGTAGTATGCAAAAAATGAATCTTAAAGATGACAGCCAAAGATACAAGATGAAGGTATTGAATGGATAACTAGTTAATACTGTCATTTTCGTATTCGTTATCGTTCAGTACGGTCAATGAACTGTACTCACTTTATATATGTTGTGTATTTCTACAGCCAATCTGAGCTTTTTATGTATAGTTTTGTAAAGCTGCTTCTATACAGGCCAATTCAGATTCTGTTATATATGTCTTCACTGACCCTTCACAGAAAATTTCCACCGGTCATTTATGTTTGTGGAGAAGTTAATGGAACTTTATCGTATTGTCTTTCGTCTTTGCTATTATTTCGAAAAAATAACAAATATTTTCAAATCTTGTCCACCATATGGTCAATAATTAAGAAAATGAATATATCAATTTTGGTACTAATATGACTAAACTTTTAACCAGTAATGAATAAATATTACAAAACAGATTATTTGAGAATTGATTTATTAATATTAAAAAATATTTAAAAAATTTCAAACGTTTTATACAAAGTTTAGTATTATAACAGCCTATAATTATGAAATTATGAAACACCTAAGTTAAAATGAATGAAATTTTAAATTTAAAATACAAACATGATATCAAAACGGTAAAAAGACATATTTCTATGCCATAAGGGTGAATCTGCTTTTTGTGAAAAAATTTGTTCTTGATTCGAATATAGTACTGCAAAAAAATGAAAAGAACAAAAAGAAACAATGATACATAAAATATCGGTCTATTTTTTTATTGTTATAGCGGGTTCTTTTCATGAAGTGATTTAAGGAAGCTTCTTTTCAAAGTAGCTATTTTTTACTAAGAGATGCTCAATTTGGTGGTGTAGTCGAATTCCAAGAAAAAAAAGTGTAAAAATTCGATTTTTGCATAACTCATATATGACCGCTCATACTAGGCTAAAAAATCAGTCAAAAGTAACTTTTCTAAAGTAACAAAAGAGCGTTAATGAGTACAAATCTATTATTTGAAATGCCTAATATTCTTCTCTTAGATAACATTTTCGTATACTTTATTACGTAAAAATCTAAAAATAATGTTTTAAAGTAACTAAAAGCGCTTGTGCAACCTGATTTTGTTCAAAAAGGGATAACAGGTGAGACTTGTGCAGTCAATCGTTTACTGTTTGAAAAAAGCTGTCGATGAAATGACTTGCTTTGATTAGTTTTTTACTAAATCTATAATTTGTAGAGAAACGTGTTATACGTAGAATAAAATGTATGTATTTTGATATGATCTACGACTTTTGTTCGAAACATTCTTTTTTAATGTTTCATATCTTTTAATATAAGTATGAGAAAGAATACTACTGTGTACAAATATGAGTAAAACTTTTCAATTCAAACTTCCGGAGTTTATCGATTTGGACAAATGTTTTTATTTTTAAGTTGATAGTACTGTCAAAGTTGTTGTACCAAATTTCATGCAATTATCTTTATTTGTCATATTGTTACGCTTGTGTTTTGTGAACAAAAAAAAGTTGCCTCTTCGGTTTTTATAATGTCTGAAATTATTCAACAAAGAAGTACCATTAAATTTTGTGCGCGAAATGGAATATCGGCTGCCGAAACGTTCAGAATGTTGCAAAAAGCCTTTGGCGAGAAGTCGAATGTCAAGAGCAAGTGTTTTTGATTGGCACAAATTGTTCAAAGAAGGTCGAAAACGAATTGAAGTTGAACCACATCCAAGATGCGCAAGAACATCTACTGATGGGCTACAAGTCGAAAAAATTCAAACAATCGGTTCTGCAAAATCGTCGATTGACTACTAGAGCGCTTGTTGATATTGTTGGAATTTCAAATTGTCAACACCATTTTGAAAGACATTTTGTGCCTGAAAAGAGTGAAATCTCGATTGGTGTCAAAAACACTCAATTTTTCGGGAAAAAAGCGTCATACGGAGGTCTGTGAAACGATGCTTTCGGACTATTAGGATAAGATGGATAAAAAAACACATAATACCTGGAAATGAGACTTGGGTCTACGGTTACGATCCAGAGCCAACCGATCAAGTGAATATCGTACCAAAGGATAGCGGAAACCGAAAAAATCACGCCAAAGTCGCTTAAAAATCAAGGTTATGCTCACTGTTTTCTTCGATTATCATAGTGTGGTGCATTATGAATTCGTTCCAACCGGCCAAACGGTTAACAAAGAATATGATTGGAGTGTTATGCGTAGTTTGCATGAAGCTATTCGTCTGAAAAGGTCAAATTTATGGAAATTGAACTCTTGGTTTTTGCATCAAGATAATGCACCAGCTCACGCTGAATTTATTTTAAGTGAATATTTCACGAAAAATTCAACTAATATCGATCTGAAACCACGGTACTTGCCTGATTTAGCACCGTGTGAATTATAGCTGTTCCAGCAAACTTAAAAGCCCACTTCGGAGACAGCGTTTTGATTCAAATTAATAAATATTTTTTTATTGGTCTTACAGCCCAATCAATTCAATCTAAAAATAAAAATAAAAATAAAAATAAAATAAAAATTAAAAATAAAAATTAAATTAAAAATTAAATTCAAATTAGAATGACAGTCAGACTGTCCTTGTTTACATTCACCCCCGTAAACTAATATAAAAAAGAATATATTAGCTGAAAAAATTCTTTGTTAGTAAAGTACACTTTGACTGTTCCCCAACACCCTTACCTAATTGAAGATCTGTCCAACGTTTCGAGCTCGCTACGGCTCCTCATCAGAGACTGAGTTTTGAACTGATAGCCATTCTGGAATACGAATATAAAAAATGTTTGGAAAATTGGAAAAAGCGTTGGTATAGTTGTATTGTATCCGGGGGAGGGGGTTATTTTGAGGGGAATGAATTAGATTTAGAAGAATAAATAAAGATTTCAAAAGTTATAAGTAAAGTCGTACTCCTATTTGTACACAATAGTGTTTTCTAGGTTGTGAATTTCACCTAAATTTCACAATGACAATATTCTCATCGCTCATTTTTACCATTCTATTCGTAATAGTGCTTCAAAAAACATAAAATTATCTACGCTTTTTTTAATTTTATGATCTTAATGTAAAGCACCAGTTAAAAATTGCTTAAGAGTAATTTATTAATTTTCGTTATATAAGTATATGTTTAATATTGACAAAATAAACTAAGAATTTAAAATGGATCGATATAACACATTTACTCATTAAGTTACATTGATACAATGCATTACATACAAAGTTTGTTCAATTTTAGATTTTTTTCTTCTACAAGAGCTATTTTTTCATTTTTAATTTCAACAAATTTCAGAATTAATTCACTTTAGTTTGTAATGTATATGTACAATTATGAAAAACTTTATAATAAATTCACGACGCAACTTGCGAAATAGCCCCTCAATATTAAAAAATGAAGGATAGCTTTTATTTATTTCAGTATAAATAATTCATTGTAAATTCTGGCTATTGCTTAAAGATTAAAGAAGCGCTCAAAGTTAGAATTGTAAGTAATTATGTCTGTCACTAAAACTTTGAAAGTAAAAACACTAATGATTTCCAAAATATTAATTTCCATTACAAACTTTATATACATTCAAAAAAAACCAACAGATTGCTCAAATCTGTCAAATTAGCGTTTTCTACTATTGAAAGATTTTTACAATTAGTATTTTTGCATACATTTATAAACAAGATATCTTGCCAAATATTTAATTTTCGCAAATTTAAAACTGTTGATATTAGTGGGCTTCTAAACGATACTATTAATTCTGTCTGATACAAATAATAATAATTGCCTTCATGATCGTGATAATTTCATACAAAGTGTCATTGAAAATGCAATTTTTTGTTCTTACAATGTAATCTTCAGTTTGTGCACTGTTACCTTCGATAATATACTGAATATCAAATAAGTTTTGTTCACAAATATAAATTCTTTTATAAGGATTTAATATAAATAATTTTGAATTAATTATTAATTAATTAATTAGTGTAACATGTATATGAATTAAAGATATTTTATAAAAATTTATTGTTTAATATACGAGTTATTAAAAATTACAAATGGATACATATACAATTTTTCAATGCATTAATATTTAATTTAATCCATTAAAAAGAAATCCATTAAATACTATCGTCTGTGTCTGTTTTTGTACAATTATTTGTCTAATAAATATGAAACGTTGTTTGAAATATAATACCATAGAACGTGAGTATATCTCTAAAAATATTTAGTGTTTTCTAATTTTAAAATTGATGATTGAATTATTTCATAAAGTAGCATTGCAATGCCTACCTTTCCAGCGTAATTAATTCATGTCGCAATGGTATTCTTTTGGTATTTTAATACTAAGTGTTGATCAGAATCAACAAAATTTGTACAAATTCCCATGGATGAACAGGAAACCTAAAGAAGATTTAACCATATAATTTTATTTGTATCAATTAAGTATAATAATTTAGTTGTGATGAACAGGTTACAACTATATTTGAACATTGAGGATTGTATACTATTGATATGAGTATGATATATCATATGAACTATATGCATTTTGTACGTACATTCTAAATAATTTTAAATACTCATTAAAAAGAAATTTTATGTATATTTTCATGCATAACTATACATACTTATGCTAGAGTGCACTTCATTTTTCCAGCTCCTTAATTTTCTCGAACTAATTTTTAACTGAATATATGGTAGTATATAGGCTATGGGCATTCTGGCACACCCCCCCTGAAATCTGTGCTTTGGCCCTGTGGGCATCCAAGCACACCTCCCCCTTTGAAAACTGTACTGAGGCCCCCTGCATATTGTAATGTATAGAGAATGAGGTCGCCTTCCGAAACGATGCCGCTTTCGCTATATTATATTAGATAATAAGAGAGAGAGATGGGGAACGACTCGTTTCATCATTTTTCATATATTAAAATTTAATATACTTGTGAGAAAAGACGAACACCGTTGATGGAAGAGGAGGGCAGAGCATGACATACTTTACACACGAGTATACTTTGGGTTCTCTACTAGAGGGGAGGGGGGCATGTCACACTTGACAGATGAGTAGACTTTAGGTGTAATAGAATACCTTTATGTGCCGTTATGCCTATAGCAAAGTCAACTACTTTTTTTATTTTTGTAGTTTTTTTTTTCATTTTTCTTCTTTGAATTAAGCAATATTTAAATAACCTTCCTTACATCTCCACTGATGGGATTATACTGAACTATGCGATCGTACAAGATCAAGCAATAAGCTGTAGTATTGGCTGGAAAGTTCTCTTTAACCTCAAATTCTAAACGTACATCTACAGGAGCGATCTTTAGAGATTCATTTTGTCGTGAGCAATCAATCACTATGAGAGGTTCATTCTCGAGAAACTGCAAGCAAGCAGTGGTTGAGGATCCCTTGTATAGTATGTTTTTTCGAAATTTGCATACATGTCATACGATACCGTATTGATTATAAGGGATGTCAAGGTTTAAATTATTATATGGATAATATTGCGAATTCAAAAAAAGTCTCATGTTACTAATATTGCAATAATCAAAACGACTGGCGTTTGCGCTTGCTTCATATTTTTTCTTTGTCAGTAAGCCGAGAATCACATAACCTGGTTTCTCCAATTGATTTCAAGTTTCTCCAAGTTTTCACTGTCCGCACATGCTTATTGGCGCTTGGTATAACAGGATATTCAAATAGTTTCAATGAACGATAACACATTGAGATGGGATTATCTTTGCCGATGAAATTTAAAAGTTGGATTTTTTGTTTATCAGAAGCAATGACATAAGGCATTAATCATTCTATCTTTGTTATTTTTATGTTACATGCTTCATATGTAGTATTATTACCAACTATACTACCTTCCTGGATTATGGCATTCAGGTCAGATCTTGATCTTACCAGAATGAGTTCATGTTTCACATTAAATACAATTTTTCTGTAATCTTCTGCGAAGCCCAAAATCATACTTAGAGGAATAGAAAGTCAAAGTTTCCATGCCTATCTATCAATGTTCTCGTTGTTTCTTCATTGCCAATCTAGCCTGCATTTTCAAGCATGAGCATCTCGTTGGTATTGAACGAAGCCCATCCTTTTATGAGACTACTCAATCCAACATTTTTACTTTTGTCTATCTCAACGCCATTAATTTCGTAGCGAAATTCATCCAAAAGATGATAAATACCATTGTTGACGAATCTAGATTTAGTTGGTGCATTTCCAGCAGTGTTTTGTAATTTTCCAAAGATATGAATAGAACTACGTGATGGTAGAAGGCACAGATCTTGGTGTTGGATGGAAATGCGAATTTGATCATTATGATCAAAGTTTAGTGATGTGTATGGTTGATGTGCATGAATTTCATAATGAACAATTGACTCATCGAATGTGACACCTGATTGAATTAGTATTTCCTCCATTTTTCAGAAAGCAGCAGAAAATTATACAGGTAATATTTTCCACGAACTTTTAGACCAAGACTTTGGAGGAACTGAATGTTCTTCAGTGTTAACGGTTTCAATCTCTTCAATCGACTGATTGTCGATTGCCATGATGGAGTACTTATATATGTGCTAGAATTATAAACAATCCCCATTATATAGATTTGATATGAAGTCTAACAGTGATTTCCTCTTCTCGAAAATTAACTAGATTGCCGTCCTGATCGACAATTCGAAATTGTATATTATCTATGCACTTGACACTAATTGATAGATATATAACATGTGATGGAATGAGTCGAAATTCTGATATCTTGTATAGTTGTATTTCACTTCTTTCGCATTGAAATATTTCATAAGATCTATGGGAGGTTTGAGGTCACCAAAGCTGTCAAA
Source organism: Sycobia sp. Sy_11 (assembly GCA_018907035.1). Classification (NCBI taxonomy): domain Eukaryota; kingdom Metazoa; phylum Arthropoda; class Insecta; order Hymenoptera; family Epichrysomallidae; genus Sycobia; species Sycobia sp. Sy_11. The sequence goes on from JACCIC010000029.1 coordinate 3,617,292, forward strand.
GTAGGTAACGTCAGATCCTCTCTTTCGATAACTGATCCAATGGGTACCTTTATTTTGCGAATCATCGAGATTAACAATAACAGATTCGTTATGCCATGGTCCATTACGAGGAAGGCTATTTCTCATGAAAACACCTCGAAAATGTAGAATTTGTAATATATGTGCATATTTTATAAGATCATAGTTTGTTAGTGAACGATTTGGCAAAATTAACTTGAATCCGATATGCAGTTTGAGAAATAATCCCGCTCCACGTTTATATGGTTTCAGACAGAGACCTTTACCTAAAGCAATAGCCTCTATCGTCTTATTATGACGCATACTTTCTTGATAATCTTTCTGCGCAGCTTTAGCATCATTTACTGCTTTAGCTATTCCAGCAGCATCTCCGGCTAAAGCACCAGTTGCACTTAGTCCCGCGAACAGTGGAATAAGGAAAGGAAGAACTCCGCCAATTTTAGATGGTAGAGGTATTACACGTAGAATGAGCACTTTCTTCTTACAACCACTATTCTTAAGAGCTTGACGAGCACCTTTTAAGGCAGACTGTATGACTTTACGTGAATTTTTACCTGATTTTAATGATTTTTTCGCTGCTGTTACCAATTTGTTGAATTTCAGCCCCATTCCAGTTTTTCACTTTAATTTCATAGCACTGGCAATCGTTAGACCTGACGCTTTCTCTGCAAGACTAGCATCTTTTGCTTTAATCCGTTGCCAAGCTTTATTAGCAAGCTTTACGAGTCAGCCACTTTACGATTACTGTTTTTTTAGAGTATTCAATGTCATGTTCTTTACATGCCTTATCTTGTTCATTTCTTCCTGGATCACCCCTTTTTAATCGCTTTGTTAATTTAGTTCTGGGGCCACAGTATTGATAACCAGGAAGATGCATTTCGATAGGTAAATTGTTGATTACTCTATCGAGCAATCTACGTCTTTCCTTTTTTGAATGCCTCCGAGTTTTATCCTCAATCATCTTTGGCAGTAAAATTATAACTGATGATAGATAATATAAAATCAACATTTTTATATTTACGTAAATCAATGTTAAACTAGACTTTGTCATATCAACATGGATTTCACTGAACAGAACGTGAAACTGTCCGTTGTTAACTTTGATTTTGGTAAGGAAGAAGGAAGGAAGCGACACGGACAGTTACTACCAGATAGTATACGAGCAGTATTCTGCGGTCCATCACACTGCGGAAAAACAAATAGCTTATTAGTTTTAATCACTCATCCCAATGGTCTTAGATTCGAGAATGTGTATTCAAAATCGTTAAATCAACCAAAGTATCAATTTCTCAAAAGAGTAATAGAACCAATCGAAGGCATCTCATATTTCCCGTTTAGTGAACATGAATCTGTAATATCACCAGATGAAGCATTGTTCGATTCATTTATGATTTTTGACGATGTAGCTTGTGAGAAGCAAGATAACGTCAGAGCATTCTTTTATATGGGGAGACATAAAAGTGTAGACTGCTTCTACCTATGCCAGTCATATTCTCATATACCAAAACATCTTATTAGAGGTAATATTAATATGTTGGTAATTTATCGTCAAGATGATGTGAATTTAAAACATATTTATGATGATCATGTCAATACTGATCTGTCTTTCAACGAGTTTCGAAATTTTTGTTCTGAATGCTGGAAAAATGATAAATATGGATTTGCTGTTATTGATAAAGATAGAAGGATGGATGCTGGTAGATACAGAAAAGGTTTGACTGTTTTATATATTCTTACTGTCTGGTCCTAAACCAAATAAATTTGGAAACCATTACTCTGGACCTCATAAAATATTAGAAGTGCTAAACAAGAATAATATTAGAATTCAAATAAATAAAAGCAGTAAGATCGTTGATCCGAATAGATTTCACATCTCTTATATAAATAAAGAAACAACAACTCAAAAGAAAAAGGGTAGACAGAAAGAACAGTAGAAACCAGATTGATCAGTGTCGCCTTTAACTAAGAGAATAATGACCTCTACCACTTTAACAAATTAAAATTTTTTTTATATATGCATATATAAACTTCGCATTAACTTAACTATATAAAGTAACTTCCTCATTCCCCGTAGGTAGTACCTAACGCTTCACATCCTCTATACTAACCCTACGATAAATGATAAATAATAATATTAAATCTTTAAGCAATAGAAATAAGCTTTAAAGAAATGAAATTTTCTGCCGTATCGAAAACATCAACAAGGGTGATCATCCTAGAATTTGAGTTAACAAGATACGAGAAAGTTACATTAATAAAATAAGCATATTAATATTATTTATAAGCATACCATAACTTATTACAATAAGAAAGAAAGAATAAACCAAACAGATACAATTAACTTTTTATTCACACGCAATTTTTCAGTTGTCTACAAAGGTCGAAACCGAAGTCGCAACTGGTTTTTTTCTTTCTTATGCCAACCATAATAATTTTTTTCCTCTTTATAGGATATGAGACTAACCTCTTTATGATTCCAGAAAAGATGACACCTATATATACCTAGATATACTTATCTACAGCTACTTCAAATCAACGACTTGCAAGAAAATAAAGCACTACAATGTAAAATAGAGGTGCGGAGAACCACATATTACTGCGGGATGCATTCGTATAGTTCTGTTTATTAAGTTATAAATTAATTAATAATGACGAAATGAATATTTGTACGATATCAGTAGGGATAATGGAACTTGGAATTCTAAGGAACACTAAAAATCACTCTATCACAGCAAACTGCACGCGTAAATTTACAAGACGACAAAATCCATCTACAATCGAGAACATTATATTTATTATCGAGAAAATTCTGTATAGATGCTAAGGATGGATATACTTTCTGGGAGTCCGTCCCCAATAATGATTGTAACTTTAATAAATATGGCGTATTGTTCGAAGGTAATGCAATAAAAATGACTAACCCTCAGATAGATAACGACATAATATTTTCTTTCACTGACCAAAAACTAATATTTGCCTGAAGTAAATTATCTGGAGAAAAAAATGCGGTTATCCAAAATTAGTTATCCTCGACTCTAAAGATGGTAGAACATTTACAAAAAAAAGGATACATTATCAAGTAACCAGAATTTCCTGTAATCAAGTACTATCATCATAATACCGTATTGATGCCGAATAGTATAAAATGGCACAAAAACCGACGGAAGTAAAAGAACCCACGATCCTGAAACCAATGACTCAGCTTACTTGGAAATATTGTGACGTTGCGCGAACTTCCGCTCGCCACGTACTTCACTTACCGCCTTTTTTTCTCCTGAATACTTCCAGGGCGGGAACTCGGGCTGGTGTGTGTATTGTTCGTCGACGTAGCAAATGGATGTATATATATATATATATATGTATATGTTTATATAGATGTAGGTATGCGAGGAATTGTAGAAAAGAAAAGCGTCATATAGTAACAAGATAATAATTTAATATACGGTAACAAATTTAACCACGGTACAGAGTATATATATACTAGCCACTATCCTCCCCGCCATATCGCACTCGCGTTACGATTACGCGTTACAGTTTTTGCTTGTTTCGCCCGCTGTTACCTCTCGCTTCCCCCCCCCCCTTTTTCTCCGCGAATCGTCCTTAACCTGGTCTTGCCCTAGGTCTCCCCCCTCTTATTTCCCCGACTGTACATACCCCGCTATATTTCCCCCCTCCATTTCATACTTCCCACCTGGCTTCTACTATCTCTCCGCCCATCCCTCCTGCTACTACCTACTCCTACCACCTTACGTAACCTACTCCTTTCACTTCCATCACCTCCTCCTTTCTACTTCCGTCACCTCCCCTCTTCCCCCTAACCGCTGTTCCTTTCTTCGGGCCATTCTTCCTCCTCCCCGAAGGCTTGTCGCAATATTCGTTGCCGTAGTCCTTTTGGCAGGTCCTGAGTCTCACGGAGCAGTTCGAGGGTCCGTCTCTGCCGATCCTCGATCTGTTCCGTAGACAGCCTTCGGGGTGGTGCTCTTCTATCCGTGGTGCTGGCTGAATCTTCTGCTGCTCTTCTTGGCCTCGTTGGGGGACCGTCGGGCGGGCCCTTTTGCCTCCACCGGGCCAGCCTGGCGGATGGGGATGGGCTCGGCGTGGGGCTCGGCCACAGCTCCTCCGCGGGCCCTATTGGGACTATCGGTGCTGGCGGTTGCGGCTTCGGGTTCGAGTCTTGCGGCCGGTATGCCCTCGCGCAGCGCGGGCAGTCCTCCAGGTCCACCCCGCGTCGGCCACAGTTGTGGCAGACGCGATGCCGCACCGGTTCGGGGCAATGGGGGTGGCGATGGCCCGGTCTCCGTCAATTGAAGCATTGCCCGAGCTCCGGGTCCACCGCTGGATCGAAAGGAATTGGAGCCAGGCCTCCGAACATAACGCCCTTCCGGATGACCAATTTCCGGAGGGGTATGCGGGCTCCGCTCTCGGGGTGGACCCAGCTCCGCTCCTCTCCTTCTTCGCCTCGCCGGTCGCGTTTCGGAGACCCGGGAGGTGGTGGTCCTCGGTTGGTCGCTCCTGAGCCCCGCTCGGTTCTATTCTTGGTCGCAGGGGCCTGTTGTTGTTGGCCCCCTCTCCCTTCTGTATGCGTGGGATTCTCCCTCGCCGGGTCTCTAGGGGTGGTCTCGGGCCGGGTTGGTGATAGCGGCCCTGCCTAGCCGAGAACCCCCGCTGCGGCCTGGATTACCGCGCCGGCCCCTTCCTCCCGCCAGAAGAGGATCGATTCGAAATCTTCTCTTTCGAATTGCCGGCGGGGGTTGTTGAATTATGTGTCCAGTAAAAACAACTACATTATTGAACAACGCAGCGCACGAAATGCATGAATCTGGAGTGACGAGCAGCTATACTATATCGCACTTCATAAACGAAAACACAATGGATAGTTTAGTAAATTCTACTTGGAAAACATTATGGAATAAATTTATCACTTTCCGATCCGCAAACGCGGGGATAATAGCTGTCCTAATGATTATACATCTGATAAAAACATTCATAGGGGTTGCACTCAACGGATACGCCCTTCATCGTGTATGCGGTTGGTCCATATACCTACTATCTGCCATTTGGAGCACGGCCGCATAATTCTTCATACCCTTTACACAAACCACTGATGAAACAAGAGGGAAAAAATAGCTACAAAATGATCGCTCAACTATAGCCAGAGCCGGAACCCAAACCAGAATCAGTAATAACCACTATCGACGAAACAAAAGAAAAACAAACATACTTTTCTGCAAAACCATAAAAATAAGTTCTCAACTCACGAGACTTTTCAAAAATTAGACGAAACAATAAAAGTAAGTTTCTTATTTCCAAGATTTCTCCAGGCTCGAAATAGGCCAAAATAATTGAATAAAAATATACGTATGTATTTCGTATAAAAGATAAAGTGTAAGAAAGGGTGAATATGCCCACACGTCACATTCAATTTTAATTCTGAATTCTTTAATATGAAACCATAAGTATTTTGGTATCTTGCAAATAATCACTAACAAATTTGTAAATGTATTGAATAATTACTCAATTTTGCAAATACCTTAGTTCAATAAATATTCAATGACGCTACGAATTATTCCGTTGCTTCTGCCAAGCTGTTTCTCGGTATTCTTTCCCTTTCCAACCCACACTTGCGTACACCTATCTCTATTTACCTCAATGCTATCCTCGTGTCCCTATCTCTCTTCCTTTTCGGCTTCACGACAAGCAAACGGCAGTTAATTAATAACCGTCACATAAGAGTCTGATCACTCATTACAGGATCACTAGCCTTAGCTAGCCACTAGATTACATCAAACACAACCTTGTAACCCAGAATCTGGTTGTTGTACGGAAATTGTTCTTTTATAAACCGTTTCTATATTTAGTGATATAATGGCATCCTGTCAAGCGATAAGTAGAACCACTGTTTTTTTTTCGTAGACTTAATTTTACTTAAATTTCGATCTATATAACTCGAATATATATGTTACGGTCTCACAAGAACTTTTATTTTAAAAAGTAATATTTTTAGTATATAATTTTATATTTATTTTAATGTTAAATTTGTAACTTTAGATATATTTTTAAATATATTAATTGATAATTTTATATCTAGTTTTTAAATGTTTTAGTTTGTAAGTTTAAATATATTCTTAGTTTGTAATTTAATATATGTTTAAACAAAAAAGAAAAGGAAAGCTTTATAGCGTTTAATTTTTGATTAATTTGAATTCAATATATGTACGTATACATTGTAGTTTGTAAGAATTCCTTGTAATTCTTCTAAGTATTTAGGTAAAGTTAGATTTAATTTAGTTTAAAGTATAGTTGTAATCACGAATTAATACGATAGAAATAAAACCTTTAGGTAATGTTTCTCGCGTAATAATATATATATATATATATATATATATATATATATATATATATATATATAGACTCGATATAGTATATATTTTAAATAAACAAAATACATTCTTTATATGACCATACCGAGTCCCATATAGAAAAAGAAAGTGTAACGTGATCCCCGGGGACGCTTAAATTTCGCACAAATAGTCTTTGCGTGCGTCAACAATTCAGCGAATTATGATTTTGAACTAATGTACAGCAGAGATTGGAAAATGAGAGATATTGGTTTTAAAATGGTAAGGTAATGAAAAATTACTTCGTAATTTTCTATTATGTATAAGTAATAAGAATTATAGTTAATATTATAGTTTATTCAGATAATATTATAGTTTAGAGAAACGATCGCGAACGAACTCTCGTTATAGGCCAATCTATATTTACACATAAGGTACATGCTTGATGCGTGCCGTGACGGGATAACTGAAGATTTTGCCTTAAAATAGCTTGCATATGGAATCACACATAAGGTGAGCTAATACTTACTAAGGGAAAATCTTAAGGTTTTCGAAATAGATAAACAAATTATGATTGCTAAAAGCAATGATCCGTGCTGTGACGGGAGCTTCCCAATATTTTCGTTAAAAAAGTTATTTTGCGGACTTGATATTGAGATAGGTCGTATTCTAGCTTTGAAAAAATGTGAAGTACGAAATCAGGTGACGTGTGGGGCTTGCCAACTCAGGCTCTCCGACCGTCAGGCTGCGCGAGAGTTTGGGCTGCGTTCGGCGAGTGAGGTTTATCGCTAGAAATTTAACCCCACGTAGAGGGGAGTCGAATTTATAAAAGCACTGTATGAGCGCTCGGGCATGCATTCTTTTCTGATCTCTGCTTAGCAAAGGATATTGTCTCTATATTGTGATTTTTTAAATTCAATTTTTAATTTAAATATTTGTTTTATCGTCATAATTAAACATCTCAGCATATTATTCATTTACAATTTATATATATATATATATATATATATATATATATATATATATATATATATGTATATTCTGCATATATTATTATAGGTTACGAAAGTAGTCTAAATCATGCAATAGGTGACTGAGAAAGTAGCTCATACATTTATTACATCGACATCTATCCTATAAATAAACTCTAATATTAGCGATAGAAATGGATTTCTATCATTTTTATTGTCTGCAATGACGAACATCGCTCGCTTACGTGAAAACAATTTTTTTTTTTTTTTGACAATCACGTACAGAAAAGGAAATTTAATTCTACCGATGGGTATAACCATCCTGGTCAATCGAACACAAAAAATCCTTCAGTTTCCTGTCGAATTGGCATTTTTGCTGAATAAAATTCCTTTCTTCTCCCCGTTACCTTATATACCCCGTTTAATTCTTAGCCCGTTGAACCTTTCCACGCGACTCACCGACCCGCCGCTACAGTTGCTGCTATATATATATATATACGGACGCGCTGCCACTGCGCGGAAAGTGCATGCAAAGGAATCTTTATCGGACTAAAAGGGTGGGTCCATCGGCGGGGAAAATAAAATTTGGCTTATTTCAATGCCAGTATGTCTCCAACTTTCTATCTCCCTCTATCTCTCTCTCTCTCGCTCTCTTTCTTGCTCTCTTTCTCTCTCGCTCTATACAGAGGCTGTTCACCATCGTAAGCGGAAAAAACTCTCGGACCTTCGTATCGCTAACGATCGAATAGTAAAATCCGCTTGATTTGCCGGTAAGCTCTGCAGCCCGCTTTGTATTCCACCTTTCTTCAGCCTCTGCACTTTCGCTTCTCTTTCTGTCTTTTCGATTTGTATGTGAGCGTATATGCGAGAGCACGCGGACGCCTGTGTGTGTAACCTTCTCCTCCCGCTGGAGCTCCAACATTTGCCGTTCACTCTTATCTCTGTTCACGCGTAAAAGGATCTACCGGATTTAGCTGCGTCGAACTGAGTTAGTTTTTGGAGATTTCGATGGAAAACAGATTTTTCCTAAGGTTATAGCGTAAAAAACTTCGTTCGGGATATTTCTGCTTTGAAATAGGGCGTTATTTATGAATTTAATACAAGGAATTTTAATGTTATTTATTTATACATACGCGATGTACATAAAATTTAAAAAAGATACCAAGTACTTATAACAAGTTACATCTTATTTATAAGTATATTATTTTTAAAAAACACCATTTTTATTGTAAATGTTCCGTTGTCACAGAGAAATGTAGTGGCCGTATCTATGTATGATGAGTAAGTGTGAAATGCGAGAGCAAGAGCGGTATCGCTTGTTTTTTGTTTTATTATTCGCGCATCGAGATGCGCGCATTAGAGCACCAGGTTTGTGATTGTAGTAAAAAAAGGATGAGGGAATAAGGATAGCGCGCGAAAAGGTAGGAGAATAAAAATAATGATTCATTCGTAGTTCAAAACGCAGAAGTCTATAAATAGCGTGCTTAGTTCGAATTTTTTATACGTTATCACCAAGGAGATATACATACGATGTGGCCACTGACAAAAGAAATTCGAATGAAGGAAAACGATTGCAAACCTTTTGCAATAATAGATTCAGTTTAAATTAGACGACGCGTTTGCGTCGTGGTGCGGCGCGAAAGAATTCGCATGAGATCGTTTAAACGTGCTGCGTTTATGTATGGATGTGTGATTGCGTTAATTGAAGTATATAAATTCTACGTATGTATAATTCTTATTTCTCAGTGTAAATTTCAGTGTATAATAAATAGAGGGTTTTTTTCTGTCTAAAGGACTTTTTCCCCTCACTAAAAATTGTGTTCGTTTATTGATTTAATACCATCTAAAATAATTTTAGCCGCACACGATATGTCAATAAATAAGAAAAAACAATTTACAAAATAGCGTTATTTTTATTGGTCTATTGTTGATACTATGCAAGGCTTAAGTATTATTATATTTCTGACTTTGAAAACCACTAATATGCAAAAAATGTAATTATTATGTCACATTATTTTAAGAAAAAAGAATATTTACATCAGATAACTAAAAACATTTTCGTCTGTCATTGCCAACAAGAATAATCCGGAGATCTTCATTAGCAAAAATATAATAGCGAACAAGAGAAATTGCTATAATCGCTAGATAAACCGAATTTTGGATTTTTTTGCAAATTCTATTTCTAGAGACAAATATTATTGCTTTAGTTAGCTTGGCTAGTTATGTACGTAAAGAGCAGAATTTTTTTCGAAAGTATAATGTTAAATGTCAATGAATTAATCGAAGCACGTTGTTGGCGTTGTAACTTCATTATTATATATGCAACTAATTAAAATACTTATAGACAATTGTATTAATAAAATAAATGTTCATAATACGATTAATGTTATAACAAAAAAGCAAAATATCAAAAATATATAATTTTTATATATTTATCAGAATGTTAAAGTAAATTAATAATGTACATTTAATAATACAGAAAGGTTATCTAATATTATGTGTAACTGAAATAAATTAGTAAAACTATCTTCATCTCTCATATGCCATATAATTCTTACAATTTTAAATTTCAGAATGTACAATAATTCAGAACCGATCGAAATGGAACATTAATAAAAATGTTCAATTCCAATTGCTGTACCAACCGTCTGTTTCCTCAAAGTTGAACGAGAACCTATCATAATATATAAATATATACGCATAAGTTTCGAATATTTCCCCAATGGCCGAGTAAATACTAACAGCTTCATTCCCTCTATACACGTATATGCGTGGAACTGGCATTGAAACAGTTCTCTGGGGCAGCGAGGAAAAACGACTGTCACAACACGTATATAGAATATGTATGTCATATATATATATAAAAGACGAAAAAAGCGTTACAGATGTTTCTCACCTCCCCTACCAAATTTCATCCCCCGTGTTTCACACGGATCGAAATTAAAGAATAAAAAAAAAAAAAAAACAAAAAAAAACAACCGATCCAGGGTCGTTCGGGCATGAAAGGTTCGCAGTGTGCGGGCGCTTTTCAGTTTTGCACGGTAGTTCCTCTGTTTTTCTCCCCTACTTCTCTTCTCGATACAGTGACAAAAAGCGAGGATAATATAGGTATTGTAAGGAAATGGAGATAGGGATAGGGACGAGCAGGGACATGATAATAATAGATGTTATATGGAAAGTTAATTAACATCATCTTTCTATATTTTTCTTTTTACCTTTAAACTGACAGCTTTCTTTGTGTAGAAGATTCGTCTTTGAAATTATTTTAAACTTAATGATTTAAGAATTATTTATACATGTTCTGAATATTGAAAAAATCATATTCCTTATATATTTGTGTACGAAAAACAAAATATGGAGGTGGAGAAAACTATGTATATACATGAAGAAAGAAAGACAGAGAGAGTGAGAGAGAGAGAGAGAGAGAGAGACAGAGTGAGAGAAAGAAACCATGAATGACTGAGAGTATATATGGATAGGAATGAAGAGGGTGGATTAGGTAAAAAAGTAACAGGTGCGGAAATGAGTAAAAGAGAAATACATTATAAGAGATAAAAAGAGGACGAACAGAGTTTTACGCTATTACCTGTCTATTGTATAAGACACGGCAGCGTTATTTCGAAAAGGACAGCCATGCAAGGATGATCGGCAATTCCATAACAGTTTTTCTTTGACATTAGAATTTCTTTTTATTTCTATTTAGACACGCTGTATTGTATTATATATGTATTGTTTGTAATAAAATAACATTGTTATTTAGCACGCATAATTTCATTGGTCTTGTTTTACTTGAGATTCTAACTTATCGTAATTGCATCGAGCTAGTATATGATATGTACAATATATATATAAACTGAGTACAAATATACCTCATTAAAAGAATCGTCTAATTAATTTTTCCTTCAAATTAAAAACTGTGATATTTATATGAGATATGAATTAAATATATTAATCGTACGAATAAATATAAAATTATCATAATCTTTACATGGCTTTATATTTAATTTGATATATTTAATATATTTTCAATTATTATGTCTTCAGTTGATCAATTTATAATATATACAGTTCAAATACCCTCTTTTTATTATTATTATTCTATATATTCAGTTTATATCGAGAATTATAGATAATTATCATTCATCTATATAATTTAAATTGTTAATTTCCTCTTTGTCAGTACGATGTTGTCAAATTATTATCAATCAATGCATTTAGATTCTTGCAACGAATAATGAACTATATAATGACGAATCATATAAGATTGGGACATTCAATGACAAGAATTAAAATACAGAACCACATAGCGAAAAAAGAAAAAATTCTCTGTTCTCTCCTATATATCATACACGACAATAAGTTTTTCGCGACTTCACATAACCATCACCTCCCCCCCCCCCCCGCCGCCAATCAGGGTCCCTAGCGCCTGTCCGGGCGAAACAATTTCCCTTCGGTATAGAAAGAAACGAGATGAAGGATTGCTTTGAGGGAGGAGGGGGAGAGAGATCACGGGAGAGAGCAGCGCGGGACAAAAGTAATTTTCCTTAGCCCGTGAACGAGGAGGACGAAGATGTTGACTGTGGATCCGAGGTGCGGACAGATACACACACACACACACACACACACACCCGCGAGGGTTTTTTCAGAAGATCGCTCGATCGTTCGCACCTGTGTATACATATACAGTTTTATTTTTCGCCGAGCCTCTTTTGCTCCATCGCTTTGTTTCCTCTTTGCCGAGCTCGCGATACCCACAGCGAAACGTCGGCTGCTCTTTTTCGAGGATTGCACTCTCTGCCCCTGCATGATATCGTTACGGCCGTGGCGCGACGGCTTTGATGCCAAAAAAAAAAACTGTAGTTGTCATCGACGGCAATACATAGTACATTTTGAATTGGACGCAGTCCCCGAATTCTCGCGCGATCGCGTTTAATTTATAGTTACGTCGTAGTCGACTACTTAGTATAAGGGTATTAAATCATTTGAATTATTCACAAGTATATTTTATCGTTAAAAGTAAATTCAGAGTTTTTCTATGGGCATTAGGTCAACAAAGCAGTCATTCGGTCCTTATATATAAGGACAAAAACAATCATTGTCTCCGTAATCTGTATGTGCGCGTGCCTAATTGGCAACAATAGAATGTCAAGGTTTTAATTATATGTTTATTTTTATTTATGTACCCCAAATCTCTAGTTTAATAAAACATTTTTAAAATACTTCTTTCTGTTACTTTTCGCAGAACAAAAAAAGTGCTTTGTAAAGTAATTTACGAAAATTTTAAAATTAAAATTTTTTTATTTTAAGTGTAATGAATAATATATAATATATTTCATAGTATGCAATAAGCTAAACTATAAATTTCTTCAAAAAATTAAGTAAACAAAAAATGTTTTAAAAAATAAAAAACATCTCTTTGCGAAATAAGAAAATTTAATGTTTGTACCTTTTGTTTATCTAAATTTCAACCGCAAATCGACAAAAATAAATTAATTTCTAATCCAAACTTATACTAAAACTTTTTATGAAAGTATGGCGTCTCTTTATAGATTTGATATACATTAATGCCAATATGAAAAGCATTGCAATTCGAATGATCAAGAAACTAAATACTTAACAGAACTTTAAGATTTTTAAAGATTAACGTTAAAATTTTAAAAGTACGATAAGTTCATTCCCGCGATCAGATTATTGTATTAAACTATCAAACACTCGACTTATGTATAATCAGCCACAATACGTACACTTTATTATATGTGTGACGGGCTTAATGCTCATATGACAGCAGTGTTATTAAGTTTTGATTAATCAGCTTCTGAACCGAAAAGCCCCCGTCGCGCGGGCCAATAAATACAGGTTATAAAATTCAGAAATGCACGCGAGGAATTAATTACTTCTTTTTATAGCAAAATTCCTTTGTGCTTGTTAGAAGATCGATCGAGTAGTTTCACGATGAGATAACTTTATAGCAGCGACGCGACCGACAAATCCTTCAGCGACGGAAAAAATTGTCAGTGGTTTTAATCAAAAACAGACAACAACGAAAAAACAAAAGCAGGAAAAAAACGGCGAGGCAATAAATTGAGGCAACTAATTTTCAACCAATGGAATATCTTGTTAAAATCTTAATCAGCCATTATATTAAATTCATGCACCCTGAATTTACGAAGGGGAAATTTCATTCCGGCTGATTGAGTTCTTATACGGGGTGGTGGATGGGTGAAGAGGGGGGGCGGATTAAAATTGAATTTAATTTTTAAGAGAAAACTTTTAGGGTTTTCCATTAGTTTCGTAAAGTACCACACTTGTTCAAAAATGAATTTTGGTATAAAAATTTAATTGGCCACTTAAAATTCTAGACATTAAATTTTCCACTTTCTACTTGCCGTCGTATAGGTGAGCTTGCGGCGCCTATGGGCGGGATCTTCAATTTTATACAAACTTTAAAATATGTTTTGAACTGTACTAAAGTATTAAGGAAATAGCGACACCCTGGCTCCAAGTTCGGGAAAAGCCAAAAGTTAGGAATATTTATCTCGTAAATTAAGAAGAAAAAAATAATAACTTATATTTCACATAGCTTGAAATGAAATATTCTCCAAATATGTTAAGAAATACGTTTGCGTTTATTGCTTTTTTTTGTACGCCGAAAAAATTATAATGAACGTTATAGATATGCCAATGCTGCTAAAGGAAGGATTGATAATTTTCTATTTTGCTTGTAGTTATGATAAAAGTCGTACACATTTAATTAAATATTTCGATATTTCCTTCGTAAATCAACTTGAAGTTACAGAATGTTAAAATAGCTATTTTAAAAGTATAATAAATATGCTTTGAATAGTTTTAAATTCTTCTTTTACAATTTATCACGCATGTATTCAAGCAAAAAAAAAGATGTGTAAACAGCGAGAAAAAGGGCTGAATTTTTTAAATAATTTTGACTTTTGATGGAAAAATAAAAAAAAATTCCTATTTCCTGCGAATTATATGTACTACAACTAAAAAAGATCGCTTCGGATTTAAAATCAAATTTAAGACAATCGAAGTCGTGACGATGCGTACTCCTACGTAGAAGCTTTTCGCAAGTAAACAAAGCTCAACGTGGATTGAATCCATCGTAAATTGCAAACTCGATTGACACTCGCGTAATCAAAAAATCAGTAAATCGGAGGAAATTCTATATAAAAAAAAGAACCAATAATATATATATATATATATATATATATATATATATATATATATATATATAAATCCATGTAAACAATAGAGCCTTTCATGAAGATACTGATAAAAATTATTTTTATTCAACGTATAATAATAACGAATAATAGTTATTCAAGAAGCTCCTTCAGCAAACTTTTCATACATGTTCGTCCAGCTGCTATAATAGAAAAATTAATTTACATAGATCTACTTTCAAATGCACCATATGCGGTTAAATCGTGGGGTGAACTAATCAACGTTAAGTCGTTGATTAAGTTGGTTTGTCTGACCAGTCGACAAGAATAACCCGCTACCTGATCGAACGAGAATAAAAACATTACAGTCGTAATTTAATAATAATATACTATTACAGTTCTCATTTAATAAGCATAGGTGAACAAAACTATTCTTTAATCTTTTTCTTTTTAATATTCTAATGCAACCGTTTTATTTTTGTGTGATACTGTAAAGATTTTTTATAACATTATCTATACTGTCTGCAGTGGGATCATTCGTATCGACGCGTGTTTACATTTAAACTACAATAAGCAATAAAAGAACTAACTGAATAATAAGTTCCTACGATTCCGAAAACACGTCTTCGAATCCGAAAACAGTTCCCATGAATTCGAAAATAAAGTCGAACTGGATTGTGCCGCGAGAAATAACTCTTCAGATGTCGAAATATAAAACAAGAAATCACAGATGAGCTTGATAAAAAATTGATAGCAATTAAAATTTATTTAAATACTGGCATAACTCTTCTTAATTACGATGTCTTTAAAAGTTCACTTGGAAATACCAAAGGAGCGTCAACTACAATAAACACAGTTACCTGATATACTACGAATCTTAAAACATTTACTGATTTTATACAAAATGAAATATACCCCAACGTAAGAAATAGCACTATGAAAAACAGATGTACTAGGTTACTAAATATCTAAAAAATCCGAATCTGTCTGATAGTGAAACTTAATAACTACCTACCTATTAAAATACAAATAAAATACCCAACAAAATTATTCAATAGAATATAAATGGTTTTACCGCGCATGTCGAACTTTTCCAAAAATTAATTGATGACGAAAAGGCCGGTGTCATCTGTGTACAAGAGACACATTTTAAAAATGACTACGCACTACTGCGTGTGTGACTGACATATTGTCAGGCTACAATATTTCACAGAAAAACAGGTCAAGTTGCCTTATTGGGAGCGGAGGATTCACAACATTAATTAAAAAAGAGCTAGAATACATCAAACTAAATCTTAACACTAATTTAGAAGCAATTGTTACGTCCGTAATATTACCCGAGATGCAGTTATTTATTTGTAATCTGTACATTCCTAACAACTATACTCTAACCCAATACGAAATTTCTAACATCATAAAGCAACTGCCGAAGCCATTTTTAATTCTTGGTGACTTTAACAGTCATCCAACAGAGTAGGGCTCTTACAAAATTGACATAGGAGGAAAAATAGTTGAAAATCTCCTACTGTGTCATAACGTATCACTCTTAATCTCTTCAAGCCCTACTCATTTTAATATCACCAACAGTAAAATCAGCGCAAATGACTTAACAATATGCAATGCGAACGACGCCGACAGTTTCAATTGGAACGAAAAGTCGGACCTCTACGGAAGCAACCACTTTCTAATAACTATCGATATTCAAAATAGAAAGGCTATCATCCTCCAATCTCTCAACCTAGATGGAATTTTAAAAAGGCCATCTGGGAGAACAACCAAAAAATAGTAGCCAATAAAACACACGCACTAAAAGACGACGAAAAATGCAATCTTTCTGAAATTGACCATCTCACTGACAATTTCGTTAATTGAATTATAGAAAACGCCAACGAAACGATTCCTAAAACAAAATCAGAAACAGAAAAAAGTACATTCCATGGCAGGACGATCATTGCGAAGAAACAATAAGGGAGTACAAGCGGGCGTTCAATCAATATAAAAATCATCCAACATACGAAAAGCAAATTAACTACAAAAATAAAAGATCAATGTCTCGAAGAGTCAAACAGACTAAAAAGAATCTTGGATCAACTTTGTATCCTCTCTTAGAAGCAATATGACAAGTTCGGAAATGTAGAACAAAATCAAAGTTATCAACAGAAGAAAATCGTATACATAGATTTCAGCAATTGAAGATTCCAACAACACAATAGTTGTTAAATCGACAACAAAGAAATAGCCAACGTAGTTGCTGCAACGTTCACAAAAAATTCTTCAGACTCAAATTTTGAACCAGAATTTCTAAAGCTGAAACGAAAAACCGAAGCAAATGAAATCGAATTAGATTCGATTCCAAATTAAATCCATTTGAATTCCAAATTAAAAAAATTAAATCCATTCTGCCATCGCTTCATATCCGGAGAATGCAACTAAGCCTCTTATTTGCTTAAAAATAGCATATATATACTTACACACTTAAATACAGAACAGATAAAAGAGTTCGAAAGAAAATCTAACCTACCAAAATTTTCTACTTTAGAATTTGGAAATACGCAGGAACTATACAAATAAAACTAGACAATATAGCCTCGAAAATAAACAAGGACATACTCCCGTGGCACTTCAAACCACCTATAATAATAAATCTATTTCAAAGAAACAAACAGGAACTAAATCAAAATCAAAAAGTAATTTTAGCGACTTCAATAATAGAAATACAAATAGTACATATTTATTTACTAATGGATCTAATTCACATAAGGAACTGGATCCGCAGTAGTGTTTTCGGACCAAAAACTTCAATTCAAACTTCCAGATGAATTCTCTACTTTGTCAGCTGAAGCATTTGCAATACTTCCTGACATCAGATATGCTAAACGTCTGACGACGCCTCGTTTTTTATATATACAGATTCCCAAAGCGTACTAGAATCACTGCGCAATCCCAACTCCAACAATTCAATAGTCAATAAAATTAATTATGCACTAATGCAGCTCAACAAAACTACTAAAATTGAATTCATATGGACACTGAAAATATAACAACACCGCAAATATGTTGTCACGACGCAAAAAGTATTGTACTACAAGCGATAAAAACATATTGGAATAAAATATGGACAGACAACGAAAAAACACAAATACAGAAAATAAAAACTAATTTCGTCGAACTAAGCAAAATCTGCACTATGACCAGAAAAACCAAGTAACACTAACAGGATTGAGGATCGGACATACAAACCTAAGACACATCCACTTAATCACCAAGTAAGAACAAAAAAATGCAGTACCTGTAATGCACTAATGATGGTTGAGCATATTCTATGCCACTGCAAAAAGTACCACAAGGAAAGGAAAATATTCAACATACCCATCACCATCTTGAAGGTCTTCTTGAAAACAAACTTGTTAAAATTATATAAAGAAAATTGGTTTAACACATTTAATTTAACACTACTCAATAAATTGCTAACCATTTCTCGAACTTTTCACACTGGAAACAAATTTCGTGCGCTATGCCGCACCCTATTTTATAATTACTTTTCAATCTATAAGAAAAATGCAAATATATAAATGAAACTTGTCAAGATAATATACACAACTATTAACAACTATGTACAATTGAAAAATCCAAATGTATTTTTGTACCCAAGACCATCCCGTCACTCATGACCTCACATGATTAATGTGACCTTAAATTTAAATAAAAAAAAAGATATTTGTATTCTTGAAAAAAAACATTTAGTATTCCAATTGGATAGGCGTTATCGCGCACCGCTCACTTTCATTATGGAAACTACTAAACCATCCACTATTACAGGCCTTTTACAGAAAAACCAAATTCCCCAGCAAAAATCATCAAACCAACACATCGCTATTCCATCTTGTATTCTTTTCTTTACAAATGATATTAGCGAGTTCGTACAAAAAAGCTCGGAAACAAAATCTCGGCCAACGTCCGCTAAATCCACAAGAATTAAAATGAAGCATCGGTATAGCATAGTCAAACCGAAATGAGTCATTATAATAACCGATAAATTCACGCACGCTTCTGATTCTAGCCCTAAGTGTAATCGGGCATTAAGGCCAAGGCTCTTTTCCGTATTATTTATCGACATCCACATAATAATCATGCAAGAGCTGTGTGTGTGTGTTTTTTTCGTTCTCTCTCTCTCTCTCTCTCTCTCTCTCTCTCTCTCTCTCTCTCTCTGTGCGTGCTTATGAACGAAACGGAGAGAGAGCTATAATCGTTCCGGCAAGCTCTATGTACTCGTGACCACCTCCAGCGCCTCTCCTCCTACCGCCGACCATTATCGCGGAACCTCGTTACGCGCATACAGGCGGACGCACACACAAGCGTTCGCGGGATAAAGCTTTATCGTTCCCTCGCGCCTGTATGCATACATGCATATAAGCGCGGAAATTGAGGCTTACACATAGAGCTGATAATATAATATGTAACTGGCTCCGCGCGCGTCGTTGATGCGGGGATGTTGGACTCGCGACACGCGCAACGGATCGCTAATACGTTTACAGCCCCAGAGTGCAACGCGTATTGTATACGAATAAGCTTTTCTGCCTCGGTGAGATTGGCAGCGAGAGGAGAGGGATTTTCTTTCAGTTTGATATTTTTGCATGCGCAAGGAAATTAAAATCAGTGCAATGGGCGAACTACGTCTGCTTTTTCGTTTGAGATTTAAAAATTACCGACGTGCCACAAAGTAAAGCATAAAAATGTTGTAGCAGAGTTATGACAGTAAAAAGAGCATCATGGAGTTCCTTTTGCTTAATCGAAAGGGCAATACTACGGGAGACTACCTTAAAAAACTTTACTTTTAGAAAAAGTGTTAATACTAAATTAATAAATATTTTTATCGGTCGTACTATCTTTATGCAATGATCTGATTATAATCATATAACGACAGTCAGACTGTCGTCGTTTATAATCACCGCCACCAACACTTATCATTCTTTATTAACATAAAATTACAGATTAACGTAAAATTTTCTTTTTCCATTTAAAATCAAGTGGGGCGAGGGTTCTATAAATATTATGTAAATTATTTTGGTAGAATGTTCATGGGGTATATATAGTAGCATGCTAGTTTTTCCTTTGAATTTAGTCCTTGAAGCTGAGCCGGAGTCATTCGAACCTCCGGAAATCAAAGGTAAAATTAAATTTGAGTGGTTGGGGAGGAGTAATAGACAGGTTGTCCATTACTAACATATAATATAGATTATTTTATTTTAATTTTTAATTAATTTAATTTTATATTTTAACTATAAAGTACATTTCAGATTCTACGGGAGTGATTATAAACAAGTACAGTCGTACTGTCATTTTATTAATATAGTAGATAATTATATAAAGACTGTAAGACCGATAAAAATATTTATTGATTTATTTTATAACAGTCGACATAAGAATAATTTCTAATTAATTGTTAATACTAATTTAAGACCTGTATTTCCGAACCTAGAAGCTGCTCTATTTCAAAATTTAATCTATTATGATATTATGATATTGAAATAGCGAATGATCAGAAAAAGTGGACCAAAATAATGGAAATTAAACGCAATAAGAAAATAGTTATGTACCGCTGATATATTTGAAAAATTCTTTTTATTTAATTTCATTTTTATATGTTATTTAACGTCGTTTTATTTGTGCACCTAACGAGTGGTGTTAATCAGCGACGGAGATTTGCCATATGTTTTGTTCGGCCAATACGGGGACATCGTACTTATTCTACGTGTTTTTTATTCGAGACTCCTCTGCTCAAAGTTACCTCGTGATTTGGGTTTGATTATTAAATAAATACACAATTGACGCCAAATAATTATATTTATTGGCTCTAAAAAAAATTAAACGCAAGCCTCGAAAGGCATAAAAAACCTCTTAAAATGTTTATATTTCTTTCACAAGTATATCACTCGCACATACATAATTTCGCACTGGTGCACCATTAACATTAATTTCTTAAAACTACGACCAATAGCTAGCTTATGCTGGAACCGGCTATCGAGCCGTACATCAGCCAGGTTTTGCTGGAACCGGCTATCGAGCCGTGCATCAGCTGAAATTGCTGGAACCGGCTGTCAAGCCGTACGTCAGCCAAATCGCACGGCAAGAAATAGCCGACGACTAACAAAAATAATAGCTAAAATGCTATTAAAGAAATAAAGACACGCAAAGGTGTACTTAATTTCATAAACCAATCCTTTCGTAAAGAATCAACGCGATTATATGCCGCGAACGATTCACACACGATATTTAAAACAAAGACTGGGAACGATAGAATAAAACAAATTGAACCGCACTGTACGACCGATCGATCTATAATGCCCAATTTGTCGTTCCATGCGTTACTCAGACCTTTGTCTGCGTTCCTTATCGTGCGACGTCACGAAGACGCGGTCCCGCAGCGCCGCGCCGTCGCATCATATTACGCTTTAATATAACAAATATTTCATCGAAATCCATACTGAAAACTTGCTACGCAACACTACGGTTATATCATATTTATTATAGTTTTCTTTTAATATGCTATGGAATTATAAAATATAAGTATATAATAAATATTTTAAGTATAAACACCTCATTTTTATTGAAAATATTAGTCCTCTCGATTTAAACATTGTATTATCTGTATACTCGTGTCGGACATTTTTGTTTTTATTCAGTGGCGCCCTCGTACAATTCACGGTGGACGTTGTCTTTGCCAAAGCAGTCAACTCGCAAACGAGGCTAACCGAGTATGTGTATAATTTTATAAATTAATCTATCGTTATGAATATTTCATCACGCAAAGAGAAGGCTTTAAAGCTAAATATTTGATGTAAACAAAATTTTTATTTTTCTTCGGAGCAAACAGTATTTATCATACTATAATAAGCATTGCATACGTTTGAAGAATAAAGATGCCAAAAAAACATTCTCAGAGTAGAGCAAAGTACCGATAACCATAATTCTCATCTGTATAAAAGCAAAATGAGATGCTTTGTGTATTAATTATTTATTAAGTAAATTAAAAATAAAATGCAATTGATATTTGCCAACTTTTTTGTTACAGTGAATAAATTTACCTTTCCTCTAAATAACTCTCCAATTTCGAGAATTTCGAGAATCCTCTGTGCGTGGCGGGAGAGGCGGTAGTAAAAAAATAACAGATATAGAAAAATATTCAAACGACACTTCGAGAAATAGATAGACATTTTTGGCAATACACCAACGTTATAATGCTGTTCCTAAAAAGGTTGAATTCAATGTTACATTTGTTATTAAATTTAGTAATTAACAATTTCTTGGGCAGTCTATTTAAAAATTTATTTCTGTGTTTAAATTCTGTTCAATAAATAATGGCAGTCCCCTCCCATTAGATTGATTTAGGTATTTATGGTTTCAAACGCAAATCCACATTATACATACACGTCTCCGGTATACGCATAAACCGAAACCGGATTAAGAGGCTCTATAAAAATGAAAGTTTTCAGACCGTACTTTTTTATAGGGAGAATAAGGCCCCGCGAGTCACGCAGAACTAATTTAATCTTGAAACTCGCCACGAACTTGAACCGGAACCGTTATACAAGGGAGAAAAATTTAATCATCCTTATATCGACCATCGTTACAGTTTGAAGGGCTCGCGCACGCGCGCGCTCTTTCGAATTATTTTTAAAGTTGGAAGATTAAAAATTACTTTTGCCCGTATCGACCTGGACTCGATTACGAATATTGAATAATATAAAAAGGTGTTCGAAGGTATGTCGAGTTCTGAAATACTTATGGGCAAGAAGTTGGTTATAGCACGGCCAATTAAAATGTGATATATGTGACTCATATATCATATGCATATATATTATATTATAAAATTTATGTGTATATATATATATATATATATATATATATATATATATATTCTATTAAATTAATAAATATTTTTATTTGTATTACAGTTTTTATACTATAATCTATTATACTAGTATAATGACAGTCAGAATGTCCTTGTTTATGATCACCCCCGAAGAATCTGAAAAAGAAATTACTACTACAAATAACATTAAATTATATTAAAAATTAAAAATAATAAAAATGATAAACGTAAATTTTAGTCCTTCAAGATGAACCGTAGCGGTTCAAAACGTTGAGCATCTAAGCAAAATTTAAATTTAAGGTGATTGGGGCAGCCAGGTTGTTGTCCTTTACTAACATAGAATATAGTTCATTTTTATTATTTTGAATTTTGAATCTAATTTAATTTTATTTTTAGTAGTAATTTCTATTTCATATTATTCGGGGGTGATGATAAACAAGGATAGTCTGACTGTTATTATTTTAGTATAATATATTATAGTATAAAGACTGTAAGACGGATAAAAATATTTATTGATTTAATTAAGAAGAGTCGAAATAAGTACAATCTTTAAATTTTTAATATGTTTATTCTTTTAATGTCAGAAAAAATAAGCTAGTTTCGAAGCAAGTCTTCTGATTTTCTCAAAAACATTAATGTCTACACTTGACTATCATGTACAAATATATATGTGACGAAACTCTGGAAGAGGATGTTTGTGTTTCGAGTAGGTTCGAACTAATAAAGTTCGACCCGGTCTGTCTTAGCCCCCCTAGGGTGCCCCGTTATGCTCTAAGAAGGCCTTTTCAATATAGCTTTAGTCAGAATATATGTAGGGCTTGCCTGTTTTTATTTATAGACGTGTTTTATATACGAAAGGTTAGAATAAATGTAAAAGTTACTTAAACTATAGTGTCAGACTACGGAAGTATTGTTGGAATGGAAGAAGAATAAATAAGAATGCGTCTAATTGGCAATGTCAACCTTATAAAATACATTAGTCGACTGAATGAATCTTTGGAGATAAAAGCCGAGATAACAACTTTAGAATCAATTTATCAACTATTTTTTATATAAATTTTCATATTTCTCCCTTCATTTAATCTGTATTTTATCAATATTTTTATTTCTACCCTTTTATTGTAATCATTTTTCTAAACATCGAGCTGATATCGATGATCAATCATTATCATCGATTAGTCATGCGCAAAATAGTTAAAAAGCAGGTTTTAATCAATTTTCGACTGGCAGATAATTTTTGACCTATACATTCAATGTGGTGATACGTGATTAACATTTCGATATTTTATTTAGAATGCTGTTTATTAGTCTTCGCTATTAAATTCCACCATTTACAAGACATTATCCGGTATTTTAAGCGTTCTTTTTAATTAATATTAAAGGCCTGTCAGTCGGGGCAACGTCGAAAGAACCACCAAATCGACCGAACCAAGGCCCTCTCGCGTTCACTCTTTCCTTCTCTTCGCAGAAATCTTTTAAACCCCGTGCCAAATCTGTGTGTGACCTGCTGCACGAAAGAGAGGAAGAGAGCGCGAGAGAGAAAGAGAGAGGCAGCGAGGGAGAAACAGCCGACGACCCCCCGAGAACGTTAATCACCCGAAGCGCTTGACTCCGTGCGTTCCGCAGCCCCGCCGCCCCTCCGCCACCCCGCGCATATGGGCAACTCCTCTTTTGACATCTGTGTTGGCGCAACAATGGTCTCGTCCCGCGGCGCGCTCTTTACCTCTACATACATGTATACGGCACGCTGGACCGCTATCTATATGCGCGTGCGGCGCTTACTCGCGCGCAGCCATGTACGCGGCGTTGAACGCGCGGACTCGTGTGCATCGACGCATTGTCCTATCGAACGGTCGCCTGCAAAGGGCCCAGAGTAAGTGCTTGGTTTTTTCTCGTTCTCTCTTTTTTTTTTATGTATTTTTTTTAATTTTTTTTTATCAACATCCCCAGATTTTCGTTTAGTCGCGGGTAATCCCCCTCGATCAAGGAAAAAACAAACGTAGCTAGGATACATTGGTATGCTTGGAGATGCGCATTGGTATGTATTATATAACTAGACGGGTTAATTGATTGCGATTAGGTTTAGCTTCGGTATAAGATCTGCCGAGTGTTAATTAGTTACAGAAGCATTAAAGAAACAAATAAAAATACATTGAAATTCTTTGATCAATTTTAATAATTTGCCAAAAGAAGCATAAGCATTCGTGCATGCTGAACTTGAACGTCGTTTAGAATCTCGTACCCAACGTTGGTGCAGAATTTTCTTCAACACTGTACATGTAACGCTTTACTTGGAATAACGAGCTTTATCATTTAAGGAGGGTAATGAAAAAGGGATGATTTATCATGACAATTGTTTAAGTCTAATGAAAATATATTAGCATTCTATGGTTGCTTTTCACGAGAACATTTAAAGCATACTTTAATTATGGGAGTGGATAAATAAATTTGTTATTTTTTACTACAGAATGAAAATATGGGAAGTTATGCTAGACTTTTTTTAAGAGGATCAATTTGAACAATGTATCAGTGGAAATATCTTTTGCTCATAGAGAATACTGGGTTAACTCTCCATATTGGAATTATTTTTGTTGGCCTACACACAAAGTGTCAAGCCTCATTATTTTCTTGACTCATTGTCAAGGATAAATCTAAGAATCGAGTATAATAATGTTGTAGCTGGTATTAAAATTATTATTTACATTGGTCTCAGATATTGTCGCAGTAGATCTGTTACTACTCATACGTGCTACGCCCACATAATATATTTATAAATGCATGTATATGCATGTCTAGGGTTATGTATATACATAAATTCGATATTGTGTCCTAACCATGCGAGTTAGTATTTGGATTTCATTTTTTTTGTTAATTTTACCGCCTAGGTTATATACTCTAAATTCTGGGAATTTCAGAACTGATTAATAGTTTATCGATAAGCTATTTACAACTAAATTTTAAATCTATATTAACTTGAAGAGCTTTTTTATAGTATTAATTTTACCGAGATTCAGGAATTTTAAGATAATTTGTAAATCTTTTGCGGTTGTCTCTTGACGTGGAGTTCAGAAAATAAAGCGGCTTGAATCGATGGTATGAAAAAATATAATGATTTGCTTTTTTCTATCACCTATAAGCACATTCTTAAACAGCGATGCCCAGCAGAAGCTATCAATGATTATTTGAGTTCAACAAAAGTTGTCTATAAATTTTATATTTACCAAATTAAGTTGAGTCTTCAATGAGTTAGAATTATAAACGACGTATCACATCATCTATTATGGAAATACAAGTTGTTCTAAAATTACGAGGCATCGGCACACTCGCGGATCCTCTTACACTCTATCCCTCCTTTCCACCCTATTCGACCTCGTGATACGGGCTCCTAATGCAACATTATACGGCTTTTATGTACTCGCGCGCATCTGATCATTTCGGAGCTTCTGTCGTCCATTCAATGCACCCATCCGCGCGAGCGTCTCATCTCTTAGACCGATCTCTACGGAACACGGGAGCACTTATTGGTGCGCTTTTTTATAACCTTAAACGGTATTCTGTGTATATATATATATATATATATATATATATATATATATATATAAATTCCTCCTTTTTTCACACCGTTTATACCTGCGTTCAACCCAACCCATTTATCTCTCTCTCTCTCTTTCTCTTTTTTCCTATATATATATATAATATCGAAAATGTTTTTGCTTCTCTGATATACATACACACACGCGCATAGGGCTGAATTAGTATAGTAATCAGTCGAAGTGCAGGAGCGCACGTTATAGATTGGAATCAGGATTCGTCGACAGGGAACGCGTACAATAAAAAAATGCACAAAAGGTGATATCTATATATAGATATAAAATTCCGCGTCGCACGTTGCCCGATGGTGCGACATGAGGGGGGGCGAACGACCGATTGACTTATCTTTACGTCCGCCCATGATTGGCAGAGGGGAGGTGTCGATGAAAAAGAAAATTTCGCTCCCTAGCGCACTCGGTCCCCGCGCGATTCATATATATATATATATATATATATAACGCAGCAATTATGTGTGATGGGGGACGAGGACATATATTTCGATGGCTTTTTCAGAAGGGATGTGTAATTCTTGTTTTTTTTTTTATTTATGAAGGTCGTAGCTTGTTCGTTGCTAAACATCGGTGGGGAGGATGTTTTTTTACAATATGAGCAAGGAAACGTTATATAGGATAAATCAAAACGTGGGATATATATATATATATATATATATATATATATATATATATTCTGTTTTCTTTATTATGCTGAAATTAGTTGAGATATCGAATTGACATTTGCATTGCGAGTAGTTTAATACAAAATAAGATACAATTTGATTATGTGCATAATTCTGATAATGTTAGTTTATATACGATATGGGAATAAGAAGATGGGGAATGCAATGTCTTCCGTATGACGTAAGTTCGAGCCTAATTTGTTATTCAGTGAAATTTGAATTTATCCGTTATGTATCAGTGAAAAAAAATAAAAACTTTACGTTGAATGTCATATATATAAACTCTATTTATTTATCGACCTAACATAATTTTGAAATAAAAAATGTATAAAGACGAACGAATTTAGAGGAATGACTCTAAAGCTCTATGTGCAATTCATTATACATAAGTATTTGAAACAATTTCTTATTCTTGAAATGATTTCAGAAAAATGCCTTTTAATACTTTATCTTCTCTTTACTGTCTTTGAAACTAAAACTAAAACGATATGCAGCGTGGTTCTTTTTTGATCGATATTAAAGTCCTTTTTGTCGACTTCAAATTCTGACAAAAATGAAAAATTATATATGCAAGAAGGCCATTTCATCAATATCCTAAAAGATTTTTCCCTTTATATTAATTATCAATGAATTTCACGTGCGTTATTCGACGCAACTGACCTATACTAGTATGCGTCATATCAAAATTAACAATGAAAAAATGTTCGGATTTACAATTATTCTGTCTCAAAAACAATGTTTTTTCTATATAAGAATAATTTCTGTGATCTTTTAATTAATCACAAATAGACCCCCGATGCACAAAGCAAAATTAGTAATAAAGTTACATGGCACTCATTAATTTGAACAACTTTGCTATAAACAACTTCATTTTTATATTTGTGCTATACCAATAAAGATATTGTGGTAAGGCAACGGAAGTATCTAATCCTGTAAATAAGTGAATTAATAAAACAACTAGTAAGAACTAAAAAATCTTAAAAAATTAATGTCAAAGAAATTGATGTATCGCTTAAACAAGATTGGCAAAAAAATCGATCTCGAATTCAATACTTACACTCAGAATCCCTGTATGTAATGAATCGTTTGCAGTCAAAAAAATCCAATCTCTCTCTCTCTCTCTCTCTCTCTCTCTCTCTCGCATCGGATCACTAATATATACAAGCTCTATAGAACATTCGCAACGTTGCCTATATCTATATCTGATCCCGAAACCCCAATAATTCACTGTTTACTAGCAGTCTTTCGTCACAGGGTTGCATTGATGCACGCGTGGATCTCGATTAACCACGTGCACATCAGCGGCGTATGGATTCGCCGACCGAAAGGCCGCCGCGCTACAAATACAGCTCGATCGATGACCGCGAAATTTTTCACGATGGGGAGCATTACAAAGACAGAGAGAGAGAGAGAGAGAGAGAGAGAGATATTTCACGTACGTTATTTTAGGAAGTGTCGAAACCTCACCGCAGATGTGGAACCGAATGACCCTGGGTCGTGGACCATGTGTGGATGTACACGTTATATGATGTCAATATATCCACATATATAGGGTCTATTAAACCTATTACGTTTATATTATATATAAATTCTAAATAGCCATTGGCGCATATGCGCCTCGCCGTTTAACGGGATCCCCCCGAAAAATTCCGTGTCCGTCGCCCATTAAAAATGCGAATGACGTGTCAAAGTGGGACGGTGGGATGGATCGTACGATTGTGGAAAAAGGCGCTAACAGCTCAAACGTGGAGAGACATCGTCCGTTACGTCTCCCCCATCTCCTTTCATTTGTCCGAAACTATATAATGGAGAATCGATGCGACGGGCCTCGGCGATGATTTTCATCGATGGTCAATCGAGAATTGGTAGAATGGTGGGTCGTAACGTTGCATGATTTATTCTCTCCGGCCAACGTATGTACATTAAAAGTAGTTTTTAAATTAAATTGTTACATGAACGCCTCGTTGTTAAGTATGATGGATTTTTCTCTATTTTTTCTTTTTGCAAAATAATGATTTATGTGCATATATATATATATATATATATATATATATATATATATATATATTCAATATATCAAATGAGAAGGGGAAGATATTACTCTTTATATATAAAAAAGAGGTGGGGTAACTGATAGCTTTTTATTATAGCTATTAATGAAACCTACATTAACATAGGTGAATGCGCGTGATCGAATACGAATCTTCGAATTATTGTACTCGGTTCTACTCCAAATTAAAATTTTCTGCAAGTAAATTTATTTTTATACTAAAGTGTCTGGCCGCACTTTCTTCACCCGTCTCATTTACGATTTTTAACGACTACTTCCCATGATCTTTTTCACGCAATTGGGGTTAAGCGTGCTATTTTGGTTATTTTTTTATTTTTATATTAATAATGTCTGGTACGAGCAAAATTTTTCTGAATACAATGTTGCTTCCAAGAAGGAGTTTCAAAGCATCCCTAATATACGATATTATATAAGGAAGTAAAGGTAATAGTCTAGATAACTTTTCTTTATTCTCGGTAAAAAGGAACAGAAAAACTTTTCTTCAAAGTCAGATTGTGAAATGTATGAAATATACCCCGTGTACATTATTAAAAAGTAGTAACTTTTCTTACAAAATGAATAAAACTTTGGCCGTAGCTTTGAGAATTTGTAAACTTCTCGTGCAAAGTTTCAAAATACAGAAAGAGTTGTTGTATTTGGATATACATATACCCGCGCGCACGCGGGCGTACACACACACACACACACACACACACACACATATATATATATATATATAATTTGATAAATTCTATGAAAGTTAAGATATATGCGTAATCTAAAAAATACTACAACTCTTTGCAATAGTTTAGAGATGAGTTTTATAAGATCCTACTTTAATTTTTTCTAATAGTAAAAAATTATTATATAATAATTTATAAGGATATTAAACAGAAAAATTACTTTGAAAAGTTTTAATCGACCCGGCGAGGGCGGTTTAAGGCCACTCTGTAAATCAGTGACTGTATACGTTTTACCAAAAGTTTTAATAATTCTGGGAATTTGTAATAATTTGTATTTTTAATATAAGCAACACTTGCACAGGGCCAAAAAAATTTTACAAGATAAAAATATCACGTTATAAAAATATGTCATCATAAAAGAAGAAAATATTTAGTATATAATAATCATGGTCCATATGATCAGTTTTATATATATATATATATATATATATATATATATATATATATATATATATATGGTCGTATAGAATTCTATATATTGCACCTATACTAATTACAAAATCATTATTAAATATTAATTGTATTATTATTTAATACACATAATTTATTTTTCAAAATAATTGTATACTCTCTAAAATTGAATCAATAGAAATGGTTCCAGTGTTTTCCAACAGCGGGTCACTTTGCAATGTTTCTAATTTAAATAGTACGTCATGCATTACAGTTATGTGCGTACGCGCATATACAGTGTATGTCTGTACTGAAACAAAGGTAAACCCATTAAACACTTTGAAAAGTAATTATTAAATAACAGTTTCCAATCGATATCACCCAAACTCAAATAAAGAGTAATAACACTTCTGATGCCAGTTTTTATCTACAGAGCAATGCACAAATCTTTCTACAAATATATATATATATATATATATATATATATATATATATATATATATATATATAGAATTAAATTCAGCTCGAGCCATTAGTGCCGTATGTCCCGCCAGCTCTTTTAGCCCCTCTATATCTGTACAGTACAGGCGTTTGAATTTTTAGGCTCGTATATACTTTGAAAAATTGATCGATCGATAATTTATTCTCATTCGAGTGCTCGCTGAGTCGTGTATATATATATATATATATATATATATATATATATATATATATATATTTAAGTGGGAATGAATAATAATAAATTCATCATGGTGAATCGATGAATATTCAACAGGCGCCCCCGCCAGTTCGGTCTAATGAGCCGCCTCCTTCAAAAGGGTTGATGCCGAAGAATAGAGCTTGCACTTTTTCTGTACAGCTCCTACATCGTATTCATTAAAACAAAATGTATATTTTATTAGAATTATTCAACGATATCTCCAACTGGACAGCTTGGATATTTATTTTTAGTAGTAGAAAATTATTTCACTGAAAATCAAAGAAATTTAGCGAGGATCTGGATTTCGCGTGCGATTCAGAATTTTGATCTGAACAATTACAGCTGTAATTGTGATATCTCCATGTGTATACGTGAAAATGGCAAAATAACATAAGAATTTTCAGGGTCGAAGTCATTGTCTTTCGAGACCTGGACATTTTATACCATCGGACCTTCTTCCTTCCCTCTCTTGTAGGAAACAGTCTAAATTAAAGTGTAAAACAATAAATACAAAAAATCTTAGTTATAAGAAAAAAATCAGGCAAAAGGATTGCTTTTTAAATAAATAACGTTGCACATCTGTCGGCTCCAAGGATGATAAAGAATTGTTAATTAACGGCGTGACAGATCATTAAATAAGTATTATTAATTTGATGAAAGTTTTATATTTCTGATATTTCTACATTGCTAATTATATTTTCTTTTTTATTTTGAAATTATTTATGTTTCATATCTTATTTCTGAACATGACGATAATTAATTTGTTTGTATAAAATACTCAAATGTATATAATGAAATTCAAATTATTTAAAAAATATCTCTTACACCGGTAAAGTTTAGAAACAAGAAATTATTAACTAAACAACTTCCTGACAATTGAAAAATTAAAACATATATATAATAAATAAAATACGTAACGAATTTCGAATAAGCACTGAAGTGGCATGTGTACAGATGAAAATTCACATTTTTTTAATGTATACACACTGATTTTACGAACAAGTAAACTTACTTACGATAGTTATTTTATTACGTCTTTGCAAAGAAGCAATTTTACTTGAACTGCGACCGCACCTCCCGAAAAACCGGGTCCTACAAATTGTCCTCGTTGGTCGCCATTATAATCCGTCCCTGCTTATATATTTAAGCTCTCTCGTTAATTTCCCGTATAAAAACGTCAAATCTCTCACATTGTCTGGATAAAAATGAAATAACGTATGACAGTTATTAGCCACTAAAATGTCGATAAAAACGTCTAGAAGTTGAACGCTACTAAAAGTCGCTTGGACATTTATAAGATCGTATAAAAAACAAAAGGGAAAAAAATGGCCTTAACTTTCTTCTCGAAACACCTCCGTCCAATCTGTACCAGCTAGTTTCACCGTTCAATCACGCATAAACTGATAATAGAGACATACGAACGTGTACTACACGCGAAATAAATTCGTGATCTCATTGATAACAATTATAATATGCGTATTGCACGTACATGAACTACATTCAATGTTTTTATACGATTTGCCCTGTTCAGTGCGAGCAATCATATTTGGGACGCTATGTATATATATAGTGATAGAGAGAGAGAGAGAGAGAGAGAGAGAGAGAGAGAGAGAGAGAGAGAGAGACAGCTTTGGTTTAAAGTCCACTCGATACAAGTATAATTGTTACAAAGCGCACAATTGCCGTTAATGAAGCCTATACTGCCCGCGCAATATTATTCGACGCTATTTGACGGTGAAATTTGAATTGCTGACCGGAGTTCCCGCGCGTCCTTAATTACATCGCCCGTGTTGATTCGCGTTGATCGACGCACAAAGTGAGTACAGTAAATGCAGCGACTTTTATATGACATTTTTTTTCTGATAATACATGTCTGATTATCGAATGAATGAATGAATCCGATACATTATTATAGAATAATGTTTCTTATTATACAAAGTACCACTCTTATTATTAAACATGTCTCTTAAATATATCTGGTAAAAAATAGAGTCGAATATATATGTATATACAGTGTGCAAAACAATTGGATATATTCAATATTTGTATTAAAAAATGTAGGCGATACGAAAAAATGAAAAAGAATGTAAAAGATTACGAGTTGAATAAAATACATACCAGCGATATGTATATAATGAAAACACCTTACAGCATTAATAAAAAATGTGAAATCAACTTTTCAGATTAGAATTTCGATTAAATCTGTGACCACTCGTTGGTACTTTCTCGTTTTGTCCATGAATATTCGACAATCCAACAAAGATTCCAATGAAAAAAGATAAAATTTACTTGTAACGAGCAAAAAGTTTTTTTCGTTTATAAAGCTCAGTACGAATTGAAATTAATATCGCAATTTTTCTAATTACAAATAGATAAGTGGTTGAAATTTATTCGAAAATTTTAATATCCTAAATTAATTGAATAATGTCAACTTAGATTCATGAATAGCCGTCTTACCTTTGGTTAACTTTAAATTGCTGTAAAAAAAATTATAAGAATCAAACCGAATCCCTCGTACATACGACTCTTCGTAGGGCCTCCTTCTAAGCACCGCAACGAATCGAATAAAAAAGACACTCCTCTGATGCAATAGAAAGAGAAACAGAGAGAGAGAGAGAGAGAGAGAACGCCTCGTGCACCCTCGAAAACCAACCCGAGCGCGCTGGCTCGTGTGCGCGCGAGCCGCTCTCGAACGTGCCGCAAGAGAGCTTCGCCTGAGAGATGAACAAAAAAAAAAGGATGTGAAGAGCCCCCGGTCGCCGAATTGATCAGCCCGGGGAGATCCTTACTTAACCCCCGTTGCCCTGCCGCCACCCCCGTCCCACGACCTACCCAATCGCACGAGCGCCATATGGCCGCCCGCACGCGCATCGCGCCGGACTCGCCGCCGCTCTCTCGCCTCGATTCGATTGAGCGCTAATTAAGAGGGCTCGTGGGCTTCGGCTCTCGATTTGTATCTTGTACGCATATGCGCCGCCCGCTATATATATATATATATATATATATATATATATATATACACCGGTGCTGGTGCGCGTTTTTGCTCGTTTTCGGACGAGTGTGGAATAGGTATAGCCGCCCGTGCGGATTTCGGAATTAGAGGGGTGTTCGTGTGGTTTCTGCTGGCTTTTTGGAATCGTGTTTTTCTTTTCCACATGTTTTTAGAAAACATAGCTCGAATAAAATTTAAGAAAAGAATTTTACATAAATAATATAGTAAATAAATTTTTTAATTTCTTTATATTGTCATTGTTCACATTTTTAATATGTCATTTAATTGTCGAAATATTACATTCTATGAAAAACATTGAAATCTCAATTAAATATGATATAATTAAATATCAGTATTTTCCAAAGCTCTTATATCCTTAATAATAAATTTATAATATATATATATATATATATATATATATATATATATATATATATATATATACATATATACTATTTCTAAAACATCTAAAACTAGGTATTAAAACTAATATTATAGTTTCAATAAGACAAATATTATTAATATTTAGTATCATAATTTAATTCTAATTCACTCTTTTCAAAATTAGAGGCTATATACATTATTTACAAATACTTGAATAATCTTTAAAATACCGTTCATTGATACTCGCTGCATTTGCACAACTTTCTGGCAATATAAAAAGTTAATAACGAAAAAAGATACACTCTTATTTCCAGCTGATTCTGTTTATATTGTGACTGTGTTTCCTTAAATGTACGATTGAAATGAATTATTTACAATCAATATCAATCTTCTGTTTATCTGTTTTCTTTCAATTCTTCACCTGATCCCATGAAACAAATGATTCATCTGTGTCGCGTGACTTTAATCGTGCCGTAAATGTTCGGTTCTGCCGTCAATGTGGAAACGTGGTCAGACACATAATTATCTGTATGTATCGCTTTTTCTCATCGCCATCAGTCACAACGCGATGAATAATCATTTTCCGTGCAGTTGTTAATAAATAATGAAAGCTCGTTCTGCATTAAGTGATATCAAGTTCTATAGAAATTAGTTTTCTTGCTTCTGTATCATTGCTAAAGCTTTGAGAAGATTTGAAATTGTTGGCTTGAAATTGGAATCGCGCACAATACTCGTGTGTCTTCTTTTTGTGGTTGGAACAAATCTTGGATGAACAATGTTTGCAATCCGACATCTTCGGAAATCTTCTCTTTTCCATCACCACGCCAGTCGTCAATGTCAAGCCCATCATGCTTGAACTGCTAACATCTCTTGTGACAACTTCTTTCACTAAAAACAATCTCATCATACAAATAGAACTCTTGATGCAAGCAGAAACATAAAATACCTTATGCGTTCGAAGAAAATAATTTTCTGTTGCGAATGGAATTCATGTGATTTCAGTATATATGATATATCTGATATATATGATATATTATATATGATATTCATCGATACATGTGCGTGGTTAAGTTAACCAATTTCTATTGTCCATATTCACCGCGTATCACTGTTGATCGATTGATTTCGTTGAGTACTTGTTGATAACGAAATATTTTGAAAAATTAAGGAAGAAAAGTTTCAACCTTGATACTTTAAATAAATTAAAACCTAAAAAAAATGTTCTGCAAAGTGAAACTAGATGCACAGTAATTAATTTGGTCACTAAATGTTACTAAAACACCGAATGCATAAACTGAGCACACTTGATCCAGTTTTCGCTTCAGGTAATATAATTAAAAAATTACTTGCGAATACATATTAATTAGACCATGTTGCTCTAAACGTTTTAATCTTCTTTGAATTCGTTCTTAAATTAAGAGTTTTTGTTTAAAAGCAAAAGTCTCTGATTACAAATTACATCCCATTTAATTACGAATTAGCAATAAGACAGTATCATCTCTTAGAGACGAGAGTGCATTAGGTCTTAAAACTTTACAAAATTGATTTTTATGAATAATTAGAGCTACTCCTGGAGTATATAGATCTGCAGATAGCATGTGAAATGGATAAATGAAGGACAATTGAATACTGTGCGGAAAAGGTAGAAAATAATTTTATAACTTTTTTATCTCTCATGTATAAAAGCAGTAATCGATTGATTACTTATATACAAAATACATAGCCAATCATAATAATTATTAAGAAAGAAATATAGAAAAGTTATAGACTTTTATCTCTTTCCTACACCGTAAGAAAACTGTCCTCAACTTTTTAACACGATATCCATATATCCTATCAGTATGATAAATCATACAAAATATTTTTATCGATTCTTGTATTCTTATTACTGAACATAAACGTTGATTCGTATTAGCAATCATTATTCTCATTCTCATATTGTCAAATTAAAAATTTAACATAACATAATTTTATATCATACTCGTCTTCACTTTTTTAAGAACTTTACATCTCTCCGATTTACTTATTAATTATAAAAGGCAAAGATTTCGCGACTATCACACCATAAAACAATGTTTTACACCAACCTACACCTTACAATGTCGCATAGCTGTCCAACTTTATGCTTTCATGAAATCTCAAGAGCAGCGCTCTCGTCATCAAAATGCTTCGACAGCTGTTACTATATTATATACTCGCTTTTAGCTGCTCATACGCAAGCGAGGGCGCTGTACGGTCGCCGCGTGTAACATGCATCATCCATGCTGGTATACAGGCTGCGTTCCAAAACTCAAAGCCTCGATCTAGATCAAACGATTCCCTTCCGCACAATGGACTAATCCTGTATGACAGATAAAACGTCCCTTATCCTAAGATTATTTCGGTGTACAGGTTATTTGAATAAATTACACTTGGGATTTACGTTTCACATTTCTCGAATCGTACACTTTATAAATTAACTTTTCGTTTAATTTTGCGACGATCTGCCCATTGAACCGTTCAATACTTCTAAGCTCGTGTCGACTTCGTCAAATTTGCTCCAGTAAAGTTACGAAAGTGATCAAAGCAAATTCGAAGCACGCCGATTCCAAAATCTTAAAACGATGGAGGTACTCGCAAAGCGACCACATTTCCGAGTGCCTATATAGCTGCACGACCCCGAAGTGTCCGCCGCCCGGGCCAATTTGCTTATAGGACGCATCAGTCGCGCGAGTCTCGAACGGGACCCGCGTCCGTGGTCTACCTCGATACCTCGGCGCGCGATCGTCGCTTCCCGAATGATTCCCCGGCGAGTCGTCGTGTTCCAGCGCGGATAAGGAGCCCCACCGCAGTTGAACGCTTTACGGCTTTCTCCCCGAATGACGTTATTATTATCATTCGTTGGGTTCGCTTTAGGATTCATTCGTCTAGCCGTCTCGTCGTCACTGTGTTTCCCGAGCACGTATTGTCCACCCTCGCGCAATTACTCCTGATATAAATTGAGATAAGTGTATTCGATTTCAAATATATATATATATATATATATATATATATATATATATATATTTACATACATATAGATAGATATGTATGTGTGTACCGATTTGTCTCTTTTGTGCATGTTTGCGTGTATGTATATATGTGTGTGCACGCTCGCGCGTGTGCATGTGTGTGTATTTGTGCATTTATGTATGAAAGCATGTGTATATGTATGTACGTACATTGGTATGAAGCTATTTGGGAAAAAGCAAGTCGATACGTTCACACATATTTATTGAAACTTTAATAAGAAGAAATAATATCGTTATTAAAATAATTATAGTCTATTCGATACGTTTATGCATATGAACACTAAGGACTTACAGAGTTTGAGATTTACGGTGCATTTTCTTCAGTGCAGTGAGGAATAATATAACAAAACATTGTACGAATTTTGAATATACATTTCAATGGTTTAATAATTTTTAATATAATTAACTGTTCTAATGGTTATTGAAATTTGGATTGTGTACTGTACAAGAACTTTTTAATCCATTACATCTATAATTATTTAGTAATTAACATCTATATTAAGTATTAAAATCGTATCATAGAGTTAAATTTATTATATGTAGGTATAATAAGAAAGATTAGTTTAATTATTAGTTTCAGATTTTCTTTTACGTGGAATCTCTTATAATTTGTCACAGAATATCTTCTCTATGTAATAAATAGAAATAAAATTCTCGTACAAACGTTTTCAACTCTTAAGAAATCAAATAATATGACTTTCGATTTAATCTACCTTCGATTGTCATTCAAAGATCAATTTTATATTTTTAAATAAAAGACATTTTTTCTATCTCGGAAATGCAAAGGCAGAAGGTAGACGATAAGAAAATATTTGTTAAAAATGGTAAAGAATATGCTAAAACATTATTGAGTTTAGCATTACACACTAAAAATGTTGGGTATTAATCAACTCAAAATACTATATCTGATAATGATTGATATCACTCAACAATAAATATATCGATGTAATAATGATTTGTAAAAAAAAAAACAATTGACTTTTCTTATTAATGGGATCATACAATGAAAATTAAAACCATTGACTGCCAGTACACTTGTGATACTATCAAGTTAATTTAAAGAATTTGCTAGTCTTACAAATGTACCAAAAAAAGAAGAACGGCATTCTTCCAATTCACGATTTTCCTCAAAATATTTTACAGCCACTTCGCAATGAACAAGCCGCAATTAAGGCCGCTTGAAAGGCAGCTCGCGCCCCATTCTCCTCGTCAGTGAATATTCTCGCATAAAAGAAAATTTAGTTTATGTATATGTGTGTATACATATATAGTAGAAATAAAGCTCGCACGCATTTTAACCGGGCGCAGTGCGAATCGCCTTCGTTGTAAGTAACAAGGCGAATCGACGCTTCAATTGTACGCGATCCTCGCGCTGCTCAATTAACGTCACAACGCCTCGCCGCCGCCCTTTCATCCTCCGCGATTAATTCGAGGAATCCGCGCGGACAGTTTTATGGATTTCGTCGCCGCGGCTCTCGAGCTTCTTCTCGGGATTGCACTTTCGACGAGGCGGCCGCCAACCGATCGGGCCCCATTAACATTCCGCGGTGGTTCGTTCGTTGGGCTGCGCATTGCAGAAGACCGAGGGAAAGTTGCCCGTGGAACACAGTGTACAGCACGTTCTTGGACCGTGATCAGTGGGGTAATGGTTCGAAGTATACGAAGCTTTTCGAAATTAATAGTGAACGTTGATGCGAGCACTTGGTTTCGCGAGTTTTGCAGAATTTTCATGTGCCACGTAGATGAAATTACTGAAATTACTACTATATAATGAACGTGTAGATATTGTATACTTGCCATTTTGTGGATTTCTGAGGCGGATACGTTTCTGAAAATAAGACATAAACTCTTGCGCACGGGAAATACAAGAAGTTTTAGAAGATTAATAAACTTATTCATTGGATCATGTAGCGCGATTTCATCTCGTAAGCAATTTTTCGAGGCACGCGTGCATCTCCATCGAGGGATAAAAATTCACGACCGGAAGCGACATCTTCGTCACATATTTTCATCGGGTTGTGTATAAATAACGCCCGTCTACATATGCCGGGGCACGAGTTTCGCGCGGCAAAATCCCCGGGAGTTCATGCGCGCCCCCGCGGAAAGTAGGCTATGAGGCAAATTATGGATCTAATTTTGCGCGCAACACGTTTATACGGCCAGCTTATCTTCTAATATGGTATACATTTTATATCACTCGAGCGTATCCCGGACACTTCCGCTTATACCCCGGCACGAAGTGTGTAGGTGTATATATATATATATATATATATATATATATATATATATATATATATAGGGCGTAGACTCGAGCATTTAATAACGCACTAAATCATTAGCTATAACAAAGGCTTAGGGAACTATATATGCGACCATAAACATGCGCTCTGAACTAATTATATAGTGTTCGAGACGGGCTATTTTTCTATGGTTAATGCGAGTCAATGTTGCGTTTCGGATTATTATACGTATGGCGCGTGTATTCTTACTCTCATAATTTAACGACATATAACTTTGGTTACAAGTTTGGCGTAAATTTTATGGAAATTGGAATAAACTTTGCCCTGGAATCAGAAAGGTGACATTTATTTATTTCTTCTGAAAAGGAATCCCGATAGTATTTAACTATTTAATGTCATGGCTCGTATTTTTATATAAATGTCTGAAATTATAAGATTAAGTTGTTAATCAGATTTTATCAAATATGCTTGTTATATTCTCTAAAGGCTGTCTTGACATTCTAAGAAATTCATTGCTAATCACTGCGTCATTACGTTTATAGATCTATTGGCAGTTTTTTTTTTTATCAAAATTAGAACGTAATATTTTTCTAAGTTACCAAATTTTATTTGTTCAATAAAGTATTTTCCATGGTTAAAGAAAAACTGAAATATATTGATCGAATATAGTTCAAATAGAATTTAAACGATTTCTAGGCTTGAAGTATGGTTCGCGGCTTACAAAGAGAGTCCCCTTTTTTATAAGCCATGTTTTCGTGTCTAGCTCATCCAGTGCAGAGCTCTGAGTAAATAACTTAGTAGACCTTCTTTCAATACTCAACGCACGTATTAATCTCTGACAGCATATATGTAAAAATATTCATATTAATATTTAAGGAAATGATAAATTATGTTTTTAAAATATAATGGCCTATCAAATTTCTTAATAGAAAGCTAATAGAAACTTTAAATTACAATTGTATTTTAAATAAGAAACTTTAAATTTAAATTACAATATATATATACAATAATTTGAAAGTGAAACTTTCTCTAAGAAACTTTTTAGAAAATTAAATATTTTATTCTTTCAACGTTGGCTCCAGAATTGTGAAAACAGATCAAGATTATAAAGCACCATAACATTTAAGGAATAAACTTTTTTTAAGAAAATAAATAAACATCACTGATATAATGTATTTAAGTCACGTAACAACACATTCAAATAATAATTTTATGCGTTACAGTGGTTTAGCATTCGATTTATATTGGGTGTCTGTTTCCTTTTAACATTGAAAGTGTACGTATCGCGAAAAAATATACATTCCTATTATAGCATACCTATTATTCAAAATACAGTCTTTTACTAGCCATTACGTTTGATTACCATTCTGAAAGTATACAACTTCAAAAAAAAGTACTTGCCGTTGGAATTAATTAAAGACTCAATTAATTCTGTGACTTTGTTATCATAACGATGACTTTTCAACCGAGTTTCTTCAAGTTAGCATCCAAAATAATAAATCTATATTTTACATAAGTCTAACAAATACACGCCGTTTTGCGCGTGCAAAATTATAAGATAGTCTTTTTTTATTTATTTGCGCATTACGATTATTTTGCCACCGATCAAAATTAAAAATAGGCGCTATCGTCCAAAATTGCAATACGCCTTGAGACCTGAAAATTGAATTCAATTATTTGATTCATTAGCGATACCAAATGCGCGTGCCACACGCAAATGGTAGACGACGGAATGACTGCACTACAAATAGTCGATTAATTAATAAATAATACTTTTTATATTACATCTTAGTTAAATGCTGAAACACTTTGTTTCAATTCCGCGTTCCACCATTCGAGGATTTTATCCTGAATATGGTATACTTATCTCATAATAACGCTATTATGATGAGTATAATATTTATACTTATTAATATCATCGGATATTTTAGTTGCAGTAATTCTTGTATTCGTTTAATTACATATAATTCTTGTTGGTAATTTAGTATATAGATTGAACGCTGATCTGGTGCCAATAATTATATCACGAAAATATATAACTATCAATAAATAACTATAACTATTTAAATTGGAATCAACCACGCCCACAGGGCCAGGAGTAACGAGCTGGAATAGTGGAACATGGAAGTGAAACAAAGCGTTTCAGCATCCTTCTGGAATGCAATATACAAAGCATTCTTTATTAATTAATTGACTATTCGACCATTTGCACGTTACACGGCCAATCGATATTGCTATTAAAATAGTCCTTTAATTCAATTTTTAAGGCTAAAAGCGTATTGCGATTTGATTGCTATGACTTCAATGTCACAGCACCCATTTTTAATTTCGATCGTTTACAGAATAAACGCAATGCGCAAATAAAGTAATAAAGTAAAAAAAGAGTTTTTTATATTCTTTTCACGCACAAGAGAACGTGTATTTGTTATATTTATGTAAAATATATATTTATTATTCCAGGTGCTAAATTCATGAACTCTTTTGAATGTGCTCGTTATGTATCTCCAATCCAAGCTCCATCGACAGATAAAAGGGGCGATTATATGGAGTAGTATCTGAAGTGTAGGATATTACTAGGTGGAAGTGTAGCCAAAAACACTCGTAGATGATCATTTACTCTTGATATTTTCATATAACGCGCCCATTTTTTGTCTTTAGTCCCAATATGACGCAAAACTTTTTCTGTTTTTTGCTTTAGGCGCAGCTCTTCACAAGTGCAAAAATGCCGTTCAATATCACATGGTTAATACGGGGTATGGCCAATAAGTATGTTGAGTCGCACGCAATGATTGGACAATTTTTTCTCATGTCTAAAATAAGCCTCGAGCGACTAATACTTCCAATTCTGTATCTTCTCACTCTTCTCACTCCCATCCGATAATCATTGGAAATTTTTTAGCATTTAATATGACTCTGAAAATTTAGATTCTTAATACCTTTCAACACCGTCCTATATATACTTGCATTCTCTAGTTGTATCCCATTCGCAAAATTCTATTCCGATTCGATTTCTTCCAACGTCACCATTCATTCATTTACCGGGGCTTGCGAGCATCAAAGCCAACGTCCACTCTGAACGTCAACTTGACGTAGCCAGGCGTTGCAATTCCGGAATATTCCCCTTGAGGTATGTCTGTGCGCTCTCTCTCTCTCCCTCTCCCTCGGAAAAATATCAGTTCTTGTCACCGCGTCGGTCCAGTAGATTACCCGGTGCCAGGTCATGCGCGCTCCTCGCGCATTCCGACCCTTCCACGACCGAACGGAAGATAGAAGAATAAGACGATGCAAAGAGGAAAAAAAATGAGTCACCAGCGATGCACCGCCACCGGGGAGACTAGAACGCGCGCGCGTTATAGCAACGAGAGAGAAAGCGCGAGATGTGGCGCGGGGCTCGGGTTATGCGCGCGCCTTAAGCACAACGCTTCGAGCCTCTCTCTGCCCTCCCCCTCCACCCCACCCCCCGCGGAGCCATCGCTCACTGCGCGGCGCATTCATCTCGCACCCTCAACTTTTGTGCCCCCCCCCCGCCCAACGCCATCCTTGCAGGGGCGCCCGCGTGCACGGGAATGCATGAATTACCCTCAGGAACGCGGTCCATGGAGACTCTGACCCACTTCTCGCGCGGCGCAGGCGCGCGTCGGTCGCGGTTATTTATCGCCTCCCAGGGATTTCTTGTCTGTTACAGCTGTTTACCTCTTCTTGTTTTTTTTTCTCCCTCTCACCTCCTCGCCAACGCTGCACTTGATTAAGAGGAGGTGGATGTAGGAAAAAAAGTTTCAATTGAATGATTTTCAATTAATTAGAGGCGCTTTGGAATTGAATTTGATACGGTATGATATTTTGGATTTGTGATTATTTAAGAATTTAATATTCAAAAAGAAATTTTCATAACCTAATTTCGTTATTGCTTATAATTTTTATACATTTTTCATAGATGATATGCGATTTGTCCAGATCTCTTTCATGGTTATTGATTTTCTCAAAAATAAATTAAGATTTTTCTTCAAAATTTCAAAATTATTTGAGAATATTTTATAACAAAATTTATAGTATTTTTTAAATTATTTATATTAAATTAACGCATATTTTTATTTTGTATACTATTAAGTAATATTCAGAAACATTTCTAAGTATTATTTATTTTATATTATTTATTTTAACAACAAATATTACCCATAATTATTGGAAGATTATTATATTTCATTTACTGACATAATCAATAAGCAAACAATGAAAACTCAAAATTATATAATTCCTGAAATTGCAGAATTAGTTCTACTCTATATTTGAGTAATTAAAGTATGCCGCAGTCCATTCATCCATCGATATACCAATGTCATACTTGTGAGATTCTTCATACAAGTCTCCCGAAGAAAGAAAATGAAACTGTAGAACAACTGAAAATGGAATCCACCAGCTTAAATACCTCACCGTAAATACTCTCTTATTTATCTTTTGATTAGATCGTGGATTTAATAAAATGCAAATGGTATCTTCAGGGCGAACTTTTATTAAACTGAATTCACTTCGAGCTCTTACCAGTGGGATACATATAAACGTGAACTACATGAAATTGGATAAATCAAAGGATGCTTCAGTCGAAATTTTCAATATTGCCAGAGAAGATGGATACAAAGTGTTTTCGATTACAATTGAAAGCTTCGCGTAAGCTGAGCTCTCGATCGAGCCCACTGACCGCTATGCCGTTATTTAAATTCCCGAATTAAAAATTGCTCTACAAAGAACGCTATTTAATCTATTGATGCGTCGAGTCCGCTTTCCAAAGGCAACGTTTAAAAATTCCTTCCTTGATAAAGAGCGACGAGCCACTGAGCTA
This sequence comes from Sycobia sp. Sy_11, assembly GCA_018907035.1. Classification (NCBI taxonomy): domain Eukaryota; kingdom Metazoa; phylum Arthropoda; class Insecta; order Hymenoptera; family Epichrysomallidae; genus Sycobia; species Sycobia sp. Sy_11. The sequence continues at coordinate 3,661,326 of JACCIC010000029.1, forward strand.
CTAGCAAAACACCGGGCCTGGGTTAGCCGTTCGAAAATCCAGGCGATCGCTCTTTGTCAGTGTCTTTTAATATATCAAAATTCCGAAATCCATCACTTGAAAATTACCCGCTCGATATTGTACGCCGTCGATCGAGTCCGCGGGACCGATTGACGACTATCCTCCCCGCCTAAGAGGGGATGGGCAAAAATTTTACCCTGCCTCCCTCCCTACTCTCCCCCCCTCTCTTTCGCTCTCTCTGTTTCTCGCTCTATTGACGATCCTATAAAATTCCGAGAGAGTTATCGAATTTTCCCATACGTGCCGGATCGTAGCCGCCGAGTCGCGTATATTATACGGCCGGTTAAATTGCGTTGTTGCGGCGCTCGACGACGCGGCCCGCGTGTATATTAAGTGGAAAAGATGACGGTTATACACGGATAGCGGTGATTTCACGGCTATTAAGGGGATGGGGCACGGTTTTGGAAACAATGCTTTGAGAAGTAAACGTTCCCCTGCGATGGTAATACAGCCGATGTGCTCGCTCTTTCGCATTAAATGCACGGAGAACGAGATATATCGTGTGAGCGCGGTCGCACGAATATTGGTGTACGCAGATTTTCGTCATTAAATTTATTATAACCGTCGCTGTTGCTCTCGATGCAATTGTTTATCCATCTGTTACAGATTTAAAACTCAACTCATTGCTCAAATGTTCGAAAATAATCCCAGAGATTATTACAATAGCAAGTTTTATTAAAGATTCTAATTTACTTCCTGAGCAATAGTAATGTGATTTAAAACCAAATAGATGAACAACTGATGTTCTGCGTAAAAATGACCAATATTTTATACGGGCTGATTGATTCAGGTAAAATGAATATAATTAAATATAACTCTTCTAGCGGCAGTATGCTTTATTATTACGTTATATTAGAGTTTTACTGTCAATATATAATCAGAATGTTTCAGACCTTCAAAGGTTGCTCTTCGGATAACAAATTAGAACATGTCAGAAGCATTTGATACTTTGTTTAATGTCATGCACTGCTAGAAAAGCTACACAGGTACACTATGAGAGGTGGGCCATTTAATTTAACCGAGAACCATTTCAACAATAGACAGCAAAGAGTTAAATTCAGTTCGTTACGTCTACTTAATATAAATACACCAGATCCACATATGGGAAAACTATTTTTCCTATAATAGATTACATACTGTAGTATTTTTATACCCCTTATTCCTTTTCTTATAATTATAACCTTACAATACTCTTATAACAATAAATAAGTAAATATAGAAATAATAAAGTAAATTAGAATTAAAAATTGTAAAGTAATAAAGTAACATTTCAGCTTATGACCGTCGAACCGAAACGAACTTTATTATTTTAGCTTTACATATTTTACAGAATTTATCGCGATACAGCAGTGAAGCCATACTGCAAACGCGAGGCTTGTTTTAGTTTTTCGGACAATCCTCTTTGTTATCGTAGCGTAAATACGTCGTTGATAACAAAATAAAAAAAAACAACAACAGAATAATAAATAAATGGAGAATAAAAAGATCGTACTTGAGTTCGGAGGTTAAAGTGGAAAAAAAGAGAAATATATTGAATTTACAAATCGCGAAAATGTGTAAAATGTTTCGAAAATAAACAACGCACGCGTGCGCGCGCACTTGTTTCCTTTGTTAACCTTTGCGCCGGCGAGGAATTCATTTATTTGGCTTTTTTCCGCCTCAACGGGGATAGTCATAGGCAGTATATGTGTATATGATTGCATAGAGGCCAACGAGTTATTTCGCATTTCGTTTTTCCAGCTTATTGTTATGGCTTATACGGCAATGTATAGACAGATGCGAGTGCCGCGCTGTTCTCGTTCCCGAAATATGCTCAAAGGGGGGGACGGGGGAGGTTTTAATAAAACAAAATGTAAAAAAAACAGTATATACGAAGAGCGGCAGTGTTTAGTCGGATGAATCGCCGACTCTAATATGGGATAGATATGTAATTACTATATATTTAATGTATTTGCCGTTAATAAGCGGTCTCGTGTGCAGAAAAAATCTATGATTAACTGGAACTGCTACAATAACAAAATACTAAAATACTAAAAGATTCTAATATACTGCATGTACGAGAGATTACTATTATTGACAAGTTATCGTTACTATGCTTATGAAGTAAAAGTTAAAATTTTCCTTGGTGAAGATTTATAATTAGCGATTAAATTGCAAAAATGAAAAATCGATGCATTCTGTTCAGTTTCTATGTACAAAACATAGGAAGCTTAAAATAGTCTCAAAATATAACAATACGATAAGAATGAGACTGTGAGGATTCAACGAAGTCTTGATTAAACATATTAACATGGATGTGTATTAGACATAAATACTATCCTTATGCTCGCGGACTCGCGGCTGCTTGACGGCACAAGTTGACAAGAATCCGTCAATCGAACTTTTCGGTGGCGCACTTTTGAAAGTACAGTGCCCGGTCTCGAATATTGCCTGGGCTTTTCGTTCTCCGAGAATCAGTTCGTACATATGCTTATATATTTTGTAAAGGAACTGCCCAGTCCTTAAAAATAGTAAATACATATTTCGCGAAATAATTTGATACTACTGGCCATATTGCCCAAGTCAGTTTAATACACTCAGAGAAATTTAAAAGAAAGACTATATACTCAGTAATTAAGAAAATTACGTTAACTTTCTAGAAAAATTTATAAACGACAAGCTCAAAATTTACCAATAATCTGGTAAAATTTATTAGAAACTTTGGTATTCTTTTTATATTAATAGTCTGTGTCGAAATCACTGAACAATATTTTAATTTTTACTAGAGAATTTTTTCCTGTGTAAAGCACTTTTTTATTAAATAAATATTTATTTGAAAACGTTTCGGTTACATTATTTCCATTCATATTTCTAGCATATTTTCAAAAATTTACGAATAGTTGAAGATAAAACAAGTCTGTAACTCAAAGCCGAGATCAGTCAGGTGAAACTCTCTGTATTATGCATTAATAGGATTACAAACAAAGTAAACGAAACCTCATCAAATAAATGTTTTTGCATTAAAGAACTTGAAGAGTGAAATGGGTAGAATAAATTTATATCATGAAACTCTTAAAAAAAACTATCCCTATCTGCATCATATCATGAAAATAAATAAATAAATAATGTTCAAGAATCGAAAGTCTATATTATAATTTTTATGTTTCTCCGCTTCAAAAAACATTATTCGCATGCACATTGTCCAAATCTATATTTTTCTAATATATAATTAGTTTACAATCAAATATATTAATAGATTTATATATTTATAATTATAATATTAAAAATTGTACTTACATCGACTGTTTTGAATTAAATTAATAAATATAATAATCGGTCTTTCTAATATAATATATTAACTGCCCTGTGAAACTGTCCTTTATACTGTTCATTAACAGCCTCCAAAGAATCTGAAATAAAACTTATTACTAAAAATAAATTAAATTAAAAATTAAAAATAATAAAATAAAGTAATAAAATAAAATAAAGTAAAAATAATAAACTATATCCTAGGATAGTGAAGGATAATCTGACTGGCTCCACCACATTATTTTCTCCTTCGAAGTCCGACGTTTGAACTGCTACGGTTCATCCACAAGAACTAAACTAAAATAAAAAAAGAGTTTATTTTATTATTAATAAAATAAAAAAAGAGTTTATTGTATTATAATATATTATAGTATAAAGACTGTAAGAGGATAAGATGAGAAATTCCCCCAACCCATAAACATATGAATACAGAAAAGCAAAATTCAAAGAATCTCACTTTCCATATGCATTTCATTTGGCGCAAATTTGCCCTATAGAATCGTGTATATACAGAGACCAGCCGATCGAAGCAGAAACAAAAGATCGAGTCCCAAGCAAGGGTCAAGACTTCCTTCGCGCGTTCTAGTGTGTACAAAATCGGAGCAGCCTCGCGCCGCCATCGGGTTCTACGCGCTAAAGCGAAGGACGTGTAATATAAGAACGGGGAGGTGGGAGAGCGCGCGAGCTCGTTGTAACTCGCGAGAATGCAGAATTCAATTTCGAATTTCGAGTCGAATTCGGGCCGAGAAGCGTGAAACTGCGGAAGAGAGACGGGGAAGGGGGGAGGAGGGTAAGGATTTGCCGAGGCGCGCGACACGGGGCAAGGGCGTGTGTATAGCTCGGGAATTCGAGAGGTGTGAGCAACGCGCGCGAATTCCACCCCCCCCCCGCGTGTCTTGTCGGAGAGAATGAGGTAACGGCAGGGAGAGGGTGGGGGTAGCGTGAGCTTCGCGAGAGCCGTAGGGATAACACGAGAGAGCCCCCCCCCCGCGCGTTTCAATTTCAATTTGCATCTCTGAGCTCTCCCCCCCCCTTTGCCGCTCGCACTCTAGTCCTCTCTGAATTTCTCTCTCTCTCTCTCTCTCTCCCTCTCTCCTTGGTCGTCACCTATCACTGCCCTCGCCCCTATAACAATAAGTACACTGCCGTACTCTCAACTTTCACCTGTCAGAAATCGCTACGATCAAAGCGCGCTCGCGCGACAAAAGGCGATTTTTCGCGCTTCTCCCGACCATTTTGCTTCCTTTTTCTTTTCGTTTCCTTCTTTCCGCCACATCGCATCGGGCGACGCGGATTTCCCCTGTTCGCCTCGCTCGCGGCGCTCGTGAAACTCCTTCGTATCGGATGGATTCAAAGCTCCCTCTCCGCCGCGATATCGAAAATTTTTGAGACCGAGACAGTGGCGAAATCCACCAGAGGAAAAGCCTGAAATTGCATTTTTTTTTGCAGAGCTAAAAGAATTTGTTGGATGACCTGATTAAGAAATGAGAAGACGTTCATCCTTTTGGCACTTATGACAACTTGATTTCGATTTATCTCTATACTGATAAAATGCGTCGGTTCATTCAGAAAAATCAGATAATAAAATTATAACATTTATAAATTACAAGGGAGAATTAAAAAAAGAATTAGATCAAACTTCGGACGAAATATAGGAGAACCTTTAATTAATTCGTATGAAGAATAGTACCTTGACGCAAGAGAGAAGAATAGACATTTTCCGACGTGGGTTTGTTTACCCGAGTTCGAGCCTGCCTCTGCTGTCTTATGTCACATACTATTTTCCTATAAGAATCGTTTTTTTCCTATGCTAGTTATACTTTATTTATTATAAAACGGGCAGATACATACATCGACGTAAAAAACAGGACTGCGCTCGCTCGGAAATACGTTTACCCGTAAAAAAAATTTAATCCATCGAAAGTGAAAAAAAATATAATATCGTCGATTTTCTGCTAAGGTTTTTTCTGCACATTCTTTAAATCCGATTAGCCCACAATATTAATAAGGTTCTTAATGAATACTGCTTCTTACATGAATAATATTTGCAACTATAGCGAAAAGATAAATTCAGTTTAACGAATTTTTTTATAAAATGAATAATGTGTAACCGTGCTACATTTGTTATTATATTAACTATTATTAGTATTTTGTATTTGTTATTATATTATATTAACTATTATTAGTATTTTGTATATTAACAATTATTCTGTAACACTAATAACATTTTTACAGTTACGTTGATGAGATGTAGGTCCTAACCGTTTATTCATAATCCATTCCTAAAATAAAATTAAAATTATTTTTAATAGCATAAGGGACGGTGTATTTTCGTATAGAATTAATTGAAACGCCGAAGATTAAAACTAATATTGCAATTTTATATTACTTATACGTAACTAAAAATACGAATATTATTAAAATTGTCTCATACTACAATAACATCAAATAAACGAAATAATTCGTATGTGATTTAAGCACATATTTAAAAAAAAAGATAAGCACGCATCAGAGCCATTCATATATACAGGCCCTACTTCTAGCGGATCCAGCTTTAAAGAGAGCTGGTATTTGATACTGTCTATACACATATATATATATATATATATATATATATATATATATATATATATATATATATGTATGAACCTTTTCAGCTCAAACGTCTTTTCGTATTTCATATTTTTTTTATTAACTTTTTCATTCGTATAAATTAAAGCAACATGGATTTCAACGTTCCTGTTTAGAATTTACGACGAGCATATAACCGCCATTTTTATTAACGGTAAGATTTCAAAGATTTCAAAATTGCATCGCTCCTCCGCCTGCAGTATTTCACGGGAATTTATACTTCTCGAATCGCGGAAGAACTGTGGGTTTAATATCAAGTTTCTTAAGGGTGAAACTTATGTTCGTTAAAAGGAAAGCCCTTTTCCGCAACGATCTATAGTTGAATTACACGTATACATAATACTCGATATTTAAAATGTTAAATATGATATTTGTAAAAACAACGCTTCCACAACAGGATCAATGTTCGTATAATAATACACACATTCTCAAATAAGTAGACAACGCGTGAAGAATTATATTTTTTCTGAAAATTTCGCCACGCAATTACAATATTAATTGAATAAAATGAAATATTAAAATATAATCGAACATTTGGCTAAATTCAATTTTTTGCCGTTACCCAGTGAAACGTATAAAGGGGGCAAACTTAATTTTACGTTCGACTTGCGCCAATTTGACACTGGAGTACCAGTCACAAAGCTGTCGAAGCGTAAAGGCCGTGTGTACTTGAAATAAAATCTTGAGAAACCCTTTTAATCAAATGGTGTGAAAAATTACTCTGAAGGAGTGACATTCCCTTTAGTCAATAAATAACACATTAGTCAACATGAGAAGAGAAAGAGAGAGAAAATATTTTTTAGCAAGAGATACAACTTATCTTTGAAAGAAAAATATAATGAACTATCTTTTAAGATTTTTATAAATAATATAGTTAAAGACGAAAGTTTGAAGATTTATAATTACTATGTTGTGGAACTGTAATTAAAAACAATATTCTTTTAATACAAGAATAAAACATTTTTCTTTATTTATAAAGATATGATGTAGAATATACCAAAAATCGCTCCTTTATATTCACATACTCTAATGCCGGATAAAAGAAGGAAGCAGATCATATCGATATAAGATAAAAAGTACACCGAATAAGGGAAAGTATCCCGTACTGGAAAAATTATTCGAAACCCAAAGAAATCGGCTCGGTGCAAATAATGTCCAAAAATAATCTCATCCGTGCCGTATACAGCGGGCTTTTCTTTACTGGCAAACTTCTGCAATATCGCGAGGCAAGACGGCTCATAGTCCAACAATGCGATCGATTCCTGTCTCCCAATGTACCATCTACACACATACATTATATATATATATATATATATATATATATATATATATATATATATATATATACTGTAGAGTTATATTATTTATTTAGATACTGATATATCGGGAATTGGAGATATCGTCAAGGTTATTACAGATCTGTCGACAGCTTTAGCAATAAGCCCATAACCATGTTATTTATTAACGAATTTTCCAGATCGACAACGTTCCGGACTGGGCCACTTCCGTCTCAAATTTTTACCATCAAGCACCAGCAGTGTCAGTACATAGATCTCGTGAAAGGCATTTCAGATATTATACGTAATTTTTAAATTCGACGCTTTCCGCCGGAAATTCCAACTCGACGCGTATAAAATTTCGCCATCAGATTGCTGATCGATATTCAAAAAATGAAAAAAAAAAAAATAAATCAATACCCTCCAACAGCTGCTGTCACGCCTCGAGATAAATTCATTGAATCGATGAACATTGTAGCGGACACTCGTCGCACTCAAGTGAAAGAAAAAGAGCACTCTTTAAGGTACTCTACGATCGCCTTGTTCCTGACCCGTGAACGGAATAACGATTTCTTTCTCGGCAATAATTTATCGGAAATTGCGCAATGTAACGCAAAAATATGTCAAATACACTATATAAATCGTTGGGAACGGATTTTATGCCGAATCATCGATGCGAAAATCGATTTGGTTTAATGGATTGTTGAAAATAACGAAAGGGGTATATACAGAGGCAAAAAGTTCTGAGATAATATTTTATAGAAGAGAAGCTGCAACGATGATTGATAAATATAGTAACGAACTTTACTTGGATTTGCCGAATGAACGAAGCATAGAAAGAGACTGGGAGAAAGCTACGATGTAAATTAGTATCGCATATAATACCTAAGATTCGAAAGGGTATTAAAGAATTTGGAATATTCAAAACAAATTTCAAAGTGTTTGATTTAAATATGCATCTTAACATCTTTCAATCCAAAGTTGGCTAGAATAAAAATTCACTTATATCGATATATCATCGGTAGATTGAAAATGATGAATAAGGCGCTAAAAATATCTGGAATATTTCGGTAATACGTTATACTGCATTTTCAGAAGAATTCGAGACAAACTTTCATAATTGTATAAAATGACTGTCACTTAATTAATATAACTAACGTTTATATTAATTTGGGAATAATTGAGTATTTGATGTTACGATGCAAAACATCACATATGATTTTAACGAAGCTTCGGACAAACGCAAGTCTTCTGAATACAACCGAGAGGGAATTGGATCGTGACGTTCATAATACTATTTAAAGATTCAAGATTAGTAGAAAATTTAATTATTTTCAGAATAATTAATGTATCTATATATACCAATTCACTTCAATTCACAATTATGACAAATAGATAAAATATAGCTAATATACAGTCAGAAAGCAAATAATAATGTATTTATGCATTAACTATTATTGGAAATTTTCAAATATGAATATCTCCATATTTGACATAGAACACAAATTTATAGTTAATAAATCATATTTCTGACGAAAATTTGTCAATAACCATAGTTTCATATCAAAATATAGGTCGGAACATTAATAAATTTTAATTAAAGTTTATTTATTCATAAATCTATTTTATATGTATTTAATATCAATAACGGAGTCTATATCGTTTATTATTATATAATAAGATATATAATAATCATAGGGTCTAATTTTGTTTTAAATGATATCAATAAAATATATTATCCTATATTGAAATCATACATAAAACCATCTATATAAAATTCTAGAATCAATAACTAGCTTAACTTTTTTCAGAACTATATTGTTGAACAATATTTTCGAACGGTACACGTAGTTCCCCCATCCCTTTCCTCTATCAATAACTATCACTATTTTCTAATTACAAAATGCGAGATATTTTACTGGATCTCTGTGCGGACATCGATTTCCAAAGCGAGTAAAAGTATCTTCTATATGTGAAACGAGAGATGTAGCTGTGCACCAAAATAAATATGACATTTAAAATTGAGACTTCCGAAGGACTTGGGCCGTTATCAGGCATCTTCTGTAGTTTCCAGCCATCTTCAGCTGTCCGCAGGCATCTTTAGTCATATTCAGATATCCATAGGTATTTACAGCAGTTTTAAACCCCGTTTAGATCGACAGATATCTTCGTTGTTTTCTAGTATCTTCAGCAGTCTTCACCCGTATTCACCTGTCCTCAGGTATATTCTGCGCTCTTTGGTTTTCTTCAGGCATCTATTGTTTTTGTCCTTCATCTCCAGGCATCTTTAGGCCTCTTTAGCTTTTTGGAGCCGTGATCACGTATCGTAAGCCATTTTCAGTCACTTTCATACATCTTCATCTCAATCGTCTTTAGGCATTGTGAGCACTTTTTCAACCGATTTTCGTTACTTTCAGTTATCTTCAGACACGTTCAGCTGTACCTAGGCGCTTACAGACATCTTCAGTTGTTTTTAGACATTATCGCGCATATTTAGGTATCTTAAGCCACTACCACTACTTTTGTCTGAACTGTTCTCAAGCATATTCAGTCACGTTCAGCCGTATTCAATTGTGCTCTAGCATCTTCATTCGTATTCAACAAATTTCAGTTATTCTTCAGGCATCATTAGTCGTTTTCAGATATAGTCAGTCAGCCCAAGCTATTTTGAGCCATCATTAGTCGTTATCAACTGCTTTCAAGCATCTTCAAAAGTTATCATCCATGGTTAGCGGTTTTAAGTCGACATCAGTTACTGTAAAGGATAGGCTTAAGTGAAGGTATAATTTTAAGAAAAATTTGTATTAACGTACTATAATGCGTTTATTAATGTAAATTTCAAGTGCGAGAGTAGTGTATCGAGTCAATAAGCGAAACAAAAAGAAAGAGAGCTTTGCGGTGTTCGCAACGCCTTATATATCCGCGCGCTCCTCTCGTGACGGCCGCTTCGCCGTCGGCGCTCGAGCATTTTCGCCAGCCCGAAAGGAGTCGAATGCTTTACAAAAGGCGCGCATTTTCGTACATCGTGACAGCAAGAAAGAGAAGGGCAATGGGAAGGCGAGTATTTCCTCGAAATGAAAATTATAAGTGAAAAAAGAAAGAATTGCTCGCTGCATACCTCGCAGCCAAAACGGCCTAGGTTCGACCTAAAGGTCTTACCTTACACGTGAAACCCTATATCTCAAGACCAAGTCTCGCGGTGGGTCAGACAGCCTCGAGGGACACGAAGTAGCCTCGAGCTGGGGCTACACAGCCGTGATTGCCAAGCGATCACGCTAGAGCGAGTCGCCCACGAGCGCATCTTTTTAATGACATTTTATTTTGTTTAAATTTACATTTAAATGCAGTAATATAATTTCATTGCCCTTTTCTTTCCGATCTTTCATCATCGTATTTTTGTGTACAAAGTTTATTCGGCGCATGTTCGAGCACACACGTACTCTATATCGCTGTACGACGCGCTCGAAAACTTCGCAGAAGCGCGCTCGCCTCTGTTTACAATTTTGCCATTTAATTGTACTTACGGCTTTAAAGTCATTCAATTTTGAACATATGAGATAATCGGTGACTACATTTTTATTTAATCATTCAATTTCTTTTCACACGCGCGTCGTAAACAATCGTCGCTTAACACATTTCTCGTTTAGCAATTTCATTTCTTACATTGATTACGCGGAATCAGGTAGAAAAATGCAAAATATATACATTTTATTTTTATTTATAAATTAAATTTTATATTTGCGCACAACTAATCGTCTTTGTGTTTATCCTATAACAATGTTCCGAACTTTCGGTGAACTGTATACATTGTTAGCCTCAAATAACGAGAACGCAAAATAAATAAGTACATTTAATGATTTTAAGAATCATCGGATTCCGCTAATAAATAAATTTGAAATTTCTCAGAAACTATAAGCTTTTAAATAACCTATTCAATCTTTTTTTTTTGAATCAGCGTTTATATTTTATCATTTTTATATTATCATTATTAATAAGAACGGAGAAAGAACAAAAATATATAAATCGTATTTAAATAAAAAATCTTGATTTTTAACAGTTACTTTCAGCCATCTTCAGCTGACCGCAAGCATATTCAATCATTTTCAGCAGTTTAATGTAGAATAATGTATCTGATCTAATAATATGTCCAATAGTTGCTGAAATAATAAAAGTTACGATTGTATGTTGCGACATTCAACTGCAAACGGTAGACATCGAAAGACATACACATATAAAGCTAGGAAATATGTTGATCACCCCGTCCTTGTCAAAAAGTGTCTCTTAATAACTACAGCTTTTATTAAAATTGCACATATTACCAACCTTGTAATTTTAACATTTTTCCGCATCTGATATTTTGCTGCCCTGTCCTCCCTCTTAAATCATGGATTTTCCATTTGAAACTTAGAATATTCAAATCTGCTAATGATCATTGTTTCTAAAATGGAATAACCGTAGCGATAATATCTAAATGAATATTTCTCATTTTTAAGTCTTAAGTTATGAAATTCTCCTTCTATAATATTAGTTTCAATTTCCTTAAGTTTTCAATTCTGAAAATTCATATTTTCTTCCAGAATTTTTATTTCTATCGACAATAACAATATTCACATAATGCACTATTCTTCACAATAGGGACATAATTTGAAAAAATTAAATATCCTTGGATAGTTTAATTTTGAAGTGTACATTTAAGTAGTGTAGTTTTGTATCATCAAATTGCTGCATGTGTTTTTATTTCTGGTTTTCCGTACAATGATTTTAACTATGTCTGATTTTACCAGAGCTACCAGATACCATTCAACGTCCCTGTAAGTTACAGTCGCAGGTTTCATTATTTCTACATTTGGTAAATTAGGATTGATAATCGTAGCGGGATATTTTATAAACAACCGTCATTCTCATCAGTAAAGTCTGAAAATTTTCGCCAGTCTTGTGCAATATGTCACGTGATGTTATGACGGTCAAATTTTACCCTCCCTTAAAGAAACATCAGTATTTGATCGACTAAATTGTCACTGTATCAACTTTGTAAAACGTTCAAGATCTTATACAGATATGGATTTATGCAAGTACTGAGAAAGGAATGCATATACGTAATTACATTTTTAATCCCTTTATCTTCTGAAAAAATATAGGAAAAATAACAACATTCTAACATACATTATCGGCTCTCATTAATATAATGTATATTCAAAGTTTGCTTTTTCCCCATAATTGTACAAGGGCTATCGCTATTGTTTTTCCTCTCGGAAAGAATGGAATCTACCTGAATTTTTCATGTAGGTACCATGTATGGATATGTGGACATTACGCACATACTTTTGTGAAGATACGTACGCGCGCGCGTGCGTGTGACTTAGAGAGCGAGAGAGTGAGAGAAAGAGAGAGAGAGAGAGAGAGAGAGAGAGAGAGAGAGAGAGAGAGAGAGAGAGAGAGAGAGACGAAAGCATGTTATATAAAGAAGAATAAAGGGAAACGAGAGAAAAGGCTAATACAATACACGCGGGAGCAGCTCACCGGGCGATTCTTACAAGTCCGTGCGCTGTGTATATTGTTGAGATTATTCCGGCTCGTTTGCGCCAGTGGACTATTTTTTATGCCTTATTTCTTTATTTCTTTCTTTATCTTTATCTTTCACGTTAGATTATTTTTGGAGCCTTTTGTTTAATACACTAACTGGAGAAAATTTATGAATTATGATTGGCGAAGTGCTTCAGATATAAATATACGCGGTTAATAAATGGTCTGCTGCTTTTATATCGAATATATTTTAATACAGACAGTTGTCACTGTTAATTTTAACTATAATAATGGCTACTGTAGTGGTGTGTGTATATATATAGTTAAATTAACCCTTAGAGTATCGGGATTTTAGATATTTTCTATGCGTATTGTTTGTATGAAAAAGTGATCATAGGTCCCCAATTTTCACCCAAACTGAGACTAAATCTTTGCGAGTCGGAGCATGACGCATATATGCGTCATACCGGTCCGGGACGGTAATGCCCATGTTAAATTTTTCATAATGATCAAAACTATTCTACACGCATGGAAAAATATTTATATATATATATATATATATATATATATATATATATATATATATATATAGGTATTTGGGTCGTTGATTACGATTCTGAAACCAGAATTGAAAAATTCAAACTTTTTGATGTTCGGAATGTGATAAATCCTTTTTTAGTTTATTTTAAATTTCGAGGATATAACTATGTAATTGTGTATAATAATAATACTTAATTATTTATAATAATTATTATTATTTATTGCTAATTATTATTATTAACACCTATCCATAATTCTTAATCATTATTCGGTACAAAATAGGTGTTTTACAATGGTTTATTTCTGACGCATATATGCGTCATACTGGTACTCTAAGGGTTAATGGCTGGACGTTCAAATTGCATAAAATCAATCCAACTGCTGTTTGATCTGTTATTCCATTATATTTATTTCATCAACAATGCATGTTCAATAATTGACATAATGCTATAATATGCATTGTAATATAATTATATTATTTATTTTCGCTTTATTTTCCCAGGAATAGATTCTTATCGATTTATCAAAAAATTTAATTTCTATGTTATTGTAAAAATGGGAAATTTCATTAAAAAATGTACCTCGAGAAAACCATAGGATTATTTTCGTGAACGGTTCTTATACAACGCAGAACAGTATCAATTCTGCTATCATTATTTATGTTCAATTATACGTCTACATGACAGTAAGAATAAACGTCCAACAGTTCCTTAATTATTTGGGTTATTGGTATGTTTTATGCATACATTTTATACCATTCGTCAATATAGTGTCATCAAAGTTTCAATTAAAAATATGAAATAGTTTTTCTTTATTTATTTATTGTATTGATTTGTAGCTATCTGTAGAAATTTCACCTGATTAAGACAATTTATACAAAAATTTAATTTTTTAATTATTCCAATTTCAAATGAGTTATCTTTACTGACATTGGGATATCTACTTGCCATCTTAACCCAATAAAAAATTAACATTTGAAGTTTTAAAACGGAAAGTATAGTTAGCATTACAATAAAGAACTAATATATTTTTACTAACGATTTTACTAACAAGATAAACTCATGTTAGTCTGAAAGTTGTCATAAGTAAAAAAGTCCAGTGAGTTTCTATGTGAAAAATTCTAAATCCATGATCTATTAATATCGGAACACGCGGATGTCTACGAATGCATTTACGTTAAAATCGAAATTTATCACGCACCCCTCGTGTCTCTTCGTGTAATCGCACAAGCCATATAAATAAGAGACTAGCGATCGCGCGGTTGAACGTTTCCGCTCGCAACCGCGCATTATCAAAGGACACGGAAGGGGAGAATCTCGAAAACGCCGTTTCTTCGGCGGATGTACTTCGTTTACGTGCACATATATATATATATATATATATATATATATATATATATATACTTTTATAACTTAATCCTACATAGTCACCGTCGGTCTGTACCGCTCGACCGACGCTCAAGGCGCAGTTCCAAATGCGCCGGGGCGCGTCATAAACCCTCCGCGGCATCGACCGTCGCCGGATGGGAGGATCCCGCGAAATTTCGCCTCGGGCTCTCCGTTTTACTCGGTCGCGGAAGAATTTTCGCATGGCCGTTTAAGTCTCTATACGTGTATATTTTCACGGTTCGTGTCTTTAGTGAGCGCGAGCGGATCGGTGTGTGTACACGGGATGAAATAAAAAGTGACTACGAGTATTTAGATCTTGTATACTGAGATTTAGTTCCAGATTTGTACGGTGATATAAATCTTTTAGTTGTGTTACGGAAGAAAGTTGCGAAAAAATTATAATGACAAAAACTATAATCTGATCTACGTAACTTCATTTCACTGTTCTGCATTATCATAAATCAAGATTCAGAATCACAGCTGCTTATATTACATTTACAATAAAAATTATGCGTTTGCTTAAAAAATTTTTGTAATAGAATTAAAATAGATCTTTACTTAATTTTTATTATTACAGTTATTGAATTAATGATTAAAAAATATAATAAAATGACTGAATTTATTGAATAATATCAATTAATATAAAATTCTTAATTAAATCATGATTCTGTTATTCCTGACAACTTATACAATTAAGATTTTTTCCCTTTTCAGCAGTATCAAACTATAACAGAAACATCGGTTAATTTACAATGGATTACAATACTAATAAAGATCAATTTTCAGGATCAACATTTAATTAACCGCTGGTCGCCCTTCTGTAATAGACCCAAAACAAACGAAAAAAATAACAGAAAAAGGACGGAAACAATGGCACAGACACATGGATAAAGCGAAAGGGAAACAGAGGAAGCGAAAACGAGGATATGTGCGCGAGAACGAAGAGGCGTTGCGGACATTTGTGCGGCTTTTCGGATACACCGGGCCGACATAGTCCTGATGTCTGTCACCGATTCTCTGTAACGGCTATATATATATATATATATATATATATATATATATATATATATATAGGATTTCCGAACGGTGCGAGCGTGCGAAAACAAGAAAACGAGAAAAATCGAAACGAATGTGACATTCGCCGAATGCCAAGTTTTTCTACCCCACTTACCAACCGAATTCTATGCGTACAATTGGATTAATTTCATTTGTCGCGAAGCGAATCATGTATAATATGTATTTGCGTGTGTGCGTTTTCACGTTCATTGTACCATATATGGAATTCGAACGATTTCAAACTGCAAATATTGAAGAAGCCGGGAAAACGTTTATATGCGTCGGATTTAATAGGAATCGCTCCTAATTCTATTGTAAAGAAACATAAATTGTAGATGTTATTGATTTTCGAAAATTTAATTTAGATGGATCGAAGGGATGAAATGCACTCGTGACGGTATTTAATCTGAACAAAGACTGTCAAGTCGCTTTGTATACTAAATCTATTATACGAAGCCTGTTTTTGTTTATACAAATACTAATGCTGTGCTATTTGATTTATATATAGATATATAATTAGATCACGTCTGAAACCAGCAGATTAACAACTATGTTAATATGAGAGTGTATCTTTAAGAAGGATATTTTAAGTTTGCATAACAGTTATTATAACTACCCAAAATATAATTATTTTAAATAAATTGCTATTACATTGATATCGTACAACATAATATTATAATTTTGAATAATACAGATGATTCAATTTTTCATATTTACTTTACAGATGATAGTCTATTGCAAAAGCTTTGCCATTAGCTTCAAGACATATCGATATAATGAGATGTCAAAGAATAATAATATTATTCTAGCATAAATTCAAGATGCAGTTAGGGAACATAAATAATCATTGATTCTACTTTTAATACTGCCCATGCCTTTCGTTGTTCCATAGACCTTTTTAATATTTTTCAATTACATATAATCATTTCTAAATCGCATCATTCCCGTCATTCTTAAAAATTCCATAAATGGATAATCAATTAGAATTAAACACTGATGATATTTTTAAGACTGATAAATACTTTGATATTGTTCAATATGCCATTTTCTAGGCAAATAATTGAAAAATTAACAGATGATACATAATAAAGAAGTTTCTAAAATATAAAAACGAAGAAGTTGTGGATATGATTTTTTTAACTGAAATTTGGAAGAGTTTTTTTTTCAATAGAATGTATTTATTTTACAGAAATAATATGGACCTCTACTCCCATACAAACACGTCACCTGTATCTTACAGGTAAATTTTATATGATTTTAATATATTAGTTATATTAGTTTTAATATATCTAGTTTAATATATCTAGTTTAATATATCTAGACTCAGAATGGACCTAACCGAAACGAGATATCGATGAGACTTGGTTAAGTTTCTGAACAAAACTTTCGATCAATGAAAACACTATAGCTAGATCGACCGGATGACGAATACTCTGAATATACGATGAGTAGTGGTTCAATTTCATCTCAGCGACCGAGCTAAAGTGCATAGAAATACAACTAAAAACTCGGATTTAGACGGGAACTGTATGTAAAACATAATACACAAGTATCGCTGTAAAAATGCAGGTGGTCTTTATTTACAAACACAACGCATACCTCTGTCGCGAATGTGTACCACATTTAAATAGACCGACGTTCGACAACATTAAAAAAAAAAAGGTTATACACGCTAAAAAGCTACAGTATAATTTACGCCGATGATCATAGTCAGCAATGAGATTTGAGAGTTAAGAATTTAAAAATAGAATCGCATGATCGGTATACTCTGACTATTCCTTGAAAATCCACGAATACTGTGAGTTGATTGAAAAATGTCTATAATTGAACGCGAGACTTCTGAGCAAGGCAGGTGTCAAGTAGAGTATAATACCGTGCAATGCCTTCCTATTGGTACTGCGAGGAACGACGACGATTTTCCCTCGAAGTACCTTACGATGCGACAGTCTAAATACTCAAAAATGAACTGGGACCTCTTAAAATTACTCGACAGCGCCATGCTAGTATTATTGCATTACTAGCATGAAAATCCCTGTCACTAACACGACCAAACAATAGTATACAATGTAAATGAAGGGGTTCACGTGATGTCTGATTTGTGCAAACACAGCATAAAACTCCATACATTATGGTATACATTAGATTGGCTAACGATAAACAAAGCTTTAAATCTTACTTATACTGGTGCAGAACATTGCCAAGATTCAATATTAATATAGATCTCGAATGAATTTGTCTCGAAAGTAAATAGAATACTAAGGAAAATTTATGAAAATATTTTTAGGATGAAGACAAGGACACGGCTATATTATATTAGCAAGATTTGCTGATGATCCTTGAAAAATATTGATATTATTCTTTTAGAATATTTTTAGTGTTTATATAATTTTCGAAGAATGCAGAAAGAGTCGAGTATTTTTTTTCATATATTGCAGATCATTAATTAATAAACATTGAGATGGCGAATATTGTAAACAGTCACTTTATTTTCAGAATCAGTTGTTGCTTTTATTATAAATAACAGCTTAATGTTAAATATTTATTTTTATTTATACGGTGATAATATAGATAATAAACATACTAAGAATTTGCGGTGAAATTACAATTCCTTTAGCAGAAGTTTTTTTATTCTTAGCCTTTCACGATTAAAAAGCAGCTGCTTAAGCTATTGACAACTATTGAGAGAGAGAGAGAGAGAGAGAGAGAGAGAGAGAGATAATCTCAAGATTCGAATGAATACAAAAATTAATTCTAACTTTATCAAAAATTTCCTTTAGTTGTGTAAATAATGACTTAATTGAAATGAATAATATTATTCGTCAAGCGGTGCAAGTCGTGTAAAATATAAGCATATATAATACAAATGAAATCAATTCTTTAGGACGAAATCACAATATTATAAGTATAGACGAAGAAGTGAACCAGTATATTAATTTAATATTCTTGCTTCAATTTATTATAATAAGTATTATTTCAAATATAGAATATAAATCTCATTTCCCAAACAGTAGCCTGATATTTCTCAGGAACATGGCGAAATAAATAATTTTGCTCCTTTCAAACTATAGTACTTTCAAATTTACAAAATAACATTATTCTTTTCCATAATGGTTTTCGTGTCGAGATAATATTTTTGGCACAACGTTCCACGTTATACGTATATATATATATATATATATATATATATATATATATATATTCCAATCTAAAAGTACCTATATATCTAATACTTCTAAATATTTTTGCAAATTTTTAAATCACCCAAGAATTTGTCATAAAAATATATATTTTTATATTATAAACGGTAGACGTTACTACTTGTCAATATTACTATTTCTTCATTATGAATGATTTTCATGTATAATTTATTTACACCGAGTTCCATTCTCTAATTAATCATATTTCTAATGGAAGAGGCGAAAGCGAACACTGGAATTGAGGGCGGAAGCCTCTTCAAGAAGATTTCTAATAGCGGCAGGCTTGAGCTCTGCTTACGAAAAACATCGTAATCATGGTGTTTGAAAATGTGACAATGACCTCGCTCTTAGAAAAATTCTAATGAAAAACAGCTTCTTCACAGCATAAAAAAGTATAATGACAAAGAACACATAACTTTATTATTCCGGTTTCATATTGATAGTTTTCTAAGTACCTATAAATAAATAGAAAATTGAAGATAGCATTATTAAAGTAAGTTAGCTTTTCATCCGACCGAATTTGTAACAACTGGGAGAGAGAAGGAAAGCCATTAATTTAATGCAAACGAGAAATGCGTAAACACCTTGTATCAGTACCTCACAGCATCTGCTACTACCGTCGTAGATATACTAATAATATACATTTGTGTACACATTTACGTATATTTTACACGAGAACTTTAAATGAATATTTTCAATTTTTTTATGTAGGATCGCTAGTTGTTTCGAGAAGGAATTAAGTAAAGCTATTTGTATATGTAAACTAGATATATAATTAAAGCATATAAACATTTAATTATTATATTATATAAACCTGCATCTAAATTCTTGTTTAATTTTAAAATCTAAATTTATATATACATACATTGATTAATTGACTTCCTTATACAATTGGTCTTCTATACGGTAGTGGAAATTATTTCCAATTTATTTATAAAAGGAAAACGTTCTGAGTTTACTAAAACTTCATTTAAAAATGTCTTTTTCTATAGTATTCAAAATAATGTTGATTTTATTAAGCTAATTAATTTACTTATTTCATTGCTCCAAAAAAGTTGCATAGATCAGTTCGAAATTTTAAAGATTAACTTCAAAATTACCCTCTTTCTACAAATATATTATTCTATTTTTATTTTTAAAAAAATCTTTTCTATATAATTTTCAAATGTTTTTCATTTTTTGAAAAAACTCATATATTTACATTTGACCCATATTAAGAAAAAGGTAGCTCTTCCTAGAAATATAGTTTCAAAATTTATTTTTAAAGATTGGATTCTTCGTTATAAATTTATGTAGAATCCATAAAAATACATTACCGATTAAGGTTCAGCTGTCTTTCTTAGGAAATATTACATTAATATTTTATACACAACTTTTGTCTACTTTCGATGTCGTTAATTATGTCAGTGTTCTTAATCATTATGTAAATATAAAGATGCGTGAGCTTGTATATAAAATCTCACTTGTGATTATAGAAAAGTATGAAATCACAAATGCATAAGGTTTAAAAAATCAACGGTTATTATAAGAATGTTCTGACTGAATATATATATGTGACATAGTATTTTTATTTGTAAGAAATTAATATTTTAAAACTGAAAATTAAACAGTGATTAGATATGGATAAATAAATATTATATGAATATTAGTAATAATTACCATACAGTCGAAACAATCACGTTGATCAAAACATCAAATAATGTTGCTTTGAAAAAACTGACAGTATTTGAGTAAATTTAGCAAAGCCTGAAAATATTAGAGAAGGTCGGACAGAGTGTAATAATTTTTAGCAAAATTTAATAATATTTGGCAGTGATCTACCAATTTTTTGATGATGTATTTTTTTCACTTTTTACTAAACTTTGACAGACTTTTCCACTTTCAGCATAAAAGACTTTACAAGTATTCCATTTTGAGATATTTAGCGAAGTTAAATTTTGACGACAATTTTCAAAGTCTGACAATATGTAAATAGAAATTTATTCCTACTAAGGGCAATTTGAATTACATTTTCTATAATAACAAAATTTTATAAATTTATAACTTAATACTTAGATATTAGAGTTTACCATAGATATTACATGCTACCTATATATTTTTCCAATTAAAAATAAGTCAGATCCAATGCAGCATTAGATTGAAGGATGATAATATATGTAATCATCAACGGAGAAACTTAAACTCATATGATCTATTGTCTCCTCTAATCTATTATTTTCAACCACTTGTACGTGTACAACGACTATTGGACTCCTGAACTAATAGAACATCTTTGAATTGAAAATCACCAATGCCATTATACAAAGATGTAAAATATATATAAAGCGTCCCTTTCAAATCTCGATCTATTCTCAAAAATTTCTCATCAATACTGCTTTTTACCAGTCGGCAGTTTTGTTGAAGACCCGCCAGTTTCTCCAATAAATTTTATCAGGTTTGCATTCACTTTATTCGTTATATTTATACCGTTCAGAATCTTTCCCAACGCCGAATTCCGATTTCTCAAATAGGTGCGTCACAAATCTATTCTTGTTCTTGCAATTATATCATAAATATTGTAATATAAAACAAGTGAAACACGAAAACGTCAGTTTAACACACTATCTACAGAATGTCACGTATTGACACACGTTAATCGAAAAAAAAAACCTATTGAATCTAGATAACTTGGGCATGCTATTTATAAAAATTAATAATTTTTTCATTAATGTCTGCTCGATGTAATCTGATGAATAATACCCATTATTCTACAAAGTTTCCGGAGTGTCTGCTATTCATAAATCCAAAAATTTTAATATATTCTTTTTATTTGTATTTTGATAGAAAACATTTTTCAGATATTCATCATTCTCCAAGAAAGATTATATATACACCGAACAATTGAAAAAGACAGTTAAATCATGTATTATGTAGAAATTAATTTTTGTGTAACAATCGATTAATAAGAGCGAGCTATATATAATTTAGAATTAAGTGAAACGTAATAAGGTAATGTAATTAATACAAAAACAATATAATTCTTAACATCATAATGAATGTTATAAATACTGCGCGTCAACGTTCATCCTCTGAAAATTATAAAAGTATCCAGATTTTAGATTAAAGAAAAAATAGAGCTTTTTACAAATACAAAGTCGTAAATGAACTTCTATACCTTTTTTCTATATCATTTAATATCATATCGTATCATATCATATCATACTAATTTATAAAAACAAAGCGTGTTTTTGTTTGTACATAATAAACAAAAAATGACTGAACCGATTGGTCTAAAATTTGAGATATAGATTCTATATTATCTTCGGAAGGACATAGGCTATGTTTTTTTATTGAAAATTATTTTACTTTCATCAATAATAATAAATACTTTTTACTTAGACATAATGAAACTGCTAAGAAATCGTTTCAATTATTATCTCAGGCTAAGCCGAGACGGGGGATGCTAATATATCTATAAATAAATAAAGGAATGTTCTTTTTCATAATGTCAGTGACATAAATATTAAATCAGTATTTTTGAATTATAAAAAAGTCTGTTTGTATGAGTTACATAAAAAAATTTTAAAAAAATCTTTTTTAACTTCCTTTTTGGACAGAAAAATGAAAATTTTTACATTTCCATAGCTTGAAGCTGAAAAAATTTAATCATTTTTTTCAATTGTACGACACTATAGGTATGCTTATCTGAATCGAAAAAAATAATTTTAAGATAAGATCTCGTACTATGTAAAAGTATTCTTGAAAAATCGTTGATTTCTCTAATTAAAAATTAAATTAAATTATATTTCAGAAATTTAATAATTTATGTAAACAAATACCTACCAAAGCTTTGTGATTAACGTGATAAATTTTCAACTTCAAAGAATTATTAAAATTTCAGATAAATAATCGAATTATACTTTATTTATTTACCTATTATAATCATAATTAAAAGAATAATGTTTATTTCGATAAATTATTATTTCGATGTAAACCAGATGTATAGCGACCACTCAAACAATTAAATTAAAATTACATTTTATTTTATAACTTCCACCATGACCATCTTTTATATCTTGTATATTTTTATATTCTTCATTATCAGTTTACAGTGGCTGTTTTAATTTTTACTGAATCATTTGTTTTTCTAAGGAATCGCAATACCACTCAAATCAAAATGAAGGCTACATTCTTCCTGTTTTTGCTGGCTTTTCTTGCAATAAGTATAGATACTGCAATGGGGGAATGTCAATCAGTATCCTATAAACGCCAGAACTGTAAGGATGAAACAGATCTTATGATTTGTAAATCAGCTTGCATATTTGACAACTTTAAACAAGGTCACTGCAAGGATAATAAGTGTTATTGTAAAATCTGTAAATAAGTTATTGTATAAAATCTTTCATCAAGTAAATGAAAATATATCTCACATTAAAATAAGTCAACGTTATTCAAAAATCAATGTTGTTAATTAATTGTTAATTAAATTGAAAAAATATAGAAAATAAAATAAAAAAGATCCCAGTATCTCACAGGTTTTCCTTAATTCTTTCTAATCAATTGAACGGTTCACCAATATCCATGACTCATCTGAATATTGTTTGGTCTCGTACTGGACGTCAAGGTCAATACCATGACCTGAGACGCAAGAATATTGGTCCTGTCAAGATGTTTGAAGTAGCTGTCGTAAGAATATTGGTCTGTGTTATACTAAAATTATATTAAACTATTTATTAAAATAAGTGTATCGGAATTAGTAGTATGATATACGAGTAGGATGATATACGTATAAAATAAAAATACAATATTTCGCGTAATATATATTATTTGCTTAGGCATAAAAACCATCAAGATTTGAGGGAAAAGCCCGAAAAAGTGCTTTTACTTCTTTTAGAATTTGAAAATAGAAAATTGACATAGTTTATTGCGGTATATATAACGTACTAATGAAGTACAATTATATTACAAAAATATAATATGAATATAATTAAACTAACTATGGAAAAAACTAAAGAGTTCTATGAAATAAGTGTCAGTTTATCCTACTTCAAATATATACTTATGTGCAGTGGCTATACATATTTGGATTTGGGATTTTAAGGTTGTAAAGTTCCTATCGCCCTCAGGATAGCTTACGCGGTATTTACTAGAGTAGTTTTGAGAGGGGAGTAAGTTTTTCTGGAACGGACGGCGGATCAGGAAAATAATTATATTCTAAACACAATATATTTTGTTAATTTTAAAATATATATTTATTTAATCTCCAAGATCTGACACGAATCTGTAATGAAAATCAAAATAACGAATACTAAATAAATAAATCAATAAATAAAAGTAACGCAAAACTTGCTATGCTAGATCTATACAACTAACTGTATATATTTTATCCAGATATATAAAATAAATGAATATTTGTAGCGCTCGAATTTTCGCAACGTTATTAATTCGGTGCTATTTTCCGCACGAATACGCGGTGTTATTTTCCACCCGAGGAATTGAATAAATCAGGTTGATTTTCTATGGTAAAACTAGTGGCACGTTTAATTCTGCTGATCTTTTGAGAAGCGCCTCGCAACGAGGATCAAGAATTAAGAGGTAATAGATAATTATAGGACAAAAGAACTGCTGGTCTTTTGAGGAGCGCCTCGCAACCAGGTCTTGCGAACGTATTAGATAATTATTTGCGTGTTACAAATTTCTTACTCGTGTCGTATATTTATATCTAATTTATTTGTGTGAAAATAATTTGCTCGACCGTATATTTTTGGTCGTCACATCTCGCTCCTTTTTCGGGAAGCGCGACGGGTGTTCGTGTATTTTAGTATTTTTTAAAAAACAGTTTATCGAGAAAATACCTACAATTTCTTCTCGCTGCATGTAATACAGCGTACTTCTCCTGTGACGGGGTCCATGCGCATATGGAATGACTGATTCCCGATCCTTTCGCGATGACGCACGCCACCTAAACGAAAAAACAAAGTTGTTTCTTCATCATAAATAAAAACTCGCCAGGGCAGCGCGTCTCCAGTCTTTTTCCTGGTATGTTTCCTGTATTGTGATGCGGGAATTGACGGCATACTCCGCAATACCCCGTCACTTTTTAAATTTGTTAATGTGATATGTGCGTATATGTATCGGCATTAATATATGTATTATCGGATTTAACGGTAATACATATATACGTTTCGGATATTCTAACATGTTATTAGTAATATTAAATTTGTTTAATAAATTTAATATTATGTTTCGATATTAGCTATATATATACATATATATATTTATTTCGCTAATGTTGGAAATTTTATTTATTCTATACAGGTTAAAATTTTTGGCCGTAAAAAAATTTGTTTATAATATTCTTATATATTATAACTTGTAATTTTTTTCTTTCTTACAGATATAATCGCTGTCAGTGGTCAGGTATTCGGGCGAACTGTCTATTGCGCTTTATAATATTATTACGCGTACAATATTCGTTATAATATTATTTCTTACTCGTGTCATATATTTATATCTAATTTATTTATGTGCAAATAAGTTGCGCGACCATATATTTTTGGTCTTCGCAAGGTGTACAAAAGAAAACTTTGAAATTACGAACGTAATAATGCAAAAGAAATTTTATTACATGAAGCAACGAGATGATGTGTACATTTTAAAATCTACCACGAAAATAACGCCACTCTAGTCTCAGATAAGTATTTTATACACTACGAGAATCGTCTCCAACCAAAGGACATTCGGCGTTACGGTCCCTTGGCCGAATCCCGATCAAATTATAAGTTAATATTTACTTAGGCGCGCGACTTCGGACTTCCCACGATTTTGTTTAAAGAACCTCGACAACTCATTTACGTTGAGAATTATAGCCTTCGCGGCCACGACTTTACGAAATAGCATCTAGTTCACCTCAATTTTAAAGGAATAATCGCGAGCCTCGAATAAATCCAGGCTCGTGTTTATGGCTTCCAGGCCACGGGCGAAGCTATACACAGTCTAAGCTAGGTCGTTGACAGTCTCTTATCGCTTTAGACCTATCGTTATTTATAGAAATAATTCAATAGAAATATTAAAAATAATTAATTAATTCATCAATTGTTTATCTAAAGATTATGAGAATATTTTCAATATTCCCTTAAATTAAATCGTAATTTTATTTCCTCTTTATTTATATTCAATAAAATAAATGCTGCAAACTTTTGGCAGTTTCTTCTTTTTCCCTTATTTTCACTTAGTATTTACAGTTAAATTTCATGTTCTCAATTTTTCTTATATATTATTTTTTCATACTTGAATTATTAATTCCATGCTTTTTTTCATTAGATTAAATATTTCACATTTTTAAATCTTTATATTTTTGTAACTTGCAAAATCTGACTTTAAGAAAAACATCTGAACCATGTGCTTTATTCTGCTTGTATAGTATTCCCCTCTTGGCTTAAGTGAGACTGGGACTTGCTTGTTTTATGTTTATTTCATTATTTCATTCTTTTTTAAGTTAATATGATACTAAATAATAATTTCATATTACTAAATAATAATACATATAATATGTAATACATGTAATAATACGACTCCTGGCGCCGAATGCTTTAGCGGGTAGCCAGGGCCGGGCCGGCAGTCGGAAAGACGGAACCGGATTAAATAATGGAGGAACAATATCTTTTATCATAAACAGTGCTCTTACTCTTTATGAAAACTTACATAATGATTTACAGTAGTGGCTGTAATAGTCGCCGTATGTTAATGTCAGTTTGGATTCGTGCGTGCCTCCATGTAATTGTGCCGTGTACTTACGCTCTACGACTCTTACAGACCAGTTCGGCGCACAGCCAGTGGTGTCTGTGCTTAAATGCGGTCGAAAAAACAACCCTTATTCGGAGGCTGGTGGTCCGGTAAGGATGCGGTCTCAGATACTGCCTAAGATCCTATGCGCGGATGCGAGGGTTAGGTTGGTCCGGAGATAACGGGGCCGTGGCTTGAAGCCGCCCAGATATTCCCGAATCTAATTGCGATATCCAGAAGAGCCCAGTAAGCTCCGGCCAGTCATTTCATCGACTGCCTCGATGAAGCCGAGTGGTGCTTCGCTGCTAAGTTTGGTCGAACGGCAGTGACTCAGCTGTGCGCGCAAGCTGCCGATGTCGGCGGCTCAAGCACTTATAGCGCCTACGCCTGCGTCGGTGCCGTGCGGTACTGCGTACGTGCTGGGAGCCTAGGTCTTGAGTCTGTGCAAATGTGATGTGTATTCGTGATGTGTATGTGTTCGTATTAGGCGACGCTAGAAGTGTGTCACATTCTAAATAATAAATAATGAAATTATTTATCGAACTTCATCGCGTTCACATTTTCTATTCGGTAATTTTATATCCATTTATGTATTAAAATTACGTTGTGAATAGCGCACACAGGTGATAGTAAGCTCTACATGCTATGATTATAACAATAAACATATTCATTTTCCAGTTTATGTGCATGGTGCAATGAATCTTTTATTATTAATTTTATGATTTTAAAAATAAAGGTATATCTGGCCCTGTTATCGAAAGCATGATTCCAAGGTCTTATACTTTGATAGTTTTGGTGTACCCTTTTTCATGGAAAAAACTCTTGGACGAAGTATATGCAAAAAACAAATGGCTTAAATATAATTATCATGGATTTTTATGGAAGATTGATGAACATGAATACGGAACAATTGGAAGCTTTTTGCGTGTTACTTTTTCTGATGCAACCAGAATTTTTTTCTGAGATGAATTAAAATGTGAATGATTATTGTGATTATTTCTGTCCAGAATATCCAACAATATGGTTACCCTTCAAAACCTTCTTTTAAATGTGTAACAGTATCCACATATCATAATCCAATTTACAAGACTAACTGCGTACTGCATAATGTCTCACGAAATTATTCTATCCGTCTTACATTCGCGAGAGCTAGACATGGAGAAAAGGATAGAATTTGCTATAAGTATGGCACATGTAAAATGAAGAAGTCATTTTCCCTTCCTACATTCTTTATAGGAACCTACTCTTAGTTTGAAAACAACGAGCTAAAATCCAAGCGCACACTATGTTCCAATTTGACCATAGCCTATCTACCCAAAGTATCACTGTCCCTCGTCCATCTGGTACCTAATATGGTTGATTAGATTTTAAGAACTTTATTATCAAAAGCGGCGAAAAATTTTATTTTAGTATGTATCTATTCATTAATAAATTTAAGAATTATCACGTACAATATTTCGAAAAATGATGCATTCCAACAATATTTGTAAATATTTATTCGAAATTATTAGTAAATATTAACCAATATTGTCAGTAATTATAAAGCTTTATCATCAACGATCCATAAAGTTATGAGTAATAACGTGTCTAATGATTTTACATAAGAAAAGTACTTGTATGCCCCTGTTATGTTAGGTGATTATAATTTTATTATAATTATCACCGAAATCCTAATCCCTACTACCTCTCAAACTGCTTATGTTGGGTGCGCCATATAACATTTTCTATAAAATTTTCTTTAGCATTTTTTATAGAATATTATTAAATATGATAGTCAGAAGTGCTATATTATTGGCAAGATACAATAGATATTTCAACTATTTTTGTATAAAAGATAAATAATTCCATGGACAATCGATATTTATTTATACGAATGATAATATTTGTATGATAAGAAAATCGTTATTGCACCATAACACGCTATTAAATAAATGCGTAGCCATTATTCCTACCACTGAAATAAGTAACTTGCTGTCGGTATTGATTACATAATGAGTCACTATGTATCATATTTTTATGGTTGCAAAAGATTTAGTTACTATAGCTTAGATGATACTTGTAAAACATCTTACAAAACTAAAAGGAAGGCAGATTCTTACTGTTCCTTGGACAGGTAACTTTTAAAGACTTTTTAAATAATGCTGAGTTATGTTTTGAAAACTGCATAAGTTTGGTGAAAATCATTACTTTGGGCGGTATTCTTTAATAAAGATATTATGAAAAAGATGATTTTGGATGACATTGCAGTGCATTTTTACGAAATAGGTATATCCACAATTTACGTAAAACTTGGAAGGGAGGGAGTTTGAAAATGTTCATACACTGACATTAAGTATGGGGCTGGGGTGGTCATATTCTCATATAAAAGTAATTTCGAGTAAAAGAAATATTTCTCAATAATTTTCATTGTCGTGTAATAATGTGCACATCAAAGCATTTATATGAATTATAATAAAATATATGTATAGTTAAATTTAATATATACCATACGAACGAACTAAAATTGCGAATCATATTTTTAAGATCTTGCCCCTAACTGAACGATCAGCCTTATTCGCGGGAATATATAATAAATACCTCTCTATAGCTTTTTGATGAGTCGAATTGAATCGGTTGCTTGCATACATATAGTCGCATAACAAATAATAATCATAACAAGAGTATGAGCGAGATTCTATGCAGTAAATTCACGATCTGCCTTTTTGATTTTATTTAATTGATTATTCAACTTAGAGATTTTAAGATTACTTTGGTATTCATGTATTTTAAATGTATAAATAAATAATAATGTGAAAATTACAACGTTATAATTACCATTTTCATAAAACAAATGAAATATCTTCAATAAAATTCAATCTTTCGGAGTTTTCACTCTGCTTCTAGAAAAACTCTAATTATAATTAAAACTAGTCAAGTTAATCAAACTAAAAAAATTTTAAATAAATTTAAAAGTCATACTAAAATCAATTTTATGAACCATTTCGCCTATGAGAAAGCTATTATGATTTTATTATTAATATTGATTCTAATTGTAATATGAGTATCAATCAATTCATGAAATTATCAGAATCCAATAAGAATATTTCTTTTCTTTTTATAAATTGTCATGTTGCTTATAATATATGCAAAAATGAGTCAATATAATAAAATAAAACTTAACATCTATATTACTTAAAATAAAACGTAAAATCTAGATTATATTAGTGTTGGTTTAAAAATATCAATAGATAATTCTTTTTTTGAAAATTCAAATGAATTAATTGAAAGAACAATAATTTTAAAGTAATAAATTTAATTGAAAACAAAATATTAATAAAATAACAAATAGTGGAACTACGATTATGCGAAGAAAAAAGAATTGTCAGCCAGAAATATTTAACTATATTGTTTTTACTACATTATTTATATATATATATATGTGAACGCGAAAGTTTCGCCATCTAGAAGCTTGATTGCATCACTATCAAGTTTGTAACCCAGTATCTGACTGAAAATTTTGTAGAGGAAGTGTTATTTTGTATAAGACGTCTATATTGGTTAATAATACTGTCTACATTATCTATCTATAATATTACTGAACGAGAAGTGCCTATTAAATTACGAGACTAGTGATATAAAACATTTTATTTTGATATTATGTATATTTATTTATTATCACCTTCCCATATATCTCTATCCCAACATCGCTCCATGCGTATCCTCCATTGTTCGAAGCAGTGATTTTCTGAAAGCAGTTTCTTTAGGAAACGTATCACTTTTTCTTCCACACCTTCAATAGACTCAAATCCTAATCCTTTTGATAGAGATGTCAGCTAAAGAAAGAAATATAAATCGCACGGCGCAAGATCCGGCGAATGTAGTAGGTGGTCTAACGCTGGGTTGTTATACTTGACTAGAAACATCTTGACGGACAATTCAAAGTGGTTCCAGTTTTTAAAACCTTTTCGCATGTCAAAATTTTGGTAATATTTACCGTGCACATTCGTTGTCCATTCCTATAAATTGTACAATCTGCTGAATGCTGAACGGACGGTCAGATCAAATAAGATTACCGAGTTCTGCGATATTTTTATCCATTGATATTTTTATCCGAGGATTAATGATCTTCAACGTCTTCCTGGCCATCTTGCAAACGTTTAAACTACTCAGATATACATCAACCCGATAAACATTCATCGTTATATATTTCTTTCAATAAGTTATAAGTTTCAGAAAAGCAAGAGAAAACAACCTACTACTTCTCGCACTTCTTGAAGATGTCGGAAGTACGTATCAACGGGGTGGTGCTGCATCGGTCTGAATAGGTGGTAATCAAAAGGCGCTATGTCTGGCGTATACGCTGGGTGTGGCAACACTTCCTATTTGAGCTCCAACAGGGTGTTTTGGACGAGTTTCGCAACACGTGGCCGATCGTTGTCATGAAGCGATTACTGACCTATGTTTGATCAATTTCTGTTGCAAATCATTCAGTTGGCGTTTGTATACCACGACAGTGACAGTTTCATTCTGTTTTAGCAGCTCGTAGTACAGCACTCCCTGTTGGTTCCACCAAATACACAGTAATGACTTGGGTTCGTGCATGTTCCGTTTTGTTCTCGATGTAGACGGTTGGCTTGGGCCGACCCATGACTTTTTGAACTTAGGATTGTCATAGTAGATTCACTTTTCATCACCAGTCACAGAAAAGTCTTCTTTTTTTGCCAGGCAAGCAAAGACAGTGCGATGTTGGATCGATTCATAATGGCACATTCGATCAAATCGTGTGGCATCCATTTTTCTTCTTTACGAATCTTTTCCATCGCATGTAAACGTTTGTCAACTGCTCTGTCACTGACTCCTAACTTATTAGCAAGTTCTTTCTACGTTGGAGCTGAGTTTTCGTCCAATAATACTTGCAATTCACGATCTTAAACTTTTTCAGCTATACTTCTGCTATACTATATTACTAAGTTTCTGCTATACTTTTTGTGTATCTTGCCGGATAAGAGTAAAGATACTAACCTTTCAGAATGGTTATCAGAATATGATACGGACATTAAAGATATTTATAATTGTGTTAATAATAGAAAAATAATAGTTAATGAGTCTGGCATACACATTATAAAATCTTTAGATTATTAGAAATTAAAAGTCGTAGACATAAGATTCATTTTAGATTTAGATTGCTTTAGTCCACTAAACTGTTTATAAATTTATATATAATAGTATAAAAATACATGTTTTTAATTATTAAATAGTCAAAATATTTTTAATTGACTTCCTTTAGAAGATATATTTATAAATATTATATTTAATAAATATTGTATGGAATCTTACGTACGATTGGAGAGAGACGGAGGTACTTCAAATCTAATGAGTACCAGTATGAAGGGCGAGGACGTGTGCAACATCTCAAAGTTGTATATTACCACGCATGGTCAGAAAGTAGAATGTCCTGGATTACGTTATCTGACGTCCGAATCGGTAATCAAAGAAAAACCTATTAATTATAGTTTTTATTTACATTATCATCCAATTCATCAATCTTGAAAATACAATGTAAATTTGTGTGTATGTGTGTGTGTGTATTATAAGTTCTAACAATAACTCTTAAATGAATATTTTCATATTTAAATTCATTATCCTATCAATAAAATAAAAAATATCAAAATAATTGTTTCACAGCCTTAACTACGCTGTGAAAGTAGGAAATTTTTTGATTCCATTATATTTAATTTAATAATTCTCTGCATTATTTATAACGAAATCAAAAATTTTACTAATGTAAACAATACTTTTTGTTTTGTTATTGTCGTCATTATCAATTCGAGTAGTCCATATTTATTAGGTCTGCCTCCATATGATAACAACGCATAAAATATTTAAATATACTAATTATCAATTCTAACTAAATTCATCGATAAATACTTCTGTAATGTTCGTATTTTACTAATATATTCTTTTATAAAAAGAAAATTTTATCGTTGGATCAATAAAAAAAGAATAATTTTTGTCAGTGCATCCGATATTCTTTATTATTTTATCGTCTTACGTACACAACTCCTATATTATTAAGTATTGTTTCGTGAAGTTCTACTTATATCAAGAATTGCAATTACAGTAATGATCGAATTTATAACTAATAATGATGATAATAATAATAATAATAATAATAATAATAATAATAATAATTTTTTTTTTTTTTGGGAGGAGGAGAAAAATCCTTTATGAATCCCGGAGACCGGTCCCCGGGTATGTAGGACTCACCTGTGAAGGGCATACCCACTAAAAAACTACCTCCTCAGTGCATTCCCTTCGACTGCTTCCCACAGCTCTGAAAAGAGCTACGAGTCGGGTTCGATAAGCGTGCACCGAGGAGACCTCCTCACGATGGCGTAAGTGCAGCCCACGAACCGTCTATGAGGACATTACTTCTGGGCTGCGCCATCCTATTCGCCCTTGCGGGCTTACACGCCTTCTTCAATTCTTCTTTTGTGGTCCAGGATGGCTTTGCAGAAATTGCAAATTCTAGACCACTTCTCATGGCTCTCTAGCATCAGCCGAACGATATTATCAGGCCCACATGGTCCTATGTCTCTCCAGAGGCACTCCCTTTCAAGGCGAAACACCTCGCACTGAAAGAATGTGTGAAGTGCATCGTCTCGGGGAGCGCAACAGTGGGCACAGCTCGGATCCGGTACTTTCCCCATCTTGTGGAGATAGGATCGAAACCGACCGTGCCCCGATAAGAGCTGTGTGAGGTGGTAATTAACCTCTCCGTGCGACCTCTGGAGCCATGGCTTTAACTGATTGATCAGACGAGCCGTCCATCGGCCACGCGGATCCCTCTCCCAGCGCTTCTGCCATTCGGTTATCGTGACAGCTCTGGCCCGTGCAGCTGCCTCTATTCTGCCGAGAATATTCTTATTCTGGTGGACGAATTTCTTTTCTTGTGTCTGGAGATCAATGGGGGTAACACACGCGATTACCAGCACCGCCGACTCGGAGACCGTACGGTAGGAGCTCACGATGCGTAATGCCCCTCTACGCTGCACTGCCGCCATTCTTTTTCTATATTTTTGGGCCATCAGTGCATCGGCCCATACCTCCGCGCCGTATAGCATGATGGATTCAGCTGTCCTTATGAGCAGACGCCGCTTGCAGGGTGCTGGACCACCAACATTGGCCATCAACCTGCTAAGTTGTGCTGTCACTCGGGCAGCTCTATCCGCCACTTTTTTCATTTGGTCCCAGAAGGTCAGCTTGGAATCAAGCGTCACCCCCAGGTACCTTACAGCTGCTTTGGTACTCACCGTCGTGTCTCCAACCTGCATAAGGCGTATCTTTGGGATACGTTTCTTAGTTAGGAGCACGATCTCCGTTATCGCCGCCGCCAGTTCTAACCCATTGTTCTCCATCCATCTCTGCACTCGACGCATCACCTGGTTGAGTCGCATCTGTGCAGCGTCATAATCTCTAGCGATGATAACGGCTGCTACATCATCTGCGTATCCAACCAGAAAGGTGTCCTCAGGCATCTGCATCCGGAGTATTCCGTCATATGAAACGTTCCACATGTCGGCTCCGAGTACAGACCCCTGAGCCACCCTGGAACTAAGTTTTTTCCTTCTCCGACCGTCCGTTGTCTCGTAAACCAAGTATCGATCCTTAAGGTAGTCATCCAATATACGAAGTATATAAGGTGGCATCCGAAAGTCTCGCTCCATGGCCCTCAAAACATTTGCCCATCCAACAGAGTTGAAGGCATTCCGAACGTCAAGGGTAGCCAGGAGGCAAACAGGTCGAGAGTAGTGATTACCTCTCTCTGTGCGCCTCGCCGCATCAACAACCTCGAGGATTGCGTCCACCGTCGCCCTGCCTCCCCGGAATCCGTACTGTCTGTCAGCCAAGCCGCCGGCAGCAGCAACAGCTCCCAGGAGTCGTGACTTCAGTAGACGCTCCATCAGCTTTCCAGCTGTATCTAACATACATAGAGGTCGATACGACGAGGGCGCCTCCGGCGGACCCTTGCCCTTGTCGATAAGCACAAGTTTCGCCACCTTCCAGCTAGAATAGAATAAACCAGCTGTCAAGCACGAATTGTGCATCGACAGAAGAAGTTCTGGATGCTCCTCAACTACTATTTTCAGCACCTCTCCTGGAATTCCGTCAAGTCCTGGAGCCCTCTTATTCCGCATGGTTCTCACGGCTCTACCGAGCTCCTCTTTGCTGAAAAGAGGTACATCCAGTTCTCGTTTCGGTGGAGCTGGATCAGATCTATCAGGGTGGGTAGGGAACAGGGTATCTACGATGTTTCGCATTGTGCCGGAGTCCAAGGTGCCCATGTTTCCATGAGCTCCCAGTTTTCCAGCAACTACCCTGTATCCCAATCTCCATGGATCCCCATCTATGTCTTCACACAGCGCCTTCCAGCATCGGCGTTTGCTGGCTTCGATCGCTCGTCGAAGGGCTTTCTTAGATAGCTTGTATTCAGCCCTCATCATAGTGATGTCATCTCCGTGTTTACGAGCTCTCTGTGACATTCGTCGTGGATGTAAACACCTACGCCTCATGTCAGCTATCTCAGCCGTCCACCAGTAAACAGGACGTCTTTTTCCACCAACCACTTTGCACGGCATCGACTCTTCGCAAGCCCGGCGTAGAATGCGCATTGTGGCGCTAGTCAACTCCCTGGCGTGCTGAATTGTCGATGAGCCATTTGGAATCCTAACAAGGCTTTGCTGACCGCGTTCAATGGCCTGTGAGAATTTCTCTCTATTTATCCCTGCAACGTTCCATCTAGGGGGCCCTCGCGAATTGTGTCCAGTGAAACCTGGCATTCTATCTTTTACATATCTATCGCATACGCGGAATGTGATGTACTGGTGATCGCTGGCTGTGTAGTCCTCGATCACCTGCCAGTCCTGGATTCGAGAGGCCAGATGTTCTGTCGCAAAGGTCACATCAGGTATAGTTTCGGCATAGCCCGGTCTCCTGAAGGTCGAAGTATTGCCAGTATTTAGAAGTATTAGACCAAGTCTGGACGCTAGTTCCATGACTCTTCGACCTCTGGAGTCGGGCTCCGCCATGCCCCATTCTAGGGCCCTTGCATTAAAGTCACCTGCCATTACCAGCTCACCTTTCATTTCTCTGACGGTGTCTTCCAGGTCATCTAATATGACCTGGTAGTCACCTATGGCTTGGTTTGGTGTAAGATAGCAACTCACATACGTGATGTGACTGCATGTTACCCAAACATAGCCATTTCCAGATCCATGATCCTCTACTTTTGTTTTTCGTGGGTCAGGAATCCAAATGGCTGCCGTTCCATAGTTATCGGTGAACCAACCTACTCCTTCTCTGTTCCCATACTGTTCGCTGATAATTAATATATCAGCATCAGTATCGTGGCAAAGCCGAAGAAGGAGGTGATCAGCTGTCCTGATGCGATTAATATTCCCTTGCAGAATTACGACCATTTAGCCTTTTTTGAGAGAGCCTCGCGAAAAGTCGGACAGGCGCCGGAACCGGCAACGTGCCGGCGTCCCTCCGATTTCGCTTCACCTTTACAGAGAAAGCATTCGGGTTCTGCGGTGCAAGACGCAACCTTGTGTTCTCTCTGTCCGCAACGATAACAACAGGCGCTACGATCAGGGCCTTTACAGCTATGGCTCCGGTGGCCATATCCTAGGCACCTGTAGCACCTCGTCATTATTTCGCGGCGGCGTACACGACAATTCACCAGGCCCACTCGCAAAAACCCGATCTTCAGCAGACGCACGGCAGCAACCTCTTCCAACACTACGATAGCAGCACGCTGTTCCGCAGTGTTGGTTTTGGTCACTCTAACCTGCAGCTCGCCACAATAATCTGGCAGTTTACTTTTGAGGGCCTCACACACCTCATCCTCCGTCACGCAGCAGTCCTGGTCTCTAACCTCTAGACTTCCTCTAGGGGTCAGCTCCTTGACACAGCCACTCTGGCCAGTTGCTTCCTTGAGCACTTCAGCGAGTGCCTTCCGACCTTCGGGTTTGGTATGTCTGAGTTCAATCAGCACCTCACCCGATTTGGTTTTCCGGACGGTCCTCACATCCGCGCCCAAGTCCTCCGGTTTGACCGCTCTGATGGATCTCATCACCTCAGCGTAGGATTTCCCCTGCGCTGGTTTGATGGCGATCGCATCGAGCTTTGGCCTTTTTTTTTAATTTCTGTGATTATTGCTTTCTTTTTTGGATGCTGAGGTTGTTCCTCAGTATTCTGCACACTTTGCTTCTTCTTACTGTTCTTTTTTGTTGTTTTTACTTCTTGCCACCCTTCTTTTTTATCCTCCTGTTCTCCCCTTTTTTTTCTCCTTAGTAAGGGAGATATCCGAGGGACTTGATGCCGGTCTCTTCGGGGTTATCTCTTCTCTCTTCTGTCTAGTTGTTGGCAGGAGGCTCCCCGGTACCTTCTTCCCTTGTATTTTGTGCTGAAGAGCATCTACGAGCCCTTCAGCTTTTGGAAGGCCATCCTTGATATCTTTTTTAATGTTTGGTTGGCTCTTAATTGCTTTGATCATGTCCTTGAGTAGCCGAGAAAGTTGGAGAATAATCTCCAGTTCACTCGTCCCCTCAACAGACTTAATTCCGGTCTCAGCCGGCTGTCCCTCTCCCACTCCAAGGTAACTCTTTTGTTGCTTTTGGCAATCCATGGGTCAATTTTTTTTTATTTCATTCCTGCAGATGGTCGGCCTCCTGGACCCTTCAACGTTGAGCTCGATAAGGCAGCCCCCCAACACATGCCTGTAAGGGCTGACTCATCTCGGACCATTGTACAGGAGTATAGCGCGCTCTGGTGCACTATTCCACCTCCGCCCTCTCGAGCTTCGCACCCCAACAACAAGGTGTTTCACTCTCTGGAGAAACATCGGAGGAAATCACACACTGAACGCGCTCGCCAAGGCCGTTTGACTAGATCTGGCTAGGATCTAGCCTCCCGTCTTGCCGTCAGCGGTAGCCAAAGATGTTTCGGGTCACCCAGCACGCAACCGTGCGTAAGCCTCGACACCCAGGATCTCCTTTTGGCAGCTCACGGGTCGCACCGCACGGCAAACACGGCGGTCTGTCATTTGTTCAAGAGTACCTCATTCTAACCTTCATTCATGTAGATTCATACATTTGCCCTCAAATATTCTAGTGAAACTCCAATGTCTGAAGTTCACTCATGCATCTATAATTACTCTGCTAGGATCCCTTTTACAGGAACGTTCGCTTACGCTCCGCATGTGTTTTCACTCCTCAAGAGATACCCGTTTATAGAGTCTCTGAGCGAGTGTGCCTTCCTTAATCTCTGTATTACTGACGAAGGTCTGTTTATAGGACCTGCAGCTTCGATCATGGTCGGCATCGAAGTCCCTATTCAGTTGCCCTTTCGGGTCTTCCAGCACATCATTGCTCCGTGCGTTAACTCATTTACTCTGGGATATACTCCAGGGATATCCGTTCACTCATAAAATGGCAGCTATCATACTATCTTTTCGCCCTTCCATTCATTGGTAGGAGGAAGTACTCTTTTAAGCCCATCACCCGATCGGCTGAGAGATGGTGAAATAGCCGATCTTCGTCAAGGTACAGACAACGGATGGGAATAATAATAATAATAATAATAATAATAATAATAAAAGGATGATGTGTGTTCTGGTGCAATAAATAAACAGAAACTAATTTTAATTATATATTGGAAAGTTTAATCAATAAAAAGGAGCAAAGAAAATGGCATAAAAAACCTCCACTCAGTGAGTGGAGGAAAAAGCCTCAAATATTACAAAATATAACAATGAACAAACATACAAGCGAAATTACGACGGTAAATAATTAATGTAAATGAAGAATAAAAGGTCACCTATTTTATTGCGAGAGCTCTCTTACCTTTATAATAATGTACAAGATTTTTACGCCGGCGCTCAGAACAAGAGGTGAGGGCTCAAGTGGGAGAGTACCTCCGCATTCCCTCCTAGACCGCGTCGTGATCCCAACGTCATAGGCAAGGCCGACGGCAGCCTCGGCTCTGCAGCCGCTCGGGAGGTCTCTCAAAGATACGCTCGGGGGCGTCTCTCAACAAAGCCTCTTCGCTTTGTCCACGGGTGTGCTTATGAGCAGGGTGCGCACGAAACAAACCACACAAATTAAATCAACGCTTATCAACGCTTACACACTAAAGCACGCGACACGCGGTTCCGTAAAATACAAATCTTTGTGTACACACAAATCGCGCAAAAAGCAGAACACGACACGGGACTTTATTCAAAAATGCAATGTTCGCTCGCGGGAAACCAAACAAGAAGTGGCGTCGACCTCGAGAAAAAATAGCCACAAATTTATATATCGGTGGTGGGAGAAACAGATCGGGCTCCTTGCAGACGAGACGCATCGCTGACCAGATGGTGAACCTTTTCCGTCGTCATCTCGGATTTTCATTCGGGCAGAGTGCGGGCCATATAAACATAAATGTAATAAACTAGGCGTGCACTGCATACCTCGGACAGCTGCGCGCAGTTTCAGTTGCGACGAGGTTTTTCTTTCCGTTTATGACAGTTATTTCCATCACATCTTTAAAATCTAAATTACGGAGCCCGAACATTCCGCCCGTCTTCGTCCACCGGACGAACCTATATCTATTCTGTTCGCGTGGGGGTATTATTTATTTTAATTTTCATGCTTATTAGTTTTTTCGCTATTTGTATTTAAAGGGCACAGTCGCGCTACATGTCGACGGAATGTATTTGCCGCCATTTTGACGGTGACCACTCGTACGTGACCGTCGGATCCGGGGTGTATCTCGAGGACACACCCAAGGGGCCATTTTGCAGGTGGATAGCGATCGTCTCGCAAGATCACCAATTGACCGACAGCAAAGTTTTCGGTTGGCTGTCGCCACTTTCCTCTCTCTTGCAAATTTTGTAAATATTCGTCCGACCATTTTCTCCAAAATTGCGACCGAATTCTTTGCATCAGGTGAAAACGACTCAGGCGATTTTCGGGTATATCAGGAGGCTCTTGATCCGGGATTAAGCCTGCTGTTTCTCCAATTAGAAAATGCGATGGTGTTAAAACTCTCAGGTCATCCATCTCTGAAGACAAGGGGCATAAAGGACGGGAGTTTAAGCAAGCTTCAATTTCAACCAGAACGGTGGTGAATTCCTCGAACCTGAGGGTATGTTCACCGAACAATCTCTTGGAATGATGCTTGGTTGACTTTACTCCCGCTTCCCGTATACCACCATAATGAGGAGTGGTCGGTGGTATGAACGACCAAGTCGATCCGTCGTTGGCAAGCGTAGTAGCTATGTCATTATAGAACTTCGACGCAGCTGAAAACATTGATCGGAGCTCCTTATCGGCTCCTCGAAAAGTCGTCGAGTTATCGCTGAAAAGATTACGGCAAATTCCTCTTCTTCCAACAAACCTCCGATATGCCGCTAGAAAAGATGCCGTAGTCAGATCACTTACAAGCTCGAGATGTATGGCTCTCGTAGAGAAACAAACAAAGAGCGCTATATACCCCTTATACCTTCGGTGACCACGCCCTTTCGTGGAGCGTATTTGAAAGGGGCCCACATAATCCACTCCAGAAGATGTAAACGGGCGTGCCGGCCTCACTCGTGCCGACGGCAAATCTCCCATCAGTTGATGGGCTAAACGAGGCTTCATACGCTGGTATTTAATACAATTATGTATTACGCTCTTCACCAATCGATTTCTGTCTATTATCCACACATGATACAGTGATGCGCTCGAAGTTAAGGTTGGGCCCCCGTGAAGCGTAAGACGGTGTGCGTATTCGATAAATAATCTGCTCAGGTTCGAATGGCGGGGTAGAATAGGAAGATGCTTCCGGTCGTACGGAAGCTCCGAGTATGCTAACCGACCACCGACGCGTAGTATCCCGTCATCTGTTCCTAAAACGGGATTCAGTTTGCTAAGTGGACTGCCTTTCGGCAAGTAATAAACTAGGCGCGCACTGCATACCTCGGACAGCTGCGCGCAGTTTCAGTTGCGACGAGGTTTTTCTTTCCGTTTATGACAGTTATTTCCATCACATCTTTAAAATCTAAATTACGGAGCCCGAACAAGTATAATATAAGAAATTTTTATATTGCTTATGACAAAAAAGTCATATAAGGTTAACTAGAATAGATAATTAAGAATGTCAAATTAAAGGCCTTACCATTAAATCTAAACCTTCTCAAGGCGTCTTCAAATTATGACTGAAATACGACAACAGTAACAAATTTTTTGAATTTGTTTAAATACTTAGATAAATTAATTTAGTGAACTAAACGAAAAATGTAAAAAATGTAATAAAAAATGTATCCAATATTTGTTGCATATTACTTTGTTTCTTGTTATAGATACACTATGATCAATATTTTGGTCGAATTAGCATACTCCAAGTCCGTAAAATATAAATTCATTAATTTGAAGGGAGGAATTT